>CM040245.1:26350906-26950906 GCA_022545495.1 Chrysanthemum lavandulifolium | reverse complement strand
GAAATACATAATACGCTTAAACATAAAAAACTACAACGATAATGATGAAAATAAAACTACTAAAACTTAAAACGAATCATCCGAGACCTAATCCTCTAACTTGAAGTGGGAATTAAACTCGCCATTAAAGAGCCGAGTCTCCATTATGTCAAGTAGTTGTCTTGAAGATACCGAGCTTCCCTGCTTGCTCACGACGAGCGCCTTCCCTCGCGCTCGCCTTCCATAATCTCCTACCGCTTTTCAATATCTTGTTCTAGTTGATGAAGGGAAGCCTCACTTAACCCGTGGGGGTTGTTTTGAAGATCCACCTGTGGACTGTTCACAGGTGGAGTTGGAACAATTGGATTGTTCACTGGTGGAGTGTTTAAAAATAGGTTTTCCGGTTGGAAAACCGGAAAGACATTTTTCGGTGGTGTTGAGTAAACTTCAACTTCTTCTGAAGTTGAAAAGCTAGTTTGAGGAAATTGTGGTGAAGTTGAAAAGCTTGTTTCCGGCAACTTTGGTGGACTTGGGAATTCTTGAAAAATCTTTAGACATTTCATGCTGGAATCAGTGAGTCTGTGTGTGTGAATGTGGTGGATCGGTAGGGTTGTATATATAGTGTCATCAAGTATTTGTGATTTAATTTGAATTTTAAATTTGAAATTTAAATTTGAATTTGAATTTTAAATAATCCCGCTCTTATTTGAAATTTAATTTTAATGAATTTAAATTTAATGTTTAATATGTTCAATTAAAAAAAAAAAAAAAAAAAAAAAAAAAAAAACTTTGGGTCATCGACCGTGGCATCCGGGTCATGTCCTGTCACGGAGAGAGAAAGTCGACGTGGCGTTGGTGACCGAGTCATCTCCGGTCCACGATTGGGACCAAATTTTAATGAGATGAAATTAGTCATAAAATATGGTTTTACTTGAGCGTCTATTTAACGCTACCACGCATTTAAAAATTTGGGGACGTGGATTGTAACACCCCAACCCGCAAGGGTAGAAGTGTCACATTCTCGTGTCATATCGTAACATACTAATAAAATTTTACAAGCGAAGTCTTAAAGAATAACGCATCAAGTCATATAATCTCGCGATCCGAACCTATATGAATTTGATAACGCTTATTAAAGTCGGATTACTCATTTTAGACGGCTTTCTATTTTTAGGAGGTTCTCACTTTTAGTAACTTTCCATTTTAGGTAACTTTCTATTTTAGGTAGGTTTCATAATTAGCGTGTTTCCATATCGAGCAACTTTCCAAAAATAGCTAGTTTAATTAGTAACTTTTCATAAATAGCGTGTTTTCATATTTAGCGATTTAGTCATAAATGATATAATCAAAGTCAAATTAGGTTAAAATAGTGAAAACAAGTGTTATCATACTTTGAGGGTCATTTATGCCAAGTTTTACAAGTTTAGGGTCTAAACCGTCATTATTACAAAGTATAGGGTCAAGAGTGTAATTATAGCAAGTTTACTTGTTTTACCTCATTTAGACCATTTAGTTATCATATTAACGAAGTTACCCTTCAAGTTTTATAATTTACGTAACTTTAGATACTGTGGTAGCATTCTTTCAATAGGGCCCTCATTTTTATATTCTTCTCGCCGTCAGTTCTCAGGCATCTAGCGAGTCATAAATAGTTATAACTCTGCATTTAATTTGTAACTCAACAGAAACCAAGCAGCATCCGGCACGCTCACAGAAAGTATACCTAAATGTGAACAAATAAACTTTGTCGTAATTCAAAACATTTTGTGCATGTATATCACCCAAGTATCTGTAAGAAAGTATGGTCTTTATATACAAACCTTCTCGACACTAGACCATGGCAATGGATAGCGTTGACCGAAGGAGTAGTAGGCACGATAGACCCATCAAGGAGAGAAGATTTAGAAAATGGTCCAAACATAGCTCAATCGGCATTGGTCGGCTCGAATCGCCACATTAGATCAACCCAAAGATCTAGATGTCGTAAATTTTTTTGTAAAATACATACCATTAAACTTATTCAAATCAAAAATATTTTTGTATGTAAATTAAATAGTCATATACCTCATCTCCAAGCCATCCTTTTTTATTACCCCTTCCATACCCCAACAAAGCCAACC
This sequence comes from Chrysanthemum lavandulifolium, assembly GCA_022545495.1. Taxonomy (NCBI): domain Eukaryota; kingdom Viridiplantae; phylum Streptophyta; class Magnoliopsida; order Asterales; family Asteraceae; genus Chrysanthemum; species Chrysanthemum lavandulifolium. Next base: position 26,948,807 of record CM040245.1, on the reverse strand, counting down.
AATATTTTCGATGAACAACGATGTCGCCGTGACCCCAAGGAAAGTTATGCGATGACTTAAATTTTTTTTTATAAAAATATCCATAGACGCTGGTTTAGTAATCTTGTTGATATCGCAACCTTCGTGGACGTGATGATCCTCAAATTTTTAAAACCAGACATGGATATGTCTTAAGTCAATCTGCTTGTAAAATAATTATGCTATACCTCTACCCATCTTTCCAACTCGATTATCTTCACCACATGGGAATTAATCTTTTCTTTGTCTTTGGAACGCTGCTCGACAATTCAGGAGTCGTGAGAGGAGGTTCACGATGGGTCCCGCAAACACTCTGCTTGCCTTGCTTTGACCTTTTGAGTCAACATCTTCTTTCAAAACAGAGTACTGGGTAACTTTCGCTTTACTCTCTTCGGTAACTTTGGGCTTTCTACTATTCTTTATTGTTGGCCATTATAAGGTGACAACAGAGCCTTGCTTGCATTTCTCTTCCTTTACCACGCATGAAAACATCCCGTATGCAAAGTTCATCATTTAAATAACATCGACTTTTGAAGTACATATGGTAACTTTGATAAACAATGTAGTTGTACTCGTGGTTTAGTCAAAGGCTTATTGACTTGTCCTCGTAATCAAACAGACTTGTGTGTTTTTCTGTAATTATGAAACATGGCATTTCTTGCTTTCTCAAAGATCACTATCAATTTTGTCAAGCACCGCCTTGGTCAAGCGGTCTCATTTACAACCACCAACATTCTCGCTTACTTTCTCATTAACGCGCCATCAACATTGTATGCTTCATTATGAATAACCAACTCACGAATTTCGCTAACATTCCCATCGCCATCCTTATTCTCTTCAACATGATTCATATGATCATCCCCATCCGTGCTGCTTGTGACATCGCTGCACTCACTTTCTCGACCATCATGAGAATCTATAATGTTATTTTGATTACCTTGAACCGCCTTCACATTTCTCAAAGAACATTTAACACTCCTTCACTTACTTTCTCACGATCATGAGAATCTATATCAAGAGCATTGGAATAAACAATGTTATTTTCATTACCTTGAACCCCTCTACAAATTTCTCATCCACATTTAACACTTACTTTCTCATGATCATGAGAATGTTGATCGCTGGCATTGCAATCAACAATGTCATTTTCATCACCTTGAACCCCCTGTGATTTATCATCCACATTTAAAACTCCTTCACTTACTTTCTCACGATCATGAGAATCTATAAATGTAGCATTGCAATCAAAATGTTAATTTCATTACCTTGAACCGCCTTCTCCAGATTTATCGTCAACGTTAGACACACCTTCACTTACTTACTTTCCGAACATTGGAATCATGAGCATGTATCTCAAGAGCTTGAACCGCCTCTCAAGTTTATCATCAACTTTACCACTACCTCACTTGGTGTTTCGCCATCTTCCTTGTTTTCAGCAGCCTTTTGTTCATCTTGCTTCGGCTGTTGATCCTGGAATTCCAAAGATCCACTATAATTATACAAGAAAAACACAACTATAATAGATGACCAAATGTAGCAAACATCTGTAGATAGTGCAGTGAAATTAATATATACGTATTTCAACAAACCGATTGAGAATTTTTGATTCAAATTAGGTAAATTCATATGACGGGATCGATCATCCGAATGCGTGATCAACTACCGCAATGGTTCGTCTGGAAGACATATATCCTCGTCGCGACATAACTGATGGATAAGCGGTAGGGTCTATATAATTAAGCCTACCTTGTTCGTTATCGCATGATTGATCGTGTTCTCGGGCTAAAGTTCTATAGTTAACAAAGTCGATTTAGGTATGCAACAAAATAAAGATAAAAAAAGTACTATTACTGGGAACATAACCTTTTATAATCACCGCATGAACATCATGACAATGAAGATCAACCAAAATAGGCTACCATTCCGAGTTTCATTATGAATTGACTGAAGTCTCAATTTCCATGGCATTTTGGCCAAAACAATCGCCATCCGATTTGTAAAGCATATGAGTTGAAGTCCTAAATTTAAAATATACAATCAATTATACTACTAAAGAAAGGAGACTTAAATGATTACCAAATATTAAAGGAGATTACCATGGCATCTTTGAAGCTAAATTTTCATCAACACATTGCCTTATTTGCAATTGTTCAGAATAACCAAAGGACGCCTCAGACATAAATATATATAATCCATTAGTTGGTGAAAAAATATTACTATCTAAATGATGTTGATTAAAATGAATGTAAAGAGCATGTTCACCGCTGACGTTGTATCTTTAGAGCTTCTCAACAACGGCAATTCTATTTTTAATATCATTAAGGACCTCCACATTGGCTCCGGGTTTATAGATCATAGAGATAAGTGCCTTCAATGCCGCAACCCTCGCATGTATGTCTAGATGATTGGAACTTTGATCTTGCGCCATCGCACATCTTTATCGCCTAAGGCCACCTCTTTATCGCCATCGCGACCTCTTTATGAACTGCAACTTCATGTACCTACAAAGCAAGATTTCTAATCACTTCAAAAAGCTTGTCGCCAAACACATTGTGATCGAGAATTTGAGATATACTAGTAGGTGTGATATCGGAAGATCAAAATATATCTTTGTTTAGTTTGATGTTACATTGTGATTTCATATCCATTCGGTTAGGTTGCTTTAGTTATTCGCTTTACATGAGCGGGATGTAATGTGATTATTTTTCAATTTGTTGTTGTTATTTCTTGGGTGAAGATATGTGAATCACTCGATGTTTTAGCGGTGAGAGTGTTGGTGCTTTTTAGTAAGTAAGTTGAGTGTATAAATCCTATAAAGTGTTGTCTGTTGTAGATTTGTGATAAGAGTTAGGTAACTTTTAACCATTAGGTTCAAATCCTGCGTCTTGGTCATCAAAGGGGCTCGGGTGGGGTCACCTTGTACCCCCCAGAAGTCCAGAACAAAATATTTGATGAGAAGCTATTCGAATTGAAGATTCAGATGTTGTAATTGATCATTATGTAGATTTTAATGGAGCTATGGTAGGTTTGATGCCAAATGATCAAAATGTAACTCAAACTCGGTGTGAGACACAATATGATATTATGTAGTTAGGGTCGTTTGCATATTTAGGGATGATATTATGCCCCAAAATACCGACACCGAACTCATCCCATACCGTCCTTCCGACCAAGTCACTTTGTCAAGACGGTTTCCTCGTTTTGCCTTACAAAAATCAGACATCCTGCACTAAATACCGAGAAAACCAAAACTAACGAATATATACCGAATACCGAATATCGCTTTCAAGTTGTATTTGTTCAATTTCACCCCTCTATTTTCTCTCCTTTATCGGCTTTCTTCAATGATTCTTTTTTCGCCACAAACCAATTATGGCTTCTTCTTCCAATCCTTCCGATGGCACTCTCCCATGGCAACTATCTTGCATATGATTTCTATCAAGCTTCATTCAAGCAAGTATCTTTATGGAGGAATCAAATGATCCCTCTCCTCTCATATCAAGAACTTATGTCGCATGTGGACGGTTTTCGTTCTTCCATCCGCCACGATTATTGCGACAACAAAGAATTTCCGAATCCAACAGTATACAACCCGGTTCAAACAGACCAACGGTGTCATTATTTTGAACTCTTCTCTTTTTGAGGTCACCGGGTTATTGGACTTTCTTCTTTGCACGGATCTCGAATCTTTGTCAAAACGCGATAGCCACTCTTGAGTTGAACGATACACGATCTACGTGATTAATATTAGTGACGAAACTTTGGTCACTATTTCACATATTGCTAATTCTATAAAATGGTTAAGAATAAGGGCATTTAGATATGTACTTATTAAAACTTGCATATTCGTATATTAATCCAAAAACTATCAAACGTTACGGATAAAAAACTTGTATTATAGAGAAATTTGCAAAATTGCAAATATTTAACTTTCTTTGATGTATTCTCATCTAAACATATTATTTGAAACAATGTTTTAAAACCGGTTTAATCGACCCGATTACCGGTTCTACTGGTCGACTCAACCCGCTTTTTTTTTTAAACTATTATTTTTTTTGGCTCGACCACCAAGGCCAACCCGTTTTATAAAAAAAAAAAAAAAACGGTCTATTCGGTCACTTAAAACATGACGGGTATAACTGGTTAACCCGTTTCTAAAAACCAGGTTTTTTTTACTTGTCACATATTATATTTTACTGATATGTAAAAAAAAAAAAAACTTGAATAAATGTCAACATGTATTCAATAAATAGCACTAACACATATATTATCAAAATTTCCTTTTATAACCCTCATTCACACAAACTTCCCCTTTTTATAAATATCTCAAATAAAAAAATTAAATCATAACAGACGATCACCGGCATCTCCATCACCATCTTCGTTCCGTTACCATCACCACCACCAGCGTCGTATCACCGCCATCATCACCGTCGTATCACCGTCACCATCACCATCACCAGCGTCGCGACGTCGTCACACCGTCGCATTCACAATCACCGCCGTCATCTCCGATTCAGAGACATCTGTAAGGTTAATTTCTGATTTTACCATCATCAATCATCTCTGTTATTTGTAACAATAATTTCAACCTGTTGTTCGATTGAGTTTGTAAGTGTTGAAGATCACTAGTGAAATCTATGTACAAGCTCCTGATTTAGGGTTTTTAAATCTAATTATTGTTGGAATTCTAAGTCTTCTAGAATCACAATAATCATCAATTGTCATCATCCATTACAATGTTAGTGTGCCATTAAAGGGGTTAGTGTGCCACTATACCTAATTGTCACTAGGATCATGTTGGTTCCTAGATAGGTTATAAATAGAGGTGTTTAGCAAGAGGTTAAGTACCACAAAAACATATACAAAGCAGTGTATAAACATTAATAGGTTTTGAGTGAGTTTCCTATTATTAATCAAAGAGTTATTTTGGTTAATTGTGTTCTATACATTTCAATAATTATTATATTGATGTAGGTATGTTTGGCAATGAGCTTTTAAGAGCGTTTAGAAACGTTTACTTTAGGGTTTAACATTTAGCGTTTAGAATTGAGAGCACATTTGGTAAGCAGGGTTAGCATTTTAACTTTTTATCAAAACACTACTTGAAGGAGCGTGAAGCGTTTAGTTTTCTTGTCATTTTACACTTATAGTCTACATTATCGATATTTTCGATCAATTTTGACCTCGTGTGGATACGTTTGTGTAGTTAGTTGTTGATCGGTGTTGTTTTATTTTAGGTGTGAATTGCAAGATGTAATACATTATCGAAACTTGAATGCTTATAACCTTAGTAGTTGATAAAATGCCTCGATGAAAAAAATAGTAGTCGTAATACAAGTGTTCGAATAATGCCTCAATAAAACGTTAGTACCTGCTACACACGTGTTTGATAAAATGTCTCAATAAAACGTTATTAGTTGTTACACAGGTGTTTGGTAAATTACCTCCATGAAAACGTTAATAGTTGTTACAAATGTGTTTGATAAATTGCCTTAGTGAAAACATTGGTAATTGACCGGTCATTGTTAAGTTGGCTAATGGGTATAATGCGGTCATCTACTCGGTTGGGTGGGAGGCAACCTTACCATTAGCATTGGCCTAAGCTAATTTGGTCTTCAGCTTTATGTTTCATAAGCACTCTTTTTCTATTTTAGCTTAAACAAACACCCATACAAATTGCCTGGCTGTTTTTTTTTTTTTTTTTTTTTTTTTGGATTAGCTTATTTAATGGGTTATGAGCTTATTTGAAATTGGAAAGCTGATAAGCTTGCTTTTTTGAGCTAGACTTGCATTAATTTATGTGTACATGTTTCGACACAAGTTAAGTTGACCAATTTACACAGATTTGTCAAAATTACAATTCTAGAATGTGATATGCAATAACTTACGTGTTTATTATGAATGGCCAGTTCAGGGCTTATCAAGGCAAAGTAATTAGTGCCTAGTTTATTTACTTGTCTGATTAACTTTTAACTCATGTTTTGAACTGCAGATGAAGACAGGATGTGTTGCTCTTGTCTTATGTTTAAATATTAGCGTGGACCCACCTGATGTTATAAAGATTTCACCTTGTGCCCGAATGGAGTGCTGGATAGGTATGGTTATAATGTGCATGATTCTTTTCTTATCTGTCTATTTATCATTACAGTATAATTCTAGCTAGTTAAATAAAAATTATATAGCCATATGGGCTGCGTCTGAGATTTCAAAGTTGGTGACTTTTTTATAAGTAACAGCTGGAAAGTAAATATTAGGGCCCTTTTGGATATTTTGTAGATTACTAAAACCTAAACCTCAGCTAAAGAACTACCTGAACTTATTGTCACCAGTTATTTTTGTAAATATTCTAGAAAGTCTGATAGTTTATATTTCTACTATATGTTGTACTTGTTCTGTGTGTAGTATATCTTTTCATTTCAAGTTAATTCTACCATATTATAAATTGATTTTCATATAGATGAATGTGGGTTGTGCTTTTAGATTACGAGTATTCACTATTAGGACTTCCAGAGGATAGTATTGAGAGGACAAGAGTTAAACATGAAGTCCACACCAGGAGTGCACGTAGGCTCGAAGAGCTCTGCTTCAAAAATGGCGGAATATACATCAAGCTTGGTCAACATATTGGTCAGTTGGTAGGACCTTCTCCATCTCTTTAATATCCGAATTTCAGTTTCTTGTTTGACGACTGGATTAATAGCAGTGTTGCAAAACAAGGCCTACAAGGCCGATTAATCACCGATTAGATGCTACTGGGCCACCAACCTTGCCGATTTGTGTAACTGGGTCAAGCAAATCGGTCAACAACGGTCAATGGCGGTCAACGACTGTTAGCGGTGGTCAAACTTGCCGGAAACTTGCAAATCTTGTCGGAATTACCTAAAACTTGTCTTGAACAAGTTTTAATCAATTATATTTGATGTTTTTATCTGTTACAAGATGATTTTCAAGGAAATTCTTGTCTAGAATACCCAAATCTTGCCGGAAATACCCAAAACTTATCAAAAACGCTAATCCGATTAATCACCGATTAATCCCGCCTTGACCGATTACAAGCTATAGGGAGGTCGACCGCCCGACTACCGATTCATGATTTTTGCAACCTTGATTAATAGTATATGTAGCTTATGTCTTTAGCTGAATTGAATGTTCTCATTTTTCGTTTACGAATATTTGGTACCTCAAGTGTACATTAAAACGTTAAGGGAGTCAATGTTGAATAGATGTCCAAGTTCTTCGTATGACCAAGTGTGCCAAGTTGTCAAGAAAGAGCTTGGTAGGGCACCTGAAGAAGTACGTATATTTACTGTCTTTTTTAAAATTACTTGTTTCCCTAATCTCCCTATGGTCTTACCTTTGTATTAGATATTCAGAGTCATATAGTTTATTTTAGCTATTTACTTTTACAGATATATTTGATGAGTTTGACCCTGTCCCTATTGCAAGTGCTTCCTTGCTCAAGTTCATGTTGCTCGAACTCATCAGGGCCAAAAGTTGCTGTGAAGGTTTCCGCTCGCTACAAACCCATATTATTTTGGTTTTATATGGCAAAATCAACTCGGTTCTTTTGCCACGCTTAACTCATCTGATACTGTAATCGTGTTTCAGGTACAGCATATGCACATGACAGATACCGCAGCTGCAGATTATGCAACAGTCGAATTTATTGTCAACACTTTACATTGGCTCTTTCCTTCATTTGATTGCAGGTTGTATGTTATAGCTTACTGCCTGTTTCTTTATGGCTTATGTATGTGTTTATTGATGGGAATATTTGTTAATATCCATAGTTGCGCCTGGGTTGTAATATAGGTGGTTGGTAGATGAAGTACTCGGCAGTCTACCTAAGGTCAGCCATAAATTTTTGACCTAATTGCGTCTGAATGTGTCATTATATCCTTTAAAATAGTATTGCTAATAAGCCACAATGATGATCAGGAACTTGATTTCTTAAATGAGGCAAAGAACAGCATTAAATGTATGGATAACTTTCGAAAGTTATCTCCTCATATTGCAGACGATGTGTATGCGCCTAAGGTATATTGGAACCTAAGTACCACAAAATTGTTGACCATGGAGTTTGTAGAAGGCACAGAAGTCAATGACTTGCAGAGCATCCAAAAACTTGGAATCAACCCACATGACATTGCAAGGCTAGTAAGTATCTTTTCTCTGTAATACCAGCGACCACTCAGACCTTCAGGTTAGCTTACATTTTATAAGGCAATGCCAGTGACCCTGCTGTTAATCATCTTCGCCATTTCAAAGTTTTTGCAGTATCTTTTATTTTGACTCCCAATTGGTCATGTCTATCAATTTAAATAATCATCCACATGAAATTTTTACATACAAACTGCTCCTTATGTCGTGTAAAAACGGCCACAGGTACATGAACATATTTAGGGTAATATGTTTAAGGTTAAGTGGGAAGTTTTTTATTCGGTTTAGTTTTTATTGTCTTATCTTTAAATATTCTCTTGTTTATGAAAATTTAGCATCTGCATCTTGAAACACAAGTGTTATTGCTCTATTGAGTATTGACTAATAGAACCTTTTTCTTGTTTTGCAGAACTTCTGCATAAACTGCCACGTGTCATCCTTTTAATGTTAAAGACTAATGACTAATTGCGATCAGTCAAGAACGCATTGATATGTCTTTTGCCAATCTAATTTTATAATAGTCAGGATCCACATAATGTCTATAATGGTTAGAATTTGATGTTTGGGTATTACTTTACAACAGATAAAAAGACCCTCTGTGGAATCTTTCATTATTATAGGAAGAGTTTCTTCGGAGGCACTGGTTGAGGAAAAGTTGTCACATGCAAAATCTCTCTTTAGCTTGCTACATGTTTGGTTGGAGGAGATTTCAATTGAAGTCCATTTTCTCATAATGCAAGTAGCCTTGTGGATACTGCAGTTTCGTACAGCTTTGGCTTTGTGAACACGTATCAGTTTGTTAGCATATATATGAAAGACAGAAATCATACTGAAAGAAATCATTGGGTGTTCAATCCTTATTGGGTTTTGACTCAAAAGTAGTGCATTCTTTGGCTTCAAGCCCCTTGTACGTTCCTAACCTATAATAGTCTGGAAAATTCAGTAAGTTGGCCAAACTACAGGTACACATATTTGAATGACGTGGAATTAAAATGTCCATATTTTTATTCTTCCTAGACATAGTAGAGATCATGAAAAGTGTAGTTTTGCCCATGTATTACACGGGATACATAATAGATGGAAATAAACCTGAAGGGATTTTGGAAACCTTGTTGTTTCTTTCCACCAAAACTGATCGAAAGGGGGTTAAAGCATGCATGTTTTATTAATTTGGTGATTGGTAAATTATGCAAGAACATGTGGTCGTTTTTTAAGTCACCACTCATTACTTATATGATGATAAATATGATGAAGTTGTTAAGAATTTGGTATAGGTTTTCTAAATATGCAGATATATTGATATGAAAATAATTTATATGTATGTCATATTACTGAAACAAATAATGTTTAACCCATTTGTGGTTATACTTTTGGAAATTGTAACAGATATACTTGTGAGTTTTATTTATGAAGAAATTCATATTTAATAGTTTATGCTACATGGTATTTGCATATACATGCCCAAGACATTAAAAGGACCACCAGATGAAAGGAAAAGGACTGACAAAAGAGTAGTAGACCAAGCTAGTTTACTTTGATTTCTTCTTAAACCCTCTTATACTTCAATGTTTTTGGTCCACAAACTCACAAATAGTTACATCTCAATTAAAATTTCTTAGACATTTCTTCACGGCATTGAGATTGACAAACAATTATATATTCCAACCAGCTTTTCCTAGACGTTTCTTCCATCATTCAAGCTCTTTCACTGCATTGACAATGATATATATGACCTATTTATTTAACTCAAATGTACTTCTGAGTTAAATTTATGAAGCAATTCATGTTTTTGAACCAATAGCTTATGTTATACGTTGTTCACATGTATATGCCCAAAATATAGAAGGGCCCACTATATGGAGTGACTAATGAACAGTATCAACATTTAGTTGACTTTTAAATGTTTACACTAGTAGACAACGACATCAAACTCTATTGAAAAGTTCTAAGCGTAATATGAAACCTCAATTAAATTAACCTCAAAAAGTTCTATTGAAAGAATGTTGTTTTTTGTTATGTAAAGTTGACTTTTTATTTTTGCTAACTATTAAATGGGATTTGAAGTTGAAAATTTTGCACAAATAAAAAATGAAATGAAGTATAAGAGCCTATCGAGTCAAATGGTTTGTATAACCAGACTCTTTAGATTATAAGTGTAAATTGGTTATCAATTGTGCTGAAAAGTGAAAAATATGTTTATTCAATAAATTTAGAGAACCAAAAAATCTCTATGCAAGTTTTGATTGAAACGCATTATTGTGGATGACAAAATTTCATTAACACATTCTTTTATATCGCAATCAAAAGTTGGAAAATTTTGTATAATCAAACAAAAAATAAAAGTCCTAGTCTACCAGTTTAATAAAGAGTAAATTACACCATTCGTCTCTGGTTTGGGTGAAATCCTCACCCTCGTCCTCTTTTTTCTTGCATCATGAATCCTTATAACCAAGTTTCGTCACTGTTGTCCCCTCATCACTAACGGCGATTAAGCGGGCTCGTTAAGTGCGCTTGCGTGCCTCCCACGTGGGGGTATTTTTGTCTTTCTCTTTTCCCTCTATTTTGAAAACCGAATTCTTGTTGGCCAACATAAAAGTAGTTCGATTTTTTTTGTTTTTGTCAATTTTTATACGTTTTTATGCGTTTTTTTACGTTTTTTCCGTTTTTCTTACGTTTTCGTCTCCTTTATCCATTTCCGTCCTTTTTCTTACATTCTCATACGTTTTACTGCTTCGTCCGTTTTATACATTTCAGTTATGTTCTTTACGTTTTCGTCCGTTTTTCTACGTTTTCGTTCGTTTTTATACGTTTTAATCTGTTTTTATACGCTTTTATACGTTTGATATGTTTTTATCCGTTTTCGTCTTCTCATACATTTTCTTATCAGTTTTTGTCCATTTTTATAAGTTTTCATACGTATGAAAGCAGACGAAAAAAACTGACGAAAATGTATATAAACAAACAAAAATGGATAAAAACGTAAGAAAACGAACGAAAACGTGTTGATAAGTAAGAAAACGAACGAAACATATAAAGGGACAATAACGTAAGAAAAACGGATAAACACGTAGGAAAATGGGAGAAAACGTTTGAAACATATAAAAACGGATGAAAACATATAAAAACGTATGAAAACTTAGAAAAACGGACGAAAACGTATACAAACGGACAAAAACGTATAAAAACGGGTGAAAACGTATAAAAACGGACCAAAATGTATGAAACCGGACGAAAACATATAAAAATGGACGAAAACGTAAAAAAACGGACGAAAACGTAAGAAAAACGGAAAAAACGCATAAAAACGGAGGAAAACGTATAAAAACAAAAAAATTAGAACTACTTTTATGTTGGCCAACAAGAATCCGGTTTTCAAAAAGAGGAAAAGGAGAAAACAAAATACCCCACGTGGGACGCGATGACTTAACTTGAGCCCAACTAACGACCGTTAGTGATAGTGACGAACTGTGTGATTGAAACTTGGTTATAAGGATTCATGATGCAAGAAAAAAATGGAGGGGACGGCAGAGGATTTCAACCAAACCACTGGGACGAATGGTGTAATTTACTCTTTAATAAATTTCCACAACCCAAATATTACGTTTATCAACAAAATATAGACCACACATATATTCTCAATAATATTATTATGAAATCAACTACAATAATACCAGTAACACTATATACATTTGTAGCAATTGTGAACTTTTTATAGCAATCAAAAATAAAAACGCAATGACTAGTTCAATATCTAGTGGCTTTTTTCTTTTCCTAATTTTCACAATGTTTGCCTCTTCCACTTCTTCTTTGAATAAAAATATTCATAAATGCCCTAAAAAACAGAGCGAAGCTCTGCTTCTCTTTAAACACAACCTTTCCTCCATCAATTACCCAAACGATGATATGTGTGGTTCTGATTCTCATCCAAAAATGATGACCTGGAATACAAGTACCGATTGTTGTAAGTGGGATGGAGTTATTTGCAACGACTCCACCGGTGACGTCATCCATCTCGATCTCATGTGCGGAATGCTACAAGGTACACTTCATCCTGACATCTCCCTCTTCAACCTCACACACCTTACTGATCTTGATTTGGGATTTAACAAACTTAATGGGACATTGCCATCTTGGCTGTTTACTTCCCCCTCTTTAGAAGTTCTCTCATTAGAATATAACATGTTCAGCGGAAATGTTCCTTTTAAGTCATTTGCTCTTCCATCATTAAAAGAGTTATACCTCAGTGGTAATCAGTTAGGTGGCCATACTGATGTGCAAACATTTCTACAACTCACCAACCTCACTGCCTTGTACCTTTCATTTAATAATTTTAGTGGTGAATTCGAGTTGGATACATTGTTATCAAGCCTCACAAACCTTGAATCTCTCAGTCTCTCATACAGCGGTTTCTCTATTACAACAAAGAATACCAATCATTATGTCAACCCTGGTTTTAGATACTTATATTTGGCCTCTTGCAAGCTAAAGGTGTTTCCAAATTCATTTCGAGCCATGAAACAACTTTATTACTTAGACCTCTCCAGCAACGAAATCCATGGCCAAATTCCTCATTGGGCAGGGGAGATAGGAGTTAATGGGTTGTATTATTTGAATCTCTCATATAATTTCATAACAGCCTTGCCACAATTTCAATGGTATGGATTAGAATATATGTATTTGCAGTCCAACTTGATTGAGGGGCCATTCCCTCCGTCAATTTGCAACATGAGCCAGCTAGGGTATTTAGATATGTCCAATAATAGCTTTGGTGGATTGATCCCACAATGCTTTGGAAATATCACCTCATCTCTTTATATGATAGATATGGGGAATAATAGCTTTCAAGGAACAATTCCAAATGTATATGGGGATTGTGGAAGTTTAGAAGGGCTTATTTTAAAAGGAAATCAATTAAGAGGAGAGGTGCCAAGTTCCTTGTCCAAATGTCTGCGGTTGAAAGTATTGGGCCTTTGGTGATCAACTTTTAAACCACTCCAATGGATTTTCCCTTCTGCCAAAAACTCATTGTCGTGATACAGCCGTTGTCCTTATGCTCATCCATCAGGTATAACTGCTTGAATGGTTAACTGACTTACTACGGCTGTTTGATTCTGTGTTGACCGATTTGTGCTTGTTTTGCTTGGCTTATCTTTTTCAGTTTATAACATTTGGTTTTGCGTGTAGTCCACTGTACTTCGTGTGGGAGAAAGTAGTGGGAATGCATGATACAAAGAGCATATGTTTACGGGCATTGGCTAGGTTGCCAGTTGTGATTCTAATTTGGTTCCTAGCCATCATCTTCCCGTTTTTTGGTCCAATCAATTCGGCTGTTGGGGCTTTGTTGGTTAGCTTCACTGTCTATATTATCTCTGCTCTAGCCCATATACTGCTTCTGCTCGCCAGGTAATCCATCCGCACTGTCACTAAAATCTCAATTTCTAGTAGATACAGACTAAGAAACCCACAGGTAATCAAAACTAGAGGTGAAAATGGGCAGGATGAGTTACAAGTCAAAATTAGTTCGATTAAAACGGGTAAGTTTTGATACGGGTAAAAACAAGCTGGGTTGGTTAACCGTAGTTGGTCAATAACCAATCAGTGTGTCAAATATGTTATTTATAAAATAATCCAAGTTTTTACATTTGACTTGTTAGACCTGTTAGAGATAAAACCTAACCTCAACCGACCCATTCACAAGTGAGCGGGTCAAAATCGTGACCTCTAGTACTCAAATAAAATCTGCATATAAGTTGGTGATTTTGTTTTAAATGTGAAATGGGTGTTTAGGCTGCAAGTACTATACAATACATATGCAAAACCGAATAAATAGATCACATCACATGAATATTTTCGAGATTAGAAATGTACCTTCCATTCATACCTTTATAATTAAGGGGTTGAAAGTGGGAAAGACCAAGTTTGGTGACATTTCAAATGCAGGCTAATAATGGCTTGATGAAACCTTACCGTTCGCCCACTCACCGGCCCCATTTGATGCATTAGTGATCATTCACAATCTTGCTGCACTTAATCAATCTAAACATTGAGTGGCTCACCTTAAGCTTGTTGTATGCAGAATGCTGCGGAGAAGCCACCATTTTTTCTGCCTAGCTGGACAGCCATGTACATTGTGAACATTTTCATTGTGGTTTGGGTTTTTGTGATTGGTTTCGGATTTGGAGGGTGGGCCAACATGACAAATTTAATCAAACAAGTAGATACATTCGATTTATTTGCAAAGTGTTACCAATGCAAGCCTCCACCACCACTCCCTCATAACCATTAAGTTTAATGATTTTGGTTCGTTGGTTGCTTTTCTTTGACATGGTCTTTTGTTTTAGTCTAGCGCTAATATATGATTCTTGTGTCTAAAATGGTTGGTGTTGAATTTATTTAGTTATGGTTGATATATAGCGTAGGTTTGCTTTTACTTTGGTTGTGACAGTTTTATGAGTAAATCCACTTAAAGCCGTTTTGATATTTGGGATGTTTAATGGTTTTGATATCTTTGTTGTTCAGTGACCGGAATAATTTGTCTCTTAAATATAGCTTGTTCGACTTAACAACCAACGCAAGCCCAGTCACAGCTCATAGACTTTGATATGTGTCATCCATTTATGTTATTCACATATGAATGCACGAGAATATTTTCGCGTTGTACCAATTGTCCTTGAAATCAGTCCACATGATGAAAAAGTCAAAAACAACATGATTAGCAATCCACATTGTATGATCGTGGATGGTGGTTGCAATTAGCAACACCATCTTTCATAAGCTACAGTATCGTTTCTCTGCTATTTTTCTCATAAGTGTAGCTCATTAACTCAACTACTTATTTCTTTGAGCTACATGGTCTCTATCTATATATTTTCTTTCGTGCTGGGGATAGTTTGAATTTTGAGCATGTGCCTATGACAACTTCTATTTTCATGTAATATGAACAAACATAAAAATTGTCAACAGATAATTTGGTTGCAGCATCCAAGAACTATTTTCTAGACAATATTTTCTGGAACACTTTGAGAAACTTAGCATTGAAGTATCCGAGAGGTTTGAAGATTTTTTAATAAAATTTAAAAGAAATCTTAACCAAATGATTTGTAGCGAACGATACCTTTATTTTTTGTGAGATTGCTCCATAAGGCTGGACGCAGTAAGGCTCCACGATCGACACCCACGATCGATTCATAGTCGATCGTCTTTTTGTGGTGATTGTCAATTGATCGCCATTTGATTTCACTTGGTCGAGTAGGCAATCGACTGAAACAACAAACAAAACACACTTTATTTCACCCAAACAAATATAAACCTTACTGGGGCACCCAATCGCCTGAAGGTCGCTGGAGAGAGAAACCTGACGTGGAAAGGAAAATTGGGAAGATTGGCTTGCCTTACTGGGGCAGCCTAACTAAATATTTGTCGGTCTAACTTTTATTAAAGACATGCAAGATTATTTTATGGTGTATACTAATGACATTCTTAGTTGCCTTTTGGAAAGAAACTAAAAGAAATCTTGATACAATATTTTAGTAAATTTAATTTTAGAGTATCGAACACGATAGTTTGACACTTTGACATGTCACACTACAGCGCATCACCAAACTAAAAAATCTTTTTGTATATTAAATTTTGAGTATATTGCGTTTTTTGTCCTCGTGGTTTGGTCAAATTGCATGTTTGGTCCCTATTATTTCAAAAGTATAGCGAACATCCCTATTTTGAACTCTGACCTGCGTATTCAGTCCTTGGCTAAAGTTGAATGACTAAAATACCTTGTATCTTCTTCCCTTGAATATTCACATGAATTTGTATTTTTCTTTTTACAAAGTAGATGAACACCAAGAACATAAATCCGAACCACCAACCCAAAATTAACCGATTTTCATAATTTACCATTAGAGTTTTGCTACATCCACAAAATGTATAAAAAAAACATCCACAAAATTGAGTGGTTTGAAGATGTTATTATAAAATTTTGAAAGAAATTTTAACCAAGATTTGTAGCGAACGATACTTGATACTTTATGTTGTGTGAGATTGCTTCATAACTAAATATTTGTCGGTCTAACTTTTATTAAAGACATGCGAGAAAATTTTATGATGTATACTAATGGCATTCTTAGTTGCCTTTTCCCTCTTTTTTACAAATGATACCCCTGATTTTTTCTGTATTTTTTTTTAATTTTTATAATTTTGTTTATATTTTTACAAACTATAAATATGAAAGTACGGATCAGAAAATATAAAGTTTAATAAGTCAAAATTATTAAACTAACAGAAATACGGAATAGAGAACTGATAAAAACTATGTTGTATTGTAAACACAGTGAGCAAGAAATGAAGGATGTAAAAAATACACAAGAGAGTGGGCAAGGAGGAGTACCAATAATATAACCCAAAAAAAAAATCTTGATACAATATTTTAGTAAATTTAATTTTTAGAGTATCAAACATAGGGATGGCAACGGGGCGGTTTCGGGGCGGGTTTTAATGTACCCGTATCCGTACGCGTTTATAATATCCGAACCCGTACCCACCCCATTACTCATCGGATACCCGATTAATATTATCCATTGGTTTTTCGGGTTTCCTCGCGGGTATCGGTTATCCCCAATTGAATATTATAATGACAAAATTACGGTATTAAGATTAAGTCACACTAAAATCAACTGACAAAACAAAGGAAAGCACCCTAATATATTCAAATTTTTTAAAAGTTAAAGAAAATGAATATCGTATCAAACGATTTAACGCTTTTGAATTATTCATGTACAAAATAAAATGTGTTATGTAATAGAGATACTTATATAAAAAATATAATGGAAGAACTAATATATAATGTATATATTATAGTTAATTATAATATCAATAAAGCGGGTATAAATTCGAGTAAACGGATACGGGTACGGGTAATCGGGCGAGTATTACCAGAACTTATACCCAGCTAAAAAATTTATCAATACCCGAACCCGCATCCAAACCTGCCAACCCGCACCCGAACCCGACCCAATCAGTTCGGGTTTCTGTTTTCCCTGTTTGTTTTGGGTGCTTTTGCCATCCCTAATCAAACATTGATAGTTTGACACTATGACATGTCACACTACATTGCATCACCAAACTAAAAAATCTTTTTGTATATTAAATTTTAAGTAAATTGCATTTTGGTTCCTATAGGTTGGCCAAATTGCATGTTTGGTCCTCATTCTTTCAAAAGTTCAATGAACATCCTTATTTTGAACTTTAGCCTGCATATTCAATCCCTAGTTGAATAACTAAAATACCCTTTGTGTTCTTCCCATTGAATGTTCACATGAATTTGTATTTTCTTTTACAAAGTAGATGAACACCAAGAACATAAATCCGAACCACCAACCCAAAAAATTAACCGATCTTCATAAAAGCTAACAGTTAGTTTATAAAAGGTTATTTTTTATTTGTTGATGTGGGTGTTTTTGATAGTTAGGTTTTGTTCATTTTGGTTTTGTAAGTGTTTGATGAAGTTTTTGTTTCAAAATGAATGCTTTTCTGAAAATAAATGATTATAGGGAGCGAAGAACATGATGATGATGGCAAGCTTTCAGTTAATAATGTGTACAGTATGTGGAAACTACTTTTAAGAAACATCCCCTGCACATTTTAGATGGTTGTGGGCAGTGTTCTTATTGATACACGGGATCGCTGTAGTAATGTTGCCATTTAGAACCCATAACCATGAAAACCTAC
Organism: Chrysanthemum lavandulifolium; assembly: GCA_022545495.1. Lineage (NCBI taxonomy): Eukaryota > Viridiplantae > Streptophyta > Magnoliopsida > Asterales > Asteraceae > Chrysanthemum > Chrysanthemum lavandulifolium. The sequence goes on along the minus strand of CM040245.1, from coordinate 26,930,903 downwards.
ATTACCATCGTAGCCTCTTATAACCATGAAAGCCTACATTACCGTTAAAACCTACTTTACCATTAGAAGATTCAGTTAGGTCTTTCATGCATTTGATACTTGTCTCATTATGTCATTCGGATTTGATGCTCAACCAGATGGTGAGCCTACCTATAGAATTTAATAAATACAATGTGCATTGGCTAGTTAGCGGGGTAGAATGGGTAATTTTAGCACGGGTCAACATGGGCGGTCGGGTTAACCTGCAAACACTTTTTCATCCACTTTTATTAATGCGTTATATATGATTACAAAAACTATACTGTTACAATTAACTACAACTTGATGAACAACGCCATCTAGGAGGTTGTGCCCATTCAACCTGTTTCTTAGCTAATTATTGACATTTTACCCATTTGACCCGGCAGAATTAAAACGTAATCCAAATTAACCTGTTGAATGTATGATGTATGTTCGAAATATATTCTACCCTTATATGCACACAAACGTTAAATGATCTGTTCGCACTGGTCCTTGATAGGTGTCTCCCAATGGATAGTCTGAAGGCAAATGTAACAGGATGACAGGGTTGTTTCCATCAACTCATCTAGAAAGGCAAGATATTCAAAAATCCATCTAAGTGCAGCATATCTATAATAGCTTTTGTCTTGTTATAGTGTTATGGAACTGTATGATAATAGCCGATGTATTAGTTTATGTAAATGCAATCAGTAGCACTTGTCTGCGTATATTGGAGTAATGAACATGGTCTTGTATAAGTTTTTACAATAGCTGGTATTTGATTATAACGGATGTTGAAGGTGAAACTAAGTAGAATTGTAGTCTGTAGAAACATGAAGTATCTAATATTCTAATACCAAGTATCTAATATTCTAATACCAAGTAGAAGCTGTTGGCTTATAAGGCAATGCCAGTGACCCTGCTGTTAATCATCTTCCCCATTTCAAAGTTTTTGGTGTATCTCGTATTTTGACTCCCAATTGGTCATGTCCTTCAATTTAAATAATCATCCACATGAAAATTTAACATACAAACTGCTCCTTATGTCGCGTGAAAACGGCCACAGGTACATGAACATATTTAGGGTAAATATACATCTGAATACGTTAAGAGAAACAGGCAAATCAAAACAAAATATTAATTATATGAGATGACATAATAATAGATCTGTTTTTACTTTAAAAAGTTATGTTAGAATTTAGAAAGTCTTGTTTTGTTAAATAAAAGCCATAGACTTCTTCAATTGATCATCTGGAATTTGATTGTTAAATGACGCATGCACTTGCTGGACTAATTGCCGCTAGTAATCTAAGCCTTTTTGTCATCACCAACCCCCTCCTTTTTTTTCCTTCATATATTCAATTTTCCTATACTTTATTTTCATGAAGCGACGCCTTTCTTATTGATGCTGTTTGGATGTTTACAGGAAGATGAAAACCACAATTGGTAGTGTTGGATCATGGTCTATACAAAGTACTTGACAAATTCTATTAGGACCAACTATGCTGCTCTCTGGAAGGTTCGCCTTGCAATTTCATGAATATTAATGACTTATCAATTTATCTATTATCACTTTCTCACATCCATTTCGCATGTTACCACTTTAGAGCATCATTAGTCTCTGCACTGTATGGCTTGCTTACAGGCTTTAGTACTCGCGGATGCAAATGGAATAAAGGAAAATTGCTTGAAATTGGGTGCTGGTGAGGATTTGTATGCATTTTTTGCAGGGACTCTTACAATGAGACCTTGGAATAGGGTTATTGATCCTGCCGTTGATCATCTTGCCATTCAAGGCAATGCGAGTGACCACTCAGAACTGCAGGTTAGCTTACATTATACAAGGCTATGCCAGTGACCTTGCTGTTAATCATCTTCCCCATTACAAAGTTTTTGGTGTATCTCGTATTTTGATTCCCTACTGGTCACATCCTTCAATTTAAGTAATCATCCACATGAAAATTTAACATACTAACTGCTCCGTGTGTTTAAGGTTAAGTGGGAAGCTTTTATGTAGTTTAGTTGTTATTGTGTGCTATTGTTTATGAAAATTGAGCATATGTATCTTAATACCCAAGTGTTATAGCTCTATTGACTAATAGAACCTTTTTCTTGTTTTGCAGATGTATGCTTCGCTATATTTTCCTCAAATCACAGAACTTCTGCATAAACTGCCACGTGTCATCCTTTTAATGTTAAAGACTAATGATTGCCTGCGATCAGTCAATAACGCATTGGTATGTCTTTTGCCAATCTAATTTCATAACTGTCTTTACAGGATCCGCATAATATCTATTTTGATTAGCATTTGATGTTTGGGTATTACTTTTCGACAGATAAAAAAAACCCTCTGGAGTCTTTCATTATTATAGGAAGAGTTTCTTCTGAGGCACTGATTGAGGAAAAGTTGTCACATGCAAAGTCTCTCTTTAGCTTGCTACATGTTTGGTTGGAGGAGATGTCCGTTTTCTCATAATGCAAGTAGCCTTGTGGAGACTGCAGTTTTGTACAGCTTTGGCTCGGTGAACACAACATCAGTCTCAGAAATCATACCGAAAGAAATCGTTGGGTGTTCGGTCCTTATTGGTTTTGGATTTAAAAGTATTGCATTCTTTGGCTTCAAGCCCCTTTCCGAACCCGTAATAGTACGGGGAATTCAATAAGCTGGCCAAGCAACAGCCAACAGGTACACACATACTTGAATGTGGGGAAATATAAAGGCCAAAATTTTATTCTTTCTGGACAGAGCATTGATGATGACTGTAGTTTTGTGCCTCATATCCTCAAAATATGAGATGTGGGTCTATGGTTTTATTTTCGGAAATTGTAACAGATATACTAGTGAGTTAAATTCATGAAGCAATGCATGTTATGAACCAATAACTTATGTTACATGACATTTGCATAATTGCATGTATTAACCAAAACATAAGTTGGGCCACCAGATGAAAGGAGTGACTAATGAATTGTAGAATAAGATGAGTTTATTTTGAAAGTCTACACTAGTAGACAACAACATTAAATTTAAATCCCTACCTTCAATGGAAGTCTTCTTAAACCCTCATATACTTCAAAAAAGTTGGTCATAAGCAGTTGTATCCCACCACCTTTGTTAGACATTTCTTCCATTATTTAAGTTTCTTCATTGCATTGATAATGACATTATGATCTATTTGTTTCATATGAAACTTCTTTCTAAGTATTTAACCTTTTATAAAATGCAAGCATAGCATTTAAAAATTGATAATGACAGTATGATCTATTTATTTCATATGAAACTTCTTTCAAGTATTTAACCTTTTATAAAATGCAAGTATAGCATTTAAAAAGTGTTTGAGCTTTAAGTTAAATTTGAATAGTCATAAGTTATTGCTAGATTTTAGTTTCTCCTTGTAGATCTAGATCCACCTTGCGCTATATAACCCACTAGTTAAGTGGTTGTGAGTTTAACTTGCATCCAAGAATGAATGGTGTTTGAAACATCCGTTATGTCGCTGGTAACTGAATCTTCAAATTACAGCGAAAGCTTGCTAACATACAATTAATCAAAGAAAACAAAAATTGACCCACCATATTTTGATAAACTAGTAACCCAAATCATACGCTTATAAATGAAAGTAGACCACAAATATATTCTCGATCAAATTATTGTGAAAGCAATTGCAAGAATATTCTTCTTATGGAAACTAGACCACAATCATACGCTTATAAATGAAACTACAACCTGCTCATACTTTGTAGCAAATGTGAATGTTTAAAAAACTTAAAATTAAAAGCACAATGAATAATTCACAAGTCTTTAGTAGTATCCTTTTTTTATTTTTATTTTCACCACTTTGGTCCTACCGCTTCTTGAATAGAGTCAAAATGCTCTGAAAAACAAAGTGAAACTTTGCTTCTCTTTAAACATTACCTTTCATCTATCAATTATATCATATAACTCATCAAAATAGAGGTAAGATTTAAATTATTCAATTATATTTTTGTCCACAATTAATTCAAGGTTAAGTTTTATAGACCAATAAAAATGCTTAATTTTGACAAATAGGCTAAACTGGGCTCTTCTATTGGTTCAATTTAGTCTTTGTTTTAATGAATTATCCAAAAATCATTTTCCTGGGGCCGTTTGGTTCGAAGGAATTCGATGTAATCCGTTGTAATTGTAATTTGAATTACATTACAATCCTGTTTGGTTGACAGGATGGATGGAATTGTAATTCAGATTACATTACATCGGGTGTTTGGTTTGCAACGTAATGTAATTGAATTACAACCAATTACGTCCAGTGATGTAATTCAGATTACATAGCAAACTTGATAGAATGTGTTGTAATTCAGATTTTTACGAGTTAAAAATCAGTATTTATCTTTCATCGTTATTATTATTATATTATTTAATTTAAAAAATAAATAATAATTATAATAATTATTTTATATTATATATAAATATCTAAATAAATAATTAATTTTTTAATAATTATTTTATATTAAATTTATGATTTTTATTTACTATTTTATTTAAAAGTATTATTATTATTATTATTATTATTATTATTAGTAAGTAATATTATTTATTATTATTATTATAATATTATTAAGTAATATTGTTTATTATTATTATTATAATTATTATAATTATTATTAATATATTATTATTATTATTATTATTATTATTATATTTATTATTTAGTATTATTATTATTATTATTATTATTATTATTATTATTATTATTTTATTAATTATTATTATTATAATATTATAATTGTATCAATATTATTATTATTATTATTATATTTATTATTAATAATAATAATAATAATAATAATAATAATAATAATATTATCTATTATTATTATTATTATTATTATTATTATTATTATTTAATAATAATAATAATAATAATAATAATAATAATATTATTATTATTATTATTATTATTATTATTTATTATTTATTTTTAATATTATTATTATTAATTATTAAGTATCATTTTTTATTATTACTATTTATTATATTATTATTAATTATTATAATTATTATTTTAATTATTATTATTTTATTATTATAATAATTATTATTATTATTTTATTTTTATTATTAATATTATATTTTTATTATTATTATTTTATTATTTTATTATTATATTTTATTATTAATATTCTTTTATTACTATTATTATTATTATTATTATTATTATTATTATTTATTTTTATTATTATTATTATTATCGTTATTATATTAGCTTTTTAAGTTTTATAAAAATTGAATTATATTATTCTTGAGTCAACCAAACACATCGATGATTTCATCAATTACAATTACAACACATTACAATTACAACACATTCCAATTCTTTAAATTACAATTACATCAAATTACAATTCATTTCAAAGATTACAATTCCTTCAAAAACATTCTGTGAACCAAACGCCCTTAGTGTTTTAAGATTATTGTGGACCACATAATTTTCATTGAAAGATTATTTTTTTGTCGCACTCAAAAGTTAGAATTATGCATAAATCGACAAGAAATTATAGTTTAGAGCAGACTTGTTCGACCCAGTGATACGTTTATAAATGAAACTAGACCATAAAAATATTCTCAATTATATTATCGTGAAAGCAACTACTAGAATATTATTGTAATACCAGTGACAATGTATATATTTGTAGCAAATGTGAATATTTATAGCAATTAAAATAAAAATTGGGAATTGCATATTTATCATTTCAAAAGCTCCAAATTGTGTATATATCAAACTTAAATTTATAATTGCATATATATTAAATCAAATGCTCAAATATTGCACATATATATCCTACTTAAACTACTAATTGCATATATATCATTTCTAAACTTTTGTAATTGCATATATACCCTTTCAAAACCTTCGTAATTGCATATACATTCTTCCAAAACCTTTAATATGTCATACATATCAAATAATTATTTAATATTATTTTAAACTTTAAATTATGATAATTATAATATTTATTTTTTCAAAGTTACAATGTTCTGAGCCTCAAAATGAACGATATAACCAAAAACAATATATAAAGACAATATTTAACCTCACAAAATAATTCACCTTATCTCATATATAATACGAATACATGAGATAAACTCATTATAATATCATGATTGTTATATATGTATAATAGATGAAGTATTTTTACAATAAAAGGGTATATTACTACCAACAAGTTTGTAAATAAAGATTTTTTTTCTATAATAATAATTGTCATGTATTTTATAGTTTTAAATTTATATTTAATAGTTATTTGGATATAGATGTGACACATTTAAGGTTTAAGAGGAATGTATATGCAATTATAAGTTTAAATTAGACATATATAGAAATTTTGAGTTTTTAATAGGATATATATGCAATTATAAATTTAAGTTGGATATACACGCAATGGAGCTTTTTGAAGGATATATATTCCCCCAAATTAAAAGACAATGGGTCATTCAAAACAATTTATTTTTTATTTTATTTCTTTATTTTTTATTTTTTATTTTTTATTTTTACTTTTTTTAGGTTTGCTTCTTGCACTTCTTTGAATAATAATAATCATAATGCTTTGAAAAACATAGTGAAGCTTTGATTCTCTTTAAACAAAACATTTCTCACACAACAAAAGGTATCATTGGGACATAAGCCTTTTAGTCAATATGCAAACATTTGTTTGTGAAGTTTTAATAATTTCTAAACATGATATTGAAAGCATTAAATTAACCTCAAAAAGTTCTAATGAAATGTTTTTGTTATGTTAGCTTGAAGTTGATATTTATTTTGGTAACCCGATTTTCGATCTTTTACCGATTAATTAACGGATTTGAGGTTGAAAATTTTGCACAAATAAAAATGAAATGAAGTGTAAGGGCCAAACGAGTCAAATGATTTGTATAACCGAATCTTGGATAACAAGTGTAATTTGGTTATCGGTTGTCTTAAGAACATTAAAAGCGAAGAGTATGTTTATTCAATAAACTACCTAACCAAATAATCTCTATGCAAGTTTTGATTGAAATGCATTATTGTGGATGACAAAATTCATTGACACATTCTTTTATATCGCAATCAAAAGTTGGAAAATTTTGCATAATCAAACAAAAAATAAAAGTCTAGAATTGACCATTTGAATAAGTTTGCGCAACCCAAATGTTACGTTTATCAATGAAAGAAATATAGACCACAAATATATTCTCGATCTTATTATTATGAAAGCAACTACAATAATACCCGTGACAGTATATATATTTGTAGCAATTGTGAATTTTTTATAGCAATCAAAAATAAAAACACAATGACTAGTTCAATATTTAGTGCCTTTCTTCTTTTCCTAATTTTTACCACTTTTGCCTGTTCCACTTCTTCTTTGAATAAAAATATTCATAAATGCCCTAAAAAACAGAGTCAAGCTTTGCTTCTCTTTAAACATAGCCTTTCCTCCATCAATTACACAAACGATTACTGTTCTTATTTGAAGGGTTATGATTATCATCCAAAAATGATGAGCTGGAACACAAGTACCGATTGTTGTAAGTGGGATGGAGTTAGTTGCGACAACTCCACCGGTGACGTCATCCGTCTCGATCTCATGTGCGAAAGACTACAAGGTACAATTCATCCTCTCAGCTCCATCTTCAACCTCACACACCTTACTTATCTTGATTTATCATATAACAATCTTAATGGGACATTGCCATCTTGGCTGTTTACTTCCCCCTCTTTACAATCTCTCTATCTAATGAGTAACATGTTCAGTGGAGATGTGCCTTTTGAGTCATTTTCTCTTCCATCATTACAAGTGTTAGAACTCAGTAACAACAATCAGTTAGTTGGGCATAGTGATGTACAAACATTTCGACAGCTCACCAACCTCACTATTCTATGTCTTTCATATAATAATTTTAGTGGTGAATTGGAGTTGGATACATTGTTATCAAGCCTCACAAACCTTGTATGGTTAGATCTCTCTTACAGCGGTTTCTCTGTTACAACAAATAATGCCAATCATTATGTCAACCCTGGTTTTTGGTCCTTACATTTGGCCTCTTGCAAGCTAAAGGTGTTTCCGAAATCATTTCGAGCCATGAAACAACTTCTTTTCTTAGATCTCTCTTGCAACGAAATCCATGGCCAAATTCCTCATTGGGCAGGGGAGATTGGTGAGTTGTATCGTCTGAATCTCTCGCATAACTTCATAACAGGCTTGCCACAATTTCAATGGTATAGACTAGGAGAACTTTTCTTGCAGTCCAACTTGATTGAGGGGCCATTCCCTCCGTCAATTTGCAACATGAGCAACCTAGGGTATTTAGATATGTCCAATAATAACTTTGGTGGAATGATCCCACAATGCTTTGGAAATATCACCAATCTTGGAATGATAGATATGGGGAATAATAGCTTTCAAGGAACAATTCCAAATGTATATGGGGATTGTGGAAGTTTAGAAGGGCTTATTTTAAAAGGAAATCAATTAAGAGGAGAGGTGCCAAGTTCCTTGTCCAAATGTCGATTCTTGAAAGTGGTTGATTTAGGAAACAACCACTTGAATGGTACATTCCCTGGTTGGTTAGGAGATCTTCCGAATTTGCAGGTTCTTGTCCTCAAATCAAACAACTTTCATGGTCACATTCAACCCTCTTCAACTGTTGAATCCCCCTTTCCAAGTCTCCGAGTTCTTGACTTATCTCATAATAGCTTTGTAGGTCAACTCCCTGCAAAATATTTTCAAAATTTCAATTCCATGAAGAATGTGGTGAAAAACAGCACAATACCTGAATATTTGGACATGGGTGGAAAGTATTACTCATTCGTCGTTGCGGTGAAAGGGGTGGATCAAGATATTCCAAGACTTTTTGTTGGCCTAACTATTATTGATTTATCAAACAATTATTTCGAAAGTGGGATACCAGAAATAATCGGAAATTTGAGTTCTTTGAAAGTGCTAAACTTGTCCCACAATAGCCTTAATGGTCGAATGCCAAACTCTCTTGGTAAGCTATCAGAGATTGAATCATTAGACCTTTCTTGGAACCAACTCATAGGAAATATCCCTCAAAGCCTTGCAGGAATCAAGGGCCTTGAAGTCTTAAATCTATCACAAAACCATCTTGTGGGGCGTATTCCAGAAGGAACACAGTTCAGCACATTTCAAGAGAACTCATTTACAGGGAATTTGGGGCTCTGTGGGTTTCCACTGCCCAAAAATTGCAGTGAGAATGCACACAAACCACAGCTTGAAGCAGAAGAACATTATGAGGAGGAAAGTGGGTTTACGTGGGAAGTGGTGATGTTGGGATATGGGTTTGGAACATTAGTCGGATTGGTGATGGGATATCGCATGTTGTCAACAAGAAACGTGAAATGGTTCAATGCAATTGCTGATGCGGCAGAGAGTTTGGTCTTGAAGAAGAGGAAGAGAAGACATGTTTACATCGGGAAATGACCTTAGATAATGAAAGGTATGCTTTTTCACATGATTTCTTATTTCATCAATTTTTTCAAAATGTCTTACCCTATGAATTCTCTTGGTCTTAAACAATTATTATGCAGGTAAAGGAGTTTGAGGAGGGCTGGGACCTTCTGAATTATGCAGTCGTATATCAGCTTCTGAGTTATGATGTTTGTGTTCTGTATCTTTGAATTATTCTTGTATGTAATACTAGTGTGTTGTTAGGATTTTAATACATATTTACTTGGTCACTGGGTGATCATGTATTGATGTTGCTGACCTTGGTGTAATTCAGTAAGTTTTTCTGTTATTTTGATGATCATACAACCATCGTGTATGCTATAAAATTGTAGACACTAGTGTTTGTTACCGAATTGTAAGGTGTGTAAAGGAAAGCATTATTAATAATGACGAGTGTGTTCTTCTGCGATCTGTTCTACATGTGTTTTAGCATTTCATTATCTGCCCACCACCTGGTTGACGAGTGGATTATGAGACCAAAATTGCCAGTGACCCTGCACTTGAATAATCATCTACATGAACTTTTATCATATACCTACTGCTCCTTATGTCGTGTAAAACATGCCATGGTCCTTTTTAGGGTACCTGCAAAAAATGTGGCCTATTTACTGACGTAGCTTGAACGTTATGGCTGAAGCTGGACGTTCTGAGAAATATAGCTGCTAAATTTGTAGCGGATATGCTAGCTATAAAGTTCATTTATGTTATTGTGCTGTATTGCTAGCCTTGAAGACAAATGGTATGTGTGTCTAAGCGTTACATCTTTTTGCCATCTACTTTAAATGGTCGGGTTTATTATTATCTTTTTATAACTTGACCAGCCAAGTCTTAACTTTTACCCTTAGGCAATCGTGTTTTTGAGTGGTTGAACCTTCAATATAATTTTACAAAAGGAAGAGAAGACATGTATATATCGGGAAATGACATTAGAAAATCAAAGGTTGTATAAATTTTACTAGATGATCATAGTCGTCTGAGTATTAATATTGATTGTTATAAAATACCGTAGCGTTTGCTATTAAGATTGTAACTTGAACAATTTGCTTTCGGCAGGTTCAAGAAGTCTTTGGTGAAGCGGGAATCTTGGGATTCTGGAAAGGCGTCTTCCCGACATTTGTTATGGTACTTGCTATTTAGCTTTGGCCCATGCTGTATCAATATCACTTCTTGACTTCTTGTCCACATTGTTTAAGCCAGGTCAGCAATCCTTCAATACCGTTTATGCTGTATGAGACCCTACTAAAGAAGTTGAAGCAGCGTCATGCCTTAAGCAACAGTAACCAAGGTGTAACTGCGTTAGAGGCAATTAACTGTTAGTATAATCACTGCAGAATTTTCAGATAATTATGACTTATTTATCATTTAATGGGATTATCTGTAGGCAATATCTCATTTCTCCACATAATAAACTTACTTTCTCACTTGGGGATCGTGTATTAATGTTTTTGACCTTAATGGTAATTTAGTAATTTTTTCATATCATGTGTTGATGCTACTGTTTCTTCAATTGGGACAAAGCTTATTGCATGAATCCAATGGTTGCAAAGGGATATGAATACTGGTGTTTGTTAGTAATACTGATTTGCTTTTCAAGAGATATCAATTGTATGGTGCAAGCTTAACAAGAAGTTGCAGTAGAAATAAATGTGTGTAAATTAAAGCTGATTAATGATAATAACTTGTTGTTTATTAGATACACTTCTCAAAGTAGTCTGAGAAATTTAACCTATACTAGTCTGAGAAATTTAATAGATTAGCCAACTATATAGAGGGCCACACACACATGGTTGATGTCTACAAATTCATTTATTTTTGTGTACAAAGTATAAATTTTTGAGAAGTGTAGTTTTGTGTCTCATATCCAAAGGATGAGATATTGGTTGTGGGTCTATCTCACAATATGAGACAATTGTAACACTATACTTCTAAGCTGATTTTTTTTTTTTTTTTTTTTTGGAACAACTTCTAAGCTGAATTTGTCAATATGTTTATGAACCATATTACAAGATATTTTGTATATATATGTCCAAAACCTTAGAAGGGCCGGCCACCAGATGATGGAAGAAATGTGTTGTCGACTAGATGTGTTTACTTGGAAAGTCTAAAGTCTACATTAGTAGACAACAACATAATTGATGAAAGGTATGTGTTTCACTTGTTCTCTTATTTCGTCAAGTTGTGCAAAATGGCTAACATTATTCTCTTATAAATTCTTCAAAAATTTATGATGCAGGTATGGAAATTCTGGTGTATTTTTAAAGTCTCTTTGAGTAGTTGTGAATGGCAAGTAAACGCAGGCGCCAACGTGTTTTGACTTTTGACAATGGAATTTTCAAGCATGTAGACTTTATATCTACTTCTCACCATCAAATTCATTCAGCAATTTCGTGGAAATGACAATAATTTCCACATTTGTGGGCCACGGCAGAAAACAACACTAAATACTAGACCATCATCGAGTTGAACCGGTCACGGATAATTATATCCCCATTCAACTCTTTTATTAGAAGTTTCTTCCATCATCTCATCTTTCTTCATTGCATCACAACGAGATTAGAATTTTTCTTTTAATCATAGTAATTAAGACAAACAAAGTCTTGAATCCCCTTAAAGCTTTCTTACTTCTTTCATCTTTTAAAACAACCCATGATAATTTTTCTACATGGTTTTTATTTGAAGCAAATTACTTAAATGGACCACTTACATAACCAATTTACAAATACAAACTTTTTTCTAACATTTTACCAAAATGAACTATATATGTCACTCTCAACATAAGGGGCCCATATGGATATATGCAACTCAATTTATTTGCAAAATAAATGAATTTTTTGAGTAGGTAGAGTTATACTATCACACAAACAGTACAACGCACCATTTTCTTTCCGTCTCTTTCTTACTTTACGTCAAGATCTATAGAATATATAACATAAAATTACAAGCTATGCTAGTAGCATAGTAACTTGTAGCTCACAAACTGTACACACAAATACCATTTCTTTTCCATTTCATAACACAAGTACACAACTCGCCCAGCACTTGCCAGCCTCGCCCAGCATCTTCCTCGCCCAAACCCACCATTGCATCACCTCCCCACGCCCAGGGCCACGGCCACGCCCACGCCCGAAAATCGTATAATACACGTGTAGTGTTGGGATTTTATGTTTTAAGAGATCCAACGGTTAATATTGGAAAGTTCATTTTTGTAAATCCCCTGTGCGAGAACCTGTTTCGTAAACATGTATCAATTATAGTCCGTTCTCGTAAAAAGCTCTTTTATTTGTGTGTTTGTTTTTGTGTGTTTTGAAGGTGTAATTAAAATTGATAAATATGTGTGGGAAAGAAAGAAAGAAAGTGGTGGGAAATTGTGTGGGAAATTAATGGAGATATTGAGAGTCGAACAGGGGTTTTTGAGTTTTTTTTGTTAGAGTGGTAATTGAGAAAAAATATTTAACAAAGTATGTACACTTAGAAGTAATTAACATTATATTTTTTTTTTCTTTTACAAAGGCATAAATTGATAGAAACTTATAACTAATTGGGCCCCTAAATTCATAAAGTAATTGCAGTCATTCTCAATCAGTGATGTCCTCGTCTCCTGCTGTTTCGGCATGGTTCGAACATCATCAGTCGGAGGTACAAATGATGATCAAAAGAAATCATAAAATTCGGATTGGATATATACGATGTGCGATTTCGATTTGATTGACTTAGTTTGGGAGTTTCCGATACAACTAGGCAAATCAATACGAACGTAGGATCCTGTCATATGACTTTGAGATAGTTATGGTTTTCATGTTATTCCTTAGTTAGTTGTGGTATTAAGTTTTTATTTATTTTTTTATTTTTTTTAGAAAGGCGTTGTGGTATAGGGTTAGTTGATCGCATTGGTTGTTATGATAACCACTACATTGTACGAGTAATTTGTTTACGTCGTTCCTCTAGGCGGGAAGCGATGAGTCTGAAAATGTTAATCTCGAAATCATCAAACGAGCACACAAAATTCAAAATTACTTCGAGCAATGCCGTTGGAATCATGCCTTACATCATCCCATCACCATGTAAGAGTCACAAATGGCGGGATTGAAGAAAATGAGGACATCGATGGAAACATGGACTATGGCCGTGTACCTGTCCGTCGAATTTTGAGGTCTAATTCATTCCAGAACTCCGAGAAAAGTTTTTTAAAGGTAGTGTTTAGATAAGTAGATTATAAAGATTGGAAGAAAGATATTTGATGGAACTGCCTATAACACCCATGAACAATTTTAGGAGATAATTTATTTTTGAATTTATATTATAAACAACATACTGTAATTGGTAGTTTATTGCCGAATTCCTTCATAAGCTTTTGTATTATAGACACTTTTAAAAGCTTAGCATAATTTTTATTAGGGAAAATGATAGGAATGCCCCTGATGCCCTGACCCTATATACTCCGAACCTTTTTTTTCGGTTGTATGAAACTAGACCAAAGGCAACTTCCTCATTGGGCAACTCATCCACAGTGTGACAAGTGTTCCGTATGTGTAAGGTATTGTTTTTTGGGCAAGTAAAATGCGCTGGGCAACCGTATTTTTTAAAAAAGGTTTTTTGTCATTTTGCATGACATAGAAAGTACACATTTGAATAGTGAAAGGACATTACATTTTTATTCAAAATTCGATACCCACTCGTCTTCCTCACTCGTCTTCCTCACTCTCTGTTTTTGCTTCTCGCACAAACCAATCTGAGTTACTGTTTTCACTAATTAAACCATCTTCTTCGTCAGTGCCTCTCTTCCTCCTAACTTCCTGTATAGCCCCATCTACAAGAGACAGTATTGATTGCAACCGAGTTTTACTGTTCACGACATCTTTTTCAATAATGTGGTATAATATGGTGTGTAAATCTTTTTATGGATGTTTATTACATATGATTTATTTCCAATTGATTTTATGTTATAATAAATCGTTCTTGTTATTTGATTAATAGCTATGTTAGATAGGTGTTAATTCCATTTTATAATCCATTGCTCTTTTTATGTCTGTTTGATTCGTAATTGCAAATGTGGTTGTCATAATTTAAGCATTTTGTTTAGTGTTACGACCATATTGCATCACGTTATTATCCCGTTGTTATTAAACTATTGATTATGTACGATATAATACCTTAGATGTCGTTAGTTAAGTATGGAACAATACTTGGTTCATTAAAAAATGTAGTGGCAGTTTGTAGACTAATATTAAGTCATTGAAATGGGTCGAGTTCCAGCCATTAAATCTGTTAGATTCAATGGTAGATGGTTTATATGCATCACCAGATATGCTTATGCTATTGTTTACGACGTTGGTATAGATTCCTTCTATGGTCTGAGTTATTTTTTGTTTTTTGTTGACCCTTTTTAGGACTATGAAGCTAAATTAATTATTACGAGTAAACTGAACTACTTTTGGTTAATAAAGCAAAAGTTAGACGCAAAACGCCGGATCTTGTTTAGGAGTACATGCTTTGGAAGATGGCTTGATCTCTTGTTTTTTGAACATGAAACACACATCATAGATTATATGCTAAGGAAACAACATAAAGTGAACGATTCTCATTATGATATGCCCCTCATTTTTTACATTGAAGGACATGCTCTACATTTTGGTCATCCTGAGTTTTGTCTAATGACCGGGTTGCGGTTTGAAACTGTAAGCTTTGGGTTGTATACATATGGTTCTCTCAATTTTCATA
Organism: Chrysanthemum lavandulifolium; assembly: GCA_022545495.1. Taxonomy (NCBI): domain Eukaryota; kingdom Viridiplantae; phylum Streptophyta; class Magnoliopsida; order Asterales; family Asteraceae; genus Chrysanthemum; species Chrysanthemum lavandulifolium. The sequence goes on along the minus strand of CM040245.1, from coordinate 26,915,696 downwards.
ACAGGGTGTTTCCTGACAAGCAAGGGTTGATTGTAAGCAACTTATATAGTATTGGTGTTATAGAGGATGAAGGGCGGTTTCGACAGATATCTGATGAAGGCGTTGTACGTCTTTCTCTTTTGTTAGCCTTAGAGGTGATCTTTATGGGTCGTTTGTTGACAAGCGAGGTGGATGATACACTGATGAGGTTAGTTGATAATCTAGATGATTGGAATGCCTTTCATTGGGTGAGCATATTTGGACTCATTTATATGACCAACTTCATAATGTAATTGATAAGCACACGGATGACCACCTTTTAAGATTGAAGAAAGATCCAAAGCATTTTCCGACATATACTTTGTATGAATTTGTGTTTGGTTTTCAGATATCCATTTATGTGTATTAGTATTAATCTATTTAACATTTATGTTTTGCAAGTTAACATTTTTAGTGATTTCTATATTGAAAAGTTTATGTTTTTTTTTATTCGTATAGGTTTGGATCCTTGAGTCTTTTGAAAGATGTCATGGTTGGTGGATTAAACATCCAAATGTGATACCAAGAGCACTTGCCTGGTCTAGGAAGTCAATCTTTAAAAGAACTGATCGTTTGAACCTTTTTTCAAAGGTAAGTCTTCTAAAATTTTGGTTATTTATTATCTTGTTTATTTATTTATTGTTTATTGTGTGTTATACATAACCAAAACCTAGCAATATTGACACCAACCTAATTCCATTTTAACCCCAAAATGTTGCTTTTTTACTTGTGTTAACTAATAATCCAAAACACACAATCTATTGTATACGCATTAACAAAATGCATACAATCCGATCATTCATATACCTACGTTATTTTATCCATCAAGATATTGGTTGACACATGAACTATTGGCATATGCAGAAATACTGTCATGCGAATATGCGTATTCAACCAATATCTAAAATGAAAATATTATCAATTTTTGGTCAAAAACATATGCAGAAATATCTATTTGCAGATATACTTACATATGCACAAATGGGTATTCCACCAAAAATATGTGCGCACAAAAGACCACAATTTTTTTGTCGAAAACATACGTAGGGATGTTCTAGGCATCTGTAACCTAAGCCGAAAAGTACAGGTCAAAAGATCTACACAAATAGTCAGACTAGATTTAAGCTAAACATATTATAGATTAAACAGATAACTACCTTCCAAGTTTTTTAGTACATCAACAAACTACTATATAAGTTAAACAAATAATACTTAAGCCATTCTTCTTTTTCCTTTGCCTTTGCTTTTGTCAGCCGCTCCTGTGACTGTTGAGGGTTTTTTTATGCCAAATTTCTTCTCTTTAATATTAGCCCAAGTTTGTTTATTTGCAAGTCAAATTACCTCCTTTTACCTGGGAGGTTCAGACTTTGGGCATCAGAAATTGAAGGTGTTTTTTCCTCAAAACTCATAAATGTTGCCCTTTTCAACAGATTTTCGTGGTAACCTATTACATCGGGTCTGTCAGAATAGTCACTTAAGTTGTAGCTAGACAAATAGCTGGACATAGAGCTTGAATCACTTTCAAAACTTTCAACATTTGGGAAGTATAAATCACATGGATTATATGGCTGCATTGTATCAGAAGAGCTTGAGGACATTATCATGCTTGAATCAGAAGAGATTGTTATGATATCTGCAAAATAAACAAACACTTTATGATGCTTGAAAATAAGCTTAACATTAGCAAAATAATATTTACAGAAACAAAAACCCACCTGCTTTTTTTGAAGTCATTTTGATTACGGTTTTGCTGGTACGTGTGTGTAAAACTAGTGTGAATGTGTGTCTGTGTATGAGTGTGAGTATAAATGTCACTATAAAAGAAGGCCTCTACCTAACCGCATTTATAACCATTAACATCCTAACAAATGTTGGTTGTTGACCTTATCCCATAACTTTAAAATTATAACTAAGGTTAAGCAGCAACATAGTTGTGCAACATCTTATACATCCTAACACAACTAGAAGAACTCTTTTGTACATGCATATCTAATAACGAGTAATAACAAATCGGCTAACAGTACTAAATTGTACACAGACAATTGTAACCCTGAGCAGGACTGTTTTTTTAATAGCAGTAGCAACTTTACGCTACCAGTAGTATTATTATTTGGTCTTCATCACTGGCAGTATTAAGTTCAACTAGCAGTTTATGACTTTATTAATAGTAGCCATATTTTCATTATAGTTCATCACCAGTACTAAGTTTAAAAGAGCAGCACTAATCAAATTTAGCAGCAGTAAAATCAACATCATCAACACGTCAGAATCCCAACAATAGTTATCAAATCCAATTAAACCCTTTCTATACTTGAAATCAAAAACTATAATACATCAAAACCCAACAATCCTCCCCTAAAGTTTATATTTCTTCCCAAGATCATCAGGTTCCTGTATAGCTTGAAGAATCACCAGGAGGATGCTTCCAAACATAACAATTCTGCTTCTTTGGATTGAGAACTCTTCCATACTTATTTAATAAATTATAAGCTTGATCATCATACAAGTAAGGATACTGCACTTGCAGTTTCTTTGGTTGCAGCATCTGGCTTACAATTTCTTTGTTCAAGTTAAGAGTAGGGTAATATTTTTCTCCAAGCATGTAGATAACCAGTCCATGAGCAAACAACACATGAACTCCACAACATTGATACAATCTCCATTGTTGAACTGTGTTATGTTTAAGCTTTATCAACTCCTCTTCTTCATGGCTTGGTTCAAACATAACTTTCAAATAATTCCAGATTTCTCTGTCATACACTTTCTATGGATAAGCACCACCATCCTTTCCCTTTATCAGTCTCCAGATAGTCAAAAGGTCAACCCTATCAAGATGTTGAACCATCTGCAAAAACCTAAGAAACCTGTAGTTTTTGCCATTGCTTCTTTTTATATCCTAATAAACGTCACTTCCATCTGTAATCCCAAAAGTAACCTCAATATTAGGATATTTGATCCCTATAGGCTATGCATTAATTACTTCAGGTTCATATATTGTTTTCAATACTGTAAGAGCTTGCAATTTTTCTTTCTCCTCTGCATCATATACTTGATCTTCCAGTTTTTCCTCAACCTTCTCTGTCTCATGCTCTGAATCATCATCTTGCTCAACTGCTCTAGACCTATCCGCCTTTCTCTTCTTTCATCCACCACTTTTTAACACACTCCTAGTTCTATTTACTCCAGAACTAGAGCTTTGCTTATTTACTTCAACTTTTTCTATCTGCTCCACCACTTTCTCCGTTGTAGGAATACCAGCAGCAGGGTATTTTTGTTCAGCAGTAGGAACATCTTGTGTAGCAGCAGATTCACCACTATGTAGTTTTGTACTAGCGACAGTTTCATGTACACTAGCAGCAGTTACATCCCTTGTAGCAGTACTTTCTTGACTGACTTTTGTAGTATCAACTGCTTGATCCTGCTCTAAATATTCATCCATATTAGTCTCCAAATTACTCATCTCTGCTCCTAAATGACCCTGAGCCTCCCCTGAACCTATTATATCATCCATCCTCCCATGTTTGGGAGCATCCTCCCCCAAACTTGTTTCATTAGTGGAACTCACCCTGAGTGCGGTAGCTACCTTGTTCAATCTCCTGAATGTAGTAGTTCTTGACCTCTTAACACCTTTGAAAAATCTAACTCTCTGCTTCAAACGTTTGATTTCTTCACCTCTAGTTGTTGTGCGCTTTTGGATGCCAATAACTGCTTTTGATAATTTTTTACATTTTGCCATCAATTCCTTAATGACTTCCATACTATCCTGACCACTTCGGCTTGTGTTACCTAGCCCGAGTGGAGGATCACAGGAATTGTCATGTTGTACATTAGTATCCATCAATTCATCTTTTTCAGTTCTATCCTCATCACTTCGTCAGGATGTGTTACCTTCTTTGAGAGGTGAATCAAAGGATGTAAACTCAGTCTCAAACCTAGTTTGAGCATCTGAGCCCCCCATATTAGCCATTTGGCTGGGGTTTCCATCATCTGCATTACGTTCCTGAGAACCTAAAACTTCAGATGTTTCCTTGGTTTGGGTCTTATTTATGTTACCACTGTCCTCCTCTACTGCTAAGCTAGAAGCAGTAGTGGTAGCCCTCAACAACATGTCATTCTCCCCACCAATGACAGCCTCATATGCAACCATACTAGTGCTAGCCTGAGGAAGCTTAGCACCCTTTTGATGTGATTTCCTACCGGTAGATATCTTTCTTTGTGGCTGAGAGGTAGACGGAAAAATTGTGGATGTGGGTAGGGTAACAGCTGGGATTGCTGCACCTTCATCCTCAATTTGTGGAAGGGTCACCATGTTTTGAAATAGTGGTGTAACCCTTCCACAAAAACCTTTTCCCTGCTTCCTCATAAATTTGAAAACTTTTTTTATGAGTAAGGGTGTATCCAATGTTCCTTTATGGACCTTTTTCTTTAAAAGTTGTTTATCAACAAATATTTGAACAAACCTTGGATACAAAAAGAAGTTACTTGAATCATCACATTTTTTAATCATACCATCAAAAATCATCTTAGAAAAATTAAACTGTTGTCCCTGAGTCAAGCACACTATAGCAGAAGCTATAATTGTACTAAACTCATTCCAGCCAATTGTTTTAGGACTGATACAATGCAGGATGGTATGAATTAAAGATTTCCATTGAGGTAAGAATAGCCTTTTGTAAAATTTTAAAAACTTGTTTGGCTTTTCATAACTCATCTTTTCAAGACCTTCGGAAATAGTAGGTTTTGGAAGACAGTCGACACCATTGTCATCTGCTAGTTCCAAGGAACTTCTAACTGATGACTCAGTGACAACCACCTCTTAACCATCTACTAATGCTCGAATTTGTACTTCCCCGTCAATAGTTCTGGACTTAGCAGTAGCCCAAAACTGCTTAATGTTGGAAAGAAATATAGTAGGAGTTACTGATAATGCATACCTTATAGGGCAAGCATTTAGAAAATCAATAATCTCAGCAAATCCACCGGATTCTGGTAAGGGTTTGTTAAGCAAAGCAACCAAGTTATGACTATCAGCAAACACCCTTGTCGACATTGTGAATTATGGTTTGGGAATTTAGAATTTAGAGTTTTGTTGTTTAGTAAAGTGGTAGGGTTTTCAATCGAGACAATTATGAGCGCAAAAAATCCGCTATAATGAATCGATTTGGGATTTATACATAAAAAGTTACAATTTCGTCCCTGCACTTTCAAACCTATCAACATTTTCCAAGCAGTAGTAACATTAGCCCTGCAGCAGTATCTTCTTAGTAGCAGCAGTATGTTTGTTTTAACAGTACAAACTCCAATTTCTCAGAAAACCAATCATTCTTCTTATGCTTATTCTGCAAAATGTTAGTCCAAAACTACAAAAACACAAGAGAGAACAATACACAATAATTATGACATAGATTAATACTTAGCAGCGGGATTTAAAATTAGCAGGACTTACAAAACTTTACCAAAACACAAAGAGCTAAGTTTTTAAAATATTTAGCAGTCCAATACTTGCAATCAAAAATTGAAATCTACTCACATCAAAACCTATTGTGAGCAAATATGTAACAATGTTGTTAGTATGGATTTTCACAATTTGATTCAATTTCTTTTCATAACAATCTCTTATAAAATGGTGTCTTATCTCAATATGTATTGTTTTTCAATGATAAGCGGGATTTTTAATTATGCACAAGATCGTATGCAAATTGTAGTTTTTCAACTCTAGCCTGATGTTTCTCTTTATCAGCCAAAGCTGCATCCTTATCTGTTTCAGCCAATTTTTTTGTCTGTTAGTAGTAGAATCTAAACATAAGCAGCAATTACAAATAACTCTAGCAGTCGTAAACTCCAGCAGTAGTTGTATATCGCTAGCAGTAGTAACTCATACACTAGCAGCAGTTTACCACTAACTGTATTCTCTTGATCATCTTAACAAGCACCAGCAGTAATTCCAATACACTAGCAGTAGTTCAGATTGTAGTAGCAGTAGGTAAGACTAGGAGAGCATTTCCTAAGCAGCACAATCTCATGACCCAACATTGGTAATGTATGACTTGAAACCCTTTTATATTCTTGAAAATATGTAACTAAACCATATATGTTTTTGGTACAAGATCTTTAGGAGTCTAGTACAATTACTGATCGGAGACCTACTATACATGAGTTCCAATCTGTATGGTGGATAGATAGCCAAGATCTTTTCAATGACTACGTTCCTAGAGCTCCGGTCAGGGCCCATCACAGCCTTTACGATACTTATCGTTCGAAGCTGGCAAAGTCCCGGCAACGTGCGAAAACTACTTTGAAAGTAAATTCTAATCAATGCAAGAGTGGAAGTAGTTCTAGAACAAAAATCCTTAAGGATCATGTAATTGCCGATCTGAATCGCGAAGTTTTTAGACTTGAGTGTATTATTCAGGTTCTGTTTATATTCATTATAATATAAGAATAGTAGCCGCTCTTTTTTATTACATGACAGTTAAACCTTCACAGGTTCTTGCTCATGACAGAACTGCCGGTCTTCGTGTAACACCCCCAAATCTCGGTACAGCGGAAGACTTAATCAATTTTTTGGGGCGTTACTATTGGATTGGTATCGCACACAAGTATAGCAAAAAGATAGTCATTTAACATTCAAAACCAATCCCAAATTTGGTTATCCAAAACATTTAATCCAAAAGTGTAATTATTAGGCCCAAAACATGATTTAATGAAATAGGTCCCCAAAGTTTATCGTAGTCGAAATGATCCTTGAACCCCGCCTTCTTGCCAAGCTTCCACCAATCACGATTCCAAACATCTCTCAAATACCGAGAAATCATGCTAAAAGGTCACTTATTATTGGTGAGTTTATAGGTTTAAGTTCAACAAAATCATAGTGGACCCTGAAGAGTTGATTTGCTATGCAAGACCTAGATAGATAAATACCGTTTCACACCGATCCTACCCGGATCTCCAATCATATCCCGCATCCGAGGATTACTCGCCCTTCGACTCTAGTCCAAGACTGCCGTGGCAAAATATAGAACAATTGCCAACCCCGGACTAGGTCGAGTTAGAAGTCTATTCTTAGTTAGGCACGGTTAAACCTAGACTAAGGCAACAAATACCGCACATCTATCTAAACAGTCAAGCATATAAGCAATATCTAAACAGTCAAGCATATAAGCAAATCCAAATAGTTTTAACGGTCTAAAAAAAACAGCACGATTCTCACCCCAAAATAGTTCAAAACGTAGTTCAAACGTAGATAAAAGTGGGGCTATGAAACTCACCTTAGCCACAGCAAAGCATGAATAAACACTAGCAGAAGATAACAGGTAATCACGGCACAGCAATGCACTATTCACTATTGACACGACTGGCATCTAAAGTTAATCTCCATGGCATCCAAAAGAATGTACGACGAGTACAATAGAGTAGTTGTGACGCAACCTAATGCGTATACGATATTCTTAGAATACGGCTCATACGATAAAGAAATCAATAGAAAGTAATGTGTTGTAGTTTTCTTGGATCATTCATGTCGTTACTTTCAAAAGTACATTTGCATTCCCAAAAGTTCCCAATTCATATCTCAAAAGTTTAGTTTTAACGTTTCGTGTGGTGGTAAGAAACATAGACGCGATGCATAACTCACGCGAATGAGGAAAATAAGATGTTGACATGACCGAGACATATCAACTAGAAGGCACACCAAAAAGACAAGACATCGACCAAGCCAAGAAATACATACAATACTCACGCTAGTCAAAGACTAGAAAATAACGACTACTAATTATGTAACATAAATAGGTTAATTGATAAGTTTCGGTAATTTACCCAACAATTCCCGAACATACGTGTTTAATAATAAAAGATAAGTTTTCATTTATCGCTCAATTACTAAAGGTATCTCAACCGTTATTCATAATCGTACAAGTTTATCCGAAATTACTTCATATAAGGTATAGTAAATAGTGTACTATAAATGACACGTTCGTTTATTCCAACGTTTCCAAATCAATACGACTTCAATAAGTTGTATTATCAAAATAATATTTCCAACAAGTTTATAAAAGCTAGCATGTGTAATAAAACACGAGTTACCATCGTATTTAATAAGAGTTTATAATAGATTAAAGAGTAAATTACATAAATGGTCACTGTGGTTTGTCCCTTTTTTCACATTTAGTCACTGAATTTTTTTTTTTGACAAAGTCAGTCATTAAGGTTTCAAATCGTTACAAATCTAGTCACTAAGGTTTCAATTTCGTTACATAAATGGTCACTGTGGTTTGAAACTTCAGTGACCATTTATGTAACGAAATGGACTGAATCTGTAACGATTTGAAACTTCAGTGACCATGTATGTCAAAAAAAAAATTTCAGTGACTATATGTGAAAAAATGGATAAACCATAATGACCATTTATGTAATTTACTCTAGATTAAACTATATCCGTCAATAATATACATAGTTATATAATTTGATAGCAACTTAGATGTGAAAACGAAATATTTAGTTCTATCGCAAAAACAATTATACTAAACCCATTTAAACCAAAACGTTTAATAGAATGCAACATACCAATTAATATAACTGTTATCAAAACGTTTATAAAAGATATTTTGTATTTATAAAACACAAGTCATTCTCGTAGTCAATAGAGACTTTTAGTTAAATAAAATCATATTCATTGATAATGTCTATCTAATTATACCATTACTAGTTAATATGTGATGATAAAATATTTAGACTTATCGCAAAACCAATATATATTAACTCATTTCCGAGTCTAACATATTTTACTTGTTTAGGCCAAAACGTTTAATAAAGTCCAACGTATAACCAAAATAACTCGCGTATCAAAGGTTTTTTAAAGTTTTTAAACCGTATCAAACCTTATAATATGTACGTGATACCCGATATCAATTATTAATCTACATAATTAGTTCTTAATGTTTATAACTCTTTATACATAACTTGGTCATTATTTGCTCGAGTCCGATATTAATAATCCGATAAACCAATTATGTCCAAGTGATCCAACTATATAATCCATACATTTTAGTTTGTCATAAGAAAATTAATAATTAGTTGCAATTATAGTTCAACTCTCTTCTCAACACATCGAGTCCCGTCAACCCAAAAGCAACTTTCGTAACGTTATATTTGTTTTGAGTAATTTATAACTTGAATTTAAGCGAAGTATCGTATCCGTAGTTCCAAAACCATCCCAACCGAGACCCATTTAGTAGAAAATCAAACCCCTTTTGTCTTTTAAACCAAACAATCCTTAACTAATTTCAATTTAACCTAACATTTTGTGTAAGTTATGACATTCTCATAAGTCTAGTTTTCCCCCTAGCGGGCTTGTGACCCATCAGCCCAAACACACCAATAAGGTTAGCTCCACAAGACGTAAACTTAACACAAACATGCACAAAATCATGAATCAAGTTTGACAATCATAACTTCCGAACACAGGACCTATGACACGAATGATAGTAAAGAGAGACCCCATCCATAAACGAACTCATGACCTCTCGTGTCGCGACGACCAGTGTTAAACACACATTCAACCATCACGGTTTACTCTTTCCATACCACACGAGATTATCATGAACACGATTCAAAATTGGTTCTCATTTCGGTTTATTTATAAATGACAATCGAACCCTTAACAACTCGCTTTATTTTCATGAAAACGATAACCCAAAACATTTACCACCGATTCACACAGCCCATACAATCGCCACTTTTACCCATTTCTTTACACGAAACCTTATCAAAACATGGGTTTTAATCTCGTTCTTAGTCCTTGTTTTAATTCCATACCCCAAATACTTGTTGTTATTAGTTTGTATCCACGAAATGAAAACACAACAATGTACATATTAATGTATATACCTTCGTTAAATAAAAAGAATCATAAAGAGGACGAGGTAAGCTTTACCGAGAAGAAAAGAGATGGAGACGAGGGTCGTGATGAAGTCTTTTACGAGTACAACTCGTATTCATCCATGCTTGACCCTTGCACGACTCGTTAACATATAAACCCTAATATTCAGATCTATTTTTCAAGATCTAGGGCGCGTGTGAGTGTTTGGATGTGATTATCTTGCATAAACGTGACCACAAGACACCGATCTATCATTTGAGATAGGTGGTGTAAGTAGAGAAGGTCGCCGGAAATTGGCCGGAAAAAGTGACGGCGCCGGAACCCTAGGTGGGTCGCCGGATAATTTAGAGAGAGAGAGGGAAAGTTATTTTGTGTGTGTGAATTTATAGAGAGAGAAATAAAATGAGTGAAATGGGATAAATGGTGAGTGAGTGGGATTATATAGTACCAGGAGGGGCTCAAGATGTAAAATGAAAAGTGTAGGGGCACTTGTGTAGTTATCCAAGGGGCCATTGATGTAACTTTCTTAATTCTTACATAATATTAAGCGCGAGACTCGTTTAGCCTAGTAAATGAATGATTTATGACTTGAGAGTTACGCCATTGTTTTTAAAATATTAGTTCCAATAAAAACGATATAAAATACGACTCATGTCTCAAATTAAATCAAACGATCGCTCAAATCGACGTTTCTCCAATTACGACGCATCGAGGAATTTACGAGTTGTCACAGCCTCGCCTCCTTAAAAGGAATCGCGTCCTAGCGATTCAATCCAAATTATCCGTTAAAGTCTAGAAGGGGTGAGTGCAACAGCACGAGGGTTTATCTTCACGTTCCCTATGTGAATCTAGCGTCTTACTGCGAGTTTCTATGAACTTCGAAGACAGAGGGGCAACTTTACTAAAGTGGCTAGGTTTCATCATCTATGGTTTCGATAGGTCAACGAAGTTTAAACGTCCAAAGTTTAGGATTTCCCAAGGAATTACAATTGCCTTATCGACGAGTCTTATCTTCCATTTACGCATGAGATGTTGGGAATTCTACTGAGTCCTGATGGTAACTCAAGACTCTGAGCTACTTATCTCAATCTAGCAAGGATTTTCCAAAAGAATGACATAGCGGGGATTAAGTTTTCACATTTACTACTTGCTTCACAAAATTTCATGGTGGCTCCGAATGCTAAATTCTTGGTTATCTTGGAGGGTTCAAGAGACTTACGTTGTCTATGTCTCCAAATGATTTGTGAGTAACTTACATATTCATCTCAACTTAGAACGGTTTCCTTGGTATCTTCTTAAATAGGTTCAGAGTTGGTAGGTTGGGTCTTTCCATCTCTACCTAACAATCGGGATCGGCACTTACGACCATAAAGGATATCTTATGGTGCCTTTGAGGTACTAGAGTGATAGGCATGGTTATAGGAGAAGTTGGCCAAGGGAAGGTGTCTATCCCGACCATTGTCAAACTTAACAGGCACGCTACGTGTTCTACCTGGGTTCGAATGGTTTCTCTATTTCTGCCATTTGTCTGGAGATGGTACACTGCAAGCATATCCAGATTGGTTTGCTCGGCTCTAGGAAGTGATAGATGAAAAATGGGTGTGTGGCGATTGCCATAATCCGAAAAAATAGAAATTAGCAGTTCCTAAAGCACACGGTCTCCTTTACATGTGAAGAAGTCCATTTGTGTACTTAGGTTTTCCGATCGCGCTTCTTCCTTAAAGAGTATCGAAATGAGTTGAAGGTTGAGGAAGGAGGATCAGGTGTATACTAACCAAATGAATGCCAGATAGAGAAAATGGATCAATGTAATTTCCCTCTTTCTAATAGAAGTGCCATAGTGGAGAGGAAGTAAGGAGCTAGAGTTCAAATGTGAGGTCTAGCTTATTGGAGCAAGTCACTTTACCAGAGGGAGAGGATTAGGTACTACCTCGCCTCCTTAAAAGAAGATAGCTAGGTTCTCTAGTGTTGCTATAACTATATGAGGAGAGATGAGTATTGTCGCCCATACTTTTCCTTTTTACTAATTTGCGGGAGGTGAATAGGTTGGTAAGACTACTAACAACCACTTAGGTAAAGGCGGGAATCTTCTTCCAAGGTTTCGTCTATGGTGTAGCTTATCATTTGGTGAAAGGTCGAAAAGGTTAGCAGTTGCTTCTTGAAGGTTGAGAGAAAGATTATGTGATTGTCCTAGAGAACGTGGTTCCGGTTTCTCCTTAGGATTTCAAGATTTCTGCTGAGTACGAAATCTCTACTAGATGAGAAGTCTAGGAAATTGAGAGTATGTCTCTATTAGAAAGTGTTGATTACTACCATCAATCGGTCAGTTGACTTAGCATGATATCTAGGTTAGAGGCGAAAGCACGACTCCTTAAAAGAGAGTATTGGTTACTAACCACAATCTGTCGATCGACTCATTGGTGCACTCAACACTTTAACGAAAAAGGTTCCAAGGTTCAACTCCAAAATCACAATCTCCAAAAGAGGTTCGACTATCGATTAATATCAATTCAACTCTTAAATACAAGTGAACGTCAACGGTTCTAAGTAAGTATGCTAGAGAATTTCTCATCTGTGGTTTGTAAGGTACCACGTTGATAAAATAGGTAGGTATTACCATAACCGGTGGTGTGACGTAGCAGACTATTGTTGACAAACAATGTTGAGGGTTCAATGTTGCTAGAGTCAACATCGACGGAACAATATCTAAGGATAATCCTCAGTGAACAACTTCACTTAAAACAAGTCGTTAGATCGTTATCGATAGGGGTACCTAAATAGAGGATAAGGTACGACATCAACAGCACGTAAGGTATCACCTTACTGAAAGCTGTTGGCAAAGCAACGTCGATCGAATGGCGTCGTTAAAATCAGCATCGAGTGAATGGTAAGGTTTCAGAAGTTTTCTTCAACAATCGGTTCAAGACTAGGCTTGAGGTATAAGTATCGGTAACAGGGTTACCAACGAAACGAGGCTCGATGACAAATCCACGATGTTACTACCAAAATGATGTGGAATGATAATTCTAACAAGATTACTATCAAAATACGGTGGAATAATAATTCCAATACGGTTACTATCGTAATGCGACCGGACGACGTTTCGAAATCGAATACCGCCTAAAGGTCGAAAGATGATTTTAACAAAGTTATCAACGAAACGGAGCCGAATAATAATTCGAGGCCAAACGATGACTCGAAGTCAAATGATGAGTTAAAACTCGGAACGAGATCAAAATCTCAAATACAAAAACCCAAAGACCAAAATCCAAAACCGAATCCAAAATAGTCAACACCAAATCCAAAAATAGCCTAAAATAATTTCAAATGCTCGAATAAGATCAACGAGGCTCATGTCGAAAAACAATTCGGATGAAAACAATGCCAATCGGGTCTCACCCGATTTATGGCGAACTACGCTCAAGTGCTACAACCAAGAATTTCACATAAACGAAGACGTATAGTGATGCCAGAAGTGTTACGATTCAAGAGGTGTTACGATGCCAGTGTGTCGTGTGTGAGTGCGGGCTTTTGTTATGTTTAGCGAGTGTGAGTGTGCGAGTCCACCTTAAGTTTATCGTTCTTAAAACCAATCTCAAACCCGAACACAATTTTGTTATAACAATTCCAAGATTGCAAAATTCACCTCGAGATGTATATAGGTGATCGGCCCATGTCCCGCTATCTCGGATGAATATAGGTGATCAGTTTATATTCAATCGAGGTTCGATAAATTTTATTAAGCAAGGCACAACCAATTATTATAACCAATTCTCAATATATATATTCTCAACTTCAATTTTATATGCCCAAAATGTATTCATTTCCTCATCTCAAAAATATCTCGTTGTTCCATTTAGTTATTAGCGTTAGGTATCATCGTGTGTGTGTGTGGTATCGACTCGACAAGACTCCATGAATGCACTCAAATAACCACAATGCGACTCATAATGACACAATGAGACGTCTAAATGATAAACTTTATAGTTTAATAAGTTTCGGAATAAATACTTAGATCTTATCGAATTCGTCAATTCGATAAACTCAACCATTTATTCATGTCGCTTATTATCCCAAAACCAAACAAATCCTAACGAGTCATAAGGATAATTCACCCATTAATAACGTTATCCTACGTACATAGCGGGCGCCTATTAGGTTCGTCAACCTAATAAGTCCGTTATCCACGTGGATCGACGCTATTAATGTTAGGTCATCCGTAACCCATGCACAACACATAAATGACATTAAATATTCATAAATGACACCCTTCGATAAACGTACCTCGAAACATTTAATGACTCCTTTATTACAAAACATTTCTATTTTCAAACGTTGGTTCCCTTCTTAAATGTTGGATAACAAGGCGAGCTTTGTTATCGAATTCTTAGTACAAAACCATTTATCATTCATATAATCTAGTATAATTTACTAGTATATATATATATATATATATATATATATATATATATATATATATATATATATATATATATATATATATAATTCGATACAAATTTCAATCTAAATTCATTCATCTCACTTATAAATTTCAATAAAATTTCAATGAAAATTTCAATATAAATTTCGATAAAAACGTCAATATAAATTTCGATAAAATCTTCAATATAAATTTCGAGTCGTTATTCGTTTCGAGTTCCCAAGTCCGAGTCATGACTCTCGGCTTTCACACAATCATATTCCCCAAACAAACAACTTCCACAACTCCAGTTAATCCTCCAAACAATATCATACCAATATCGCCATCTAAACAGAAAACCAAACATACCCAACACAATAAACATTTCAAATCGACTCTTTCAATTTCCCAAACACAACCGATTAACGGGTATCAAATCTAATGTTTGTCAATAACTTACCAATTACCCAAAAGATCAAAATTAATTTGTTATTCAATTAAGGCTGTTAATTGAAATGTCATTCGATTCCAAAAATCTGATTCATACCAATGATTCAACGTTAGCCAAATAATCACACATTAGTCCAATTTATCATCTGAAAACACTTACTGGTTTCACATATCAGTATAACACTAACGGACAGGAATTCATTATTTATAATCAAAACCGATTACCACTTGTTTGACAATACCAATGAATAAAACAACGGTTTACGAAAGTTTCGACTCAAAATCGTGACACGAGACCATCACCAATCGACATCATCAAAATCATTATAATCCATCATCTAGGTATGATCAAGGGCACATAAACATGATAAGATGCAAAACATGTGAACATGACATACACACGATACCAACACACCAGTTTACATGCTTTATTAGCTTTAACGCATTTTAGACTCGTGTTAATCAAAACTTAACTGTGGAACTCACGTTCACGAGACAAAAGGCCTCGTTAGTGACTCCCTGACTTAGTTATAATAGTACCATTCCCTTTATATTCCCAAATCATTTCCACGACCACAACTAATGTGCAAGTTTTAAATCAAGTGGTGAGATTACGCCATGAAATTGCGTAACCCTGATACTTTGAGAGATTCTGTGTTCATTTGCTCACTTTAATCTTCCCAAATACATTCCAATAGATCCAACGTATTTGTGTATATTCATACAAAGTTTTCTCTTTATTGTTTTGGGATATACCCAAGGCAACTACTTAATATAAGTTAAGTGTTATAGATTTAAGGTTTGGGACTCGACACTCTGTGATAGGTATAGCGCGTGCGAAAACATGAGGACATGCTTTCTGTACATGTATAAGCATTAGGACATGCTTATAGGGTGTGCATAAGCATATAGAAATGCTTATGAGGTATGCGTAAGCATGAGGACATGCTTACTGTGTGTGTATAAGCATGTGAAATGCTTATAGTGAACTACTAAGTTAGGCAGACTTAAATCATCTACTAACAGGGCACACGCTCAATCAAGTGTTTAATCAAACCATTCATCAAATAAGTCCTAAACATCTCATCAATCATCTTATAAAATCATTCGAGTTCAAAACTCCAAAATCATAATATACCGCTTACTCAAATCAAATTCGTAGTATCTCGATAATCACATCTCATTTACCAAAATCAATAATCATATCTCCAAATCATAATGTTTCCATAATTAGTTCACAATATCCCTTAATGATCATCTCATAATTCAAATCGCAGCTCATACCATAATCAATTAAGAAGCTTCGACTTGGCAAGGTGCGTGCAAGGCCGGTCGAGGATCAATTTTATTAAAAGTGGTTATAGTTCCTTGAGCTCGATACCAATCAGTAACACCCCAAATCTCGATGCAATGAAGACTTAATCAAGTTTTGGGCGTTATTATTGGATTGGTATCGCATACAAGTATAGCAAAAGATAGTCATTTAACATTCAAAACCAATCCCAAATTTGGTTATCCAAAACATTTAATCCAAAAGTGTAATTATTAGGCCCAAAACATGATTTAATGAAATAGGTCCCCAAAGTTTATCGTAGTCGAAATGATCCTTGCCAAGCTTCCACCAATCACGTATTCCAAACATCTCTCAAATACCGAAATCATGCTAAAAGGTCACTTCTGTTTGGTGAGTTCATAGGTTTAAGTTCAACAAAATCATAGTGGACCAGAAGAGTTGATTTGCTATGCAAGACCTAGATATATAAATACCGTTTCACACCGATCCTAAACGGATCTCCAATCATATCCGCATCCGGGGATTACTCGGGCCCCGCGACGCTAGTCCAAAGACCGCCGTGGCAAAATCTAGAACAATTGCCAACCCCGAACTAGGTCGAGGTAGAAGTCTATTCTTAGTTAGGCACGGTTAAACCTAGACTAAGGCAACAACTACCGCACATCTATCTAAACAGTCAAACATATAAGCAAATCCAAATAGTTTTAACGGTCCAAAAACAACAGCATGATTCTCACCCCAAAATAGTTCAAAACGTAGTTAAAACATAGATAAAAGTGGGGCTATGAAACTCACCTTAGCCACAGCAAAGCACGAATAAACACTAGCAGAAGATAACAGGTAATCACGGCACAACAATGCACTATTAACTATTGACACGACTGGCATCTAAAGTTAATCTCTATGGCATCCAAAAGAATGTACGACGAGTACAATAGAGTAGTTGTGACGCAACCTAATGCATATACGATATTCTTAGTATACGGCTCATACGATAAAGAAATCAATAGAAAGTAATGTGTTGTAGTTTTCGTGGATCATTCATGTCGTTATTTTCAAAAGTACATTTTTGTTCCCAAAAGTTCCCAATTCATATCTCAAAAGTTTAGTTTTAATGTTTCGTGTGGTGGTAAGAAACATAGACGCGATGCATAACTCACGCGAATGAGGAAAAGAAGATGTTGACATGACCGAGACATATCAACTAGAACGCACACCAAAAAGACAAGACATCGACCAAGCCAAGAAATACAGATAATACTCACGCTAGTCAAAGACTAGAAAATAACGACAACTATTTATGTAACATAAATAGGTTAATCGATAAGTTTCGGCAATTTACCCAACAATTCCGAACATACGTGTTCAATAATAAAAGATAAGTTTCCATTTATCGCTCAATTACTAAAGGTATCTCAATCGTTATTCATAATCGTACAAGTTTACCCGAAATTACTTCATATAAGGTATAGTAAATAGTGTACTATAAATGACACGTTCGTTTATTCCAACATTTCCAAATCAATACGACTTCAATAAGTTGTATTATCAAAATAATATTTCCAACAAGTTTATAAAAGCTAGAATGTGTAATAAAACACGAGTTACCATCGTATCTAATAAGGGTTTATAATAGATTAAACTATATCCGTCAATAATATATATAGTTATATAATTTGATAGCAACTTAGATGTGAAAACAGAATATTTAGTTCTATCGCAAAAACAATTATACTAAACCCATTTAAACCAAAACGTTTAATAGAATGCAACATACCAATTAATATAACTGTTATCAAAATGTTTATAAAAGATATTTTGTATTTATAAAACATAAGTCATTCTCGTAGTCAATAGAGACTTTTAGTTAAATAAAACCATATTCATTGATAATGTCTATCTAATTATCTCGTTACTAGTTAATATGTGATGATAAAATATTTAGACTTATCGCAAAACCAATATATATTAACTCATTTCCGAGTCTAACATATTTTACTTTTTTAGGCCAAAACGTTTAATAAAGTCCAACGTATAACCAAAATAACTCGCGTATCAAAGGTTTCTTAAAGTTTATAAACCGTATCAAACCTTATAATATGTACGTGATACCCGATATCAATTATTAATCTACATAATTAGTTCTTAATGTTTATAACTCTTTATACATAACTTGGTCATTATTTTCTCGAGTCCGATATTAATAATCCGATAAACCAATTATGTCCAAGTGATCCAACTATATAATCCATACATTTTAGTTTGTCAAAAGAAAATTAATAATTAGTTGCAATTATAGTTCAACTCTCTTCTCAACACATCGAGTCCCGTCAACCCAAAAGCAACTTTCGTAACGTTATATTTGTTTTGAGTAATTTATAACTTGAATTTAAGCGAAGTATCATATCCGTAGTTCCAAAACCATCCCAACCGAGACCCATTTAGTATAAAATCAAACCCCTATTGTCTTTTAAATCAAACAATCCTTAACTAATTTCAATTTAACCTAACATTTTGTGTAAGTTATGACATTCTCTTAAGTCTAGTTTTCCCCCTAACGGGTTTGTGACCCATCAGCCCAAACACACCAATAAGGTTAGCTCCACAAGACGTAAACTTAACACAAACATGCACAAAATCGTGAATCAAGTTTGACAATCATAACTTCCGAACACAGAACCTATGACACGAATTATAGTAAAGAGAGACCCCATCCATAAACGAACCTGTGACCCTCTCAGGTCGCGACCCGACCCGTATTTAAACACACATTTAACCATCACAGTTTACACTCTTTCCATACCACACGAGATTATCATGAACACGATTCAAAATTGGTTCTCATTTCAGTTTATTTATAAATGACAATCGAACCCTTAACAACTCGTTTTATTTTCATGAAAACGTATAACCCAAAACATTTACCACCGATTCACACAGCCATACAATTGTCACTTTTACCCATTTCTTACCACATGAAACATTATCAAAACATGGGTTTTAATCTCGTTCTTAGTCCTTGTTTTTAATTCCATACCCCAAATACTTGTTGTTATTAGTTTGTATCCACGAATTGAAAACACAACAATGTACATATTAATGTATATACGTTCGTTAAAATAAAAAGAATCATAAAGAGGACGAGGTAAGCTTTACCGAGAAGAAAAGAGATGGAGACGAGGGTCGTGATGAAGTCTTTTACGAGTACAACTCGTATTCATCCATGCTTGACTCTTGCACGACTCGTTAAGATATAAACCCTAATATTCGGATCTATTTTTCAAGATCTAGGGCGCGTGTGAGTGTTTGGATGTGATTATCTTGCATAAACGTGACCACAAGAGACCGATCCATCGTTTGAGATAGGTGGTGTAAGTAGAGAAGGTCGCCGGAAATTGGCCGGAAAAAGTGACGGCGCCGGAACCCTAGGTGGGTCGCCGAATAATTTAGAGAGAGAGAGAGGGAGAGTTATTTTGTGTGTGTGAATTTGTAGAGCGAGAAATTAAATGAGTGAAATGGGAGAAATGGTGAGTGAGTGGGCTTATATACTACCAGGAGGGACTCAAGATGTAAAATGAAAAGTGTAGGGGCACTTGTGTAGTTATCCAAGGGGCCATTGATGTAACTTTCTTAATTCTTACATAATATTAAGCTCGGGACTCGTTTAGCCTAGTAAACGAATGATTTATGACTCGAGAGTTACGCCATTATTTTTAAAATATTAGTTCCAATAAAAACGATATAAAATACGACTCGTGTCTCAAGTTAAATCAAACGATCGCTCAAATCGACGTTTCTCCAATTACGACGCATCGAGGAATTTATGATTTAAAAAAACCTTACATGAAGCCATTTTCCACGATTTAAACCCTCCATTGGCAATGTTTTTTTTTCCAAAGAACAACAGTTGTAACATGTCAGTATTTTACTACTCATCATTATTAACAACGACATCAGTAATTTGGACTAGTAGCACTAACATTATTCTTAGCTGCAATAAGTTATGCCTAACAACACAAATTATATAGCTACAGTGTACAAGATCTCGTTAACTCAAACAACCCATAAAGTAGTGTTACGTTGGAGTTGAGCAATTTTCCTTGCAAAACTCCAATCCACATTCCACATGTGAACAATGTTAACCTCATTAGATGACTTTTTAACAGACAAACACAACAATTGCATTCTTCTATATACCATGATCAAATAATAAAATGCCATTATAATTCATTTTATAGGTTAAGTCACTACATCTAAATATACCGCCAATTTTCTTTTAGGTTTTTATTCCTGTCAATGAAACGGTTAAACACCGGTGTCTTGCCTAATTTAACATACCTACAGGAGTGGTAACATTCTATGATAGCGGCTACACGCGTGACTATGAGTCACGTGGCTGGTATGTCCGTGTTAGGGAGTGCTTACATGTATCTTGTTATTATAACACAGTCATATTATCATTTGTTCTTTTATGGTTGAATTTTCATTATTCTAACCAATACATATAATACAGT
Source organism: Chrysanthemum lavandulifolium (assembly GCA_022545495.1). Taxonomy (NCBI): domain Eukaryota; kingdom Viridiplantae; phylum Streptophyta; class Magnoliopsida; order Asterales; family Asteraceae; genus Chrysanthemum; species Chrysanthemum lavandulifolium. Next base: position 26,895,123 of record CM040245.1, on the reverse strand, counting down.
TATGGACAACATTAACAAGATTAATAACATATGTAGAAATCAATATAAAAATTTGCTTTTTCCTAACCAAGACAGATAAATAGAATTATGGATAACACATACATAAATAAACTTATAATTTGTTTTACTTTGTGACTAGACACCATGCTTGTGCCTAGTTGCCCGTTGTTTCTGTGTAGTTGCCCCATAACAAATTACTTGTTGCCCTAAGTTTATTGGGAGTTGTGTTGTAGCAGTTTGACTTTCAAATTTGTGGACACTTGTTGCCTTCAAGCACATGACACTATTTACCACCATCATTTCCTTATATCCATTAATTATTAATAAACTGTTCTACTTTTATTGAAAACCCCTTTTTTGTTTACCACAACCAACAACACAGTTTCTCAAAAAAGTTAGTTATACTTACATGTCTATATTAGTAACATAAAAGGATTACCTAGCGTACACCTAATAATAAAATATGTAGGTTAACTAGAAACAACCCAAAATAAACAACATAAATCTATTTGGTTCCCTATTTAAACAAAAAATTTCTAATTTTAATTTACCTTGTGTCTTACCCATATAATACAATTATAGGAGATACATACTTAACTACAAAGCTTTATTACTTTTACTTTTGAACTACACATAAGGTTTATGGTTTAGTTGGCCCACATCTCTAGGTTTGAAGGTACACACCATGTTTCTGCCCAGTTGCCCTAAGTACAAAATGTGGTTGCCCAAAAATAGTAACTTGTGAGACACATGTTTCATTGTACATTTTGTTGCAATACCTAAACTTTTAAATTAGTGGACATAAATAGTTCAAGTACATGCCACTAGCTACCACCATCATTTCAGTACCTCCATTCCTCATTAATAAAGTTTGTCCTACTTATGTGCATCCCCGATTTTGGTTTTACAAACTATCCATGTAATATTGTTTACCACAACCAACTGCACACTTACTCAGACTTTACCACATAATATGTTAGTTATATTATAGGAGTATATTATTACACAAAATAAATAGAAAATGTACACCTAATAATACCGTATGTATGTTACTTGATGTAACCAAAACTAAACAACATAAATCTATTTAATACCATATATGTAAACAACATACTTAAATATTAATTTTTCTAAGCCATCCATAGCATACAGTTATGGACCAATCAGACTTGACTAAAATTTTTGTTTGAATTTGCAACTAAACAAAATCAATCTAGTTTAGTTGTCCCAAATTTTAAAGTAGTTGCCCAAAATGGTTATCTTGTGGCTAGGAATGGTTTGAGTACTAGACAAGCTTCATTAATTCCATTTGTCCTAAAGTGTATTTTTAATTACTTGACAAGACTCAACTATTCACCACTAAATTCAAAATAAATCCATTCACCCCCACCCCATTTTACTTATATAAACGGACATCATATATTCCATTTTCAGACTACTTTTGTCAAGCGACACACATTAACCACATCACCATTTACTACAAAAGAAATGGATAACTTACTTAAAGACATGGTTAATACTTTGTTTGTAAGTGGCAATGAACGTGACTTCAAGTTCATAAGTGCGATGCATGCAAAAGGTGATCGAGCTTAATCGTCGTTGCAGTGTGAGGGGTGACCAGATCAAACAGTTGGAGAGCGTGTTTGGGCCCAGTCTTGCCAATGATTGTTTGGACATCCTGCGTGATATTCAGGATGAGGAGCTTGAGAAAAATAGGACGTTGATGGGGCTCATCAGTGAGACTCAGCTCTAAGTTCTCAAAAAAATCTCCTTTCTGGCCAAGATGCGAAAAAAATATTAAACCTCTATTCCTAGCTTGTTATGTGATCTCTCTCAACTTCTGTCATTGTCATCTTTTGTGTTTTGGTATCTTCATCAATGTTGTTGTTTCGTTGCTGTACTTTGTTATCTCTTAATGTAAAGAAATGAAATCTAGTTTGAAATAAATTATATCCAAGCACATGTCAAATGGTCAAACCTTGTATATGAATCACGAATAAGAAACATATAATACTTTTGAATCCATCTTAAAGAAACAACAATATAATACATCTACTTTTGAATCCATCTTTAAGAAACAACTTACTTTTAATAATAATTTGGTGACAAACATGAGTATTTCGATTATAGTATAGTAACATTTGAGACAAATGTCTAACAATAGCACCCATGTATGTATTTTAACATTTTCTGTTATTCTACAGGATAAGCTACCAGTTGTTCTAGAGCTAGCAAACGTTTTTGATAAGAATGGAATACATCCGAACGACTATAAGATTACCTTTAGGCTAGCGGAAAACGTTCCTAAGCAAGGGGAATTTTTGGTGATTGTGGCGTGTGGTTTGTATATTTTTATATCGATTGGCACATGGTCTATCGTTGCATGTTGATGATCATGCTGACGTCGCCCTAGCATATCGTGGGAAGATGATTTGGTTTTTTTATAAACATAGATTTTAACCTTTGTACTAACTGTTTTTAAATTATCTCCAACAGCACTCTTATTGTTTTATCCTGCACTATCGTATTTTAATATAAGTTATTGTATCAAATAAATTTTACAATGAAACATATAACATACCTCAACCATTGCTACATTCATTCATACATAAAACATTCATGACTACATAGTGGATTCATAACAAGTATTTGATACATTAAAGACACTTATAACATTCATATATAAACCAATGATACAATGCCTTACATCAACCTTGGGTACGATAACATTCATTCAAAAACATCAATGGAAGATGATGCAGTTTTATCGACTGTGTTTTAATATTTATAAGTCTCGTTATACCTATGGTTTACCCTAATGCACTAACGGGCAGTGTACCCGGTCGTGTGTAGTGTAGTATTTGGTAAAACCGAGGTCGTCCCAGGAGCTACGTGTGCGGATTTAAACTAAGTCTAGGTGTCACAGATTTAATACGATTTAAGGTGGAAATGATTAATTACTACTAAGACAATAAAATATGAAAGAAAATAAAGGCGAGGGTTGTGATCAATAGAAGAGAGGGGTGCTAACCTAGTTATTCATCCTAATTAGTTATGTTTAAGTCTAATTACTTCCAATTACTTCAGGTGGGGTCAAAGTAGCTAGGACAACATTTGGTTAGTTTGTCCTAACCTATCAGCAAAGGGTCCCACTAGAGAAATCAGGTGACCCTGTCATAAGTCCCGTTGTTCTTAGTCCCCTAAGCCAAGTCGTTAAGTACCACTACATGCTAGATTCATAACAATGAGTGCTCGGGTGCTAGCATCTTAAACACTCATCCCGACTCTTAAGTTCATCCAAACGATAGGTGATCGGTTGGTCAAATCGCATAAGCGAAAGGGTCGTCGGTTGGTCATATCTTACCCTTCCCACTCGCCTACCTACTTAGGGTTAGTTGGTTATATCTCTAAGTAACTAGCCACTACCGCCATTCAAAACTACCAAACAAGGGTAGCTACCAACAAACTATGCATGCATACACTTAGAAATAATTATGCTGAAGCAATGTAAACATAAACAAAACAATTAAGGAATCATAACTAGGCCAAGACCAGAGGTGCTTAGCTCATATTAACTAAAACAATCGATTCAATGTTTAACATTACGAAATACATGAATTGAAAGTAAAGAAAAGATAAAATGCTAATGCTTATCGTAGGGGAGTGATTTCTCCCTTGAAGATAGCTCCGTATGCTCCTCTAGATCTGCCTTCGAAATGCTGGAATTCGTGGGGTATTTATAGGCCAGATCTGGTTACGGCATAACTAATGTTAAGAGTTATGCCGTAACATCCAATTCTACGTATTTTGCACTGAAAATGTTAGTTACAGTGTAACATGTGAAAGGAGTTACGCCGTATATTCAATAATTCTTGGTTATGCCGTAATTGAGACAATAGTTATGGCGTAGCTTGCAGCGGCGTGGAACTTCATTTGACCTTGTTGGTTACGTCGTAATCTTTGGGAGAGTTACGCCGTAATCTTCAGTTGAGTTGGTTTTCTAAGCCACGCTTTTGTTACGGCGTAATGTGAGAGAGGAGTTACGCCGTAACTTCTTCAAAATGAGCATAATAAGATATATCTTCAATAAATTCTCCAAATCCGCACCTCTTTAGCTCCAACGCTCGTAATTTACCTGAAAGTGAAATATAGAGGAAAACAAGCGTAAATCCAAATAAATGATATAAAATACGAGCATTATCGGGGGAAATTGACACTAAATATTCAGTACTATTTGATGTTATCAAATATCCCCCCACTTGAACTCTACTTGCCCTCAAGTAGACCTTATTAGATAGATTCTTAAAAAGATATCTCCAATTACCTGGAAAATATAAGTTTACAAATCCCTTATGATAGAATAAAACAAAGCCGAACACCTCACGAAATGGGAACAAAACACTCAAATCTCTCAACTATTCTAAGTGTCAATTTCGGGGTGATCACTCATTGCACAGTCATTACTAACATGTCACGACGAAGTGGAAAAAATCAATGATTCATGACCAAATCCATGGCAAAGACACCAAAGATTGCTCGCTGCATCACCTAGACACGCTTCATGACTAAGAGTAGGATAAGACATGGGATAAAATTGGTGAAAAATAAAATCAAGTAGATAGTCTAAATCTATAACCAAGTCATCACCACTTACCGTTCTCCCAAAGTTCAAGTTTCGAAGTCAAAAAACCGGATCATGATATAACCAGGTAGATGTGCCATTAGAGGACGTCATGATGGGCACACTTCCAACTTCATTCTTTAAATGTGACCGAGGTGGCCTGCTCGATACTAAATCTATATTAAGCTCATAACAATAGTGATTATAACATTGCACTTTACAATCAAATGAATAACAATAACTTTTTTTTTCGAATCACATTTTTTTTTAACATAAACATAATATTTAAACATAACATCCCCCCACTTGAGATGAACAATATTAGACTTTGGGGGGTCCTCAATGATCTTTAAGGATATGTAGTCGACGAGAGCATGATTCCCGAACCTTTCCACTTGAACCTTGAACTTAGGCAAATAATGACTTCCTAATTACAAATAAAGACTACAGGGGTAGGCTAAGGTGTAATGGTGTATCAAAACAATATATTGGGTGAACAAAATGAAAGGAATGGATCAGAAGGGTGTATCTAGGGGTATCTTGCACTAAAGGGGAGTGCCACAAAGGGGTTTAACATGGGGGTCGAGAAGTCGAGGTGACTAATCGATAGACACACAATGGTAGGATATTTGGGTGATAATCCTATAATACTGCCTTCTTAAACTAAAAAGTCCAAATACATCGAGCTAACTCAACATACCTCGTCTATGATCTCGAAATGATGTAAAGGCCAAATTCTAAAGTTTACAAGCTACCGGCACACTCATAATTTGGTGGATTTGGGGTAAAAATTTGGAAACGGATAAGGCTAATCTCACTATATAATATCAAGGGTTATAATGTGCTCGGCTAAGGTATAATCTAGTTAGGTTAAGAAAAACATGTCAAAATTTTAAAAATGGCATAGTTTTTCAAAATAAACTAGAAAAATGAGAGCAAAATAGAGTCTAAGAGACAATTCTACTCCCGTCCCCCCACTTGAAATGTACAAAGTCCCTTTTGTACTAAACATTAAATAATGGTGAAGAGAAAGTAGAATTAGAGCGAGAACTTCCATGAAATTTGATCCAAAAAGAAAGAAGGCCCACGAAAGGGTCGTGCCTTCGCATAAGCATCCACGAGCAAACTTCAATCCCTGAAATCACACTACCGACAAGCATAATTCTAAAAAAGAAAAAGAAAAAAATAGAAAAAGAAACCTAAGTCACTTTCGTAGGAATCACGGTTGCATTTAGCATATGGAACAAGCCTTTTAAACCACTTGGTATCCCAAGTGGACGAGTGTAGTCTCGTGAGGGCTTACAGGGAACATACCCACAAACTTCATTTGAAAACTAATACAAGGTTATTGTGTTTAAAATGAAAGAAGTGTTACATAGGATAGTTACGTCGTAGCCCCTATAAGGAGTTACGCCGTAATTAAGCAAAACCATACAGATGCTACAGGAGTGTGGCTATGACGTAACCGTTGAATGGGATTACGCCATAATTGGTAATGCTCTGGAGGATTGCTGTACAAAAGGTGTGTTACGACGTAACCATAAGAATGAGTTACGTCGTAACTAAGGACAGATGAGGTCCCCGTTTAGCATGTGGCAGCAACTTTCCTCAAAATCCTGCAAAAATGGTTAGAAACACAAAACCCAACAGAAATGGAAATAAAACAAAATGAAAGGGATAATTCGGGTTGTCTCCCGAAAGAGCACTTTTCTTTATTTACGAGTCTTTAAGTTAGACTCAAAGCCTCGGGGCTTTATGGTGGCCTTTGGACTTGGCCAACTTCCTCCTTTTTCTGATTTTTTGTTCGAAGATGGCTGGTCCCAAACACATGGAGGAACAATCGGAGTCAAGGAATATCGATTTTCTTGCAAAAAGTTAGCTTTCGCCCATTCGTAGCGAAATTTAGCCTCGACTCCCCATTTTAGCTTGACAGATCCAAATTTTACTTCTAACCAATTTTCAATGAGATTCCCTTGTATCCAACATCCATTATTTTTTCCTCGTCAAAGCATGCCCATTCCTTGCGTTTAAGCCAATTAGGATCGGGAAATTCTCCTCCATCGCAGATCTTTTGGTTAGGGTCGCATGTAGGCCATGCTCTGGTGAAATCATTAGACATCATAGCCGGTTCGCAAAAATGAATAGTCCAATCTACCTCAGTGAACCAATCGTTCATAATATTGTGTCCTTGAATCCACCGCTTTTTGATTAATTTTTCGTCTTCCCAACACCACCAAACTTCTGCTGCTTTTTTTATCCTTCGAATGAGAAACTCTCCTCCCCCATTACATCATTTTTGAAAAGGAGAACACGTAGGCAATGTAACTTTAGAGCCCTCAATCAAAGAAATTTCAGGAGTACAAAAGTGAAGTTTACCAGTAACAACATAACTCGGTACCGAAGGTCGGGCATGTTAGGATTTAGAAAATCCAAGTGATAAAGTGTCGGTCACCTCAAGTATATGTAATCGTTAGAAAGCTCATAGTCATAGTTATTTAATGTTAGTAAGTATTTAGTTAAGTAACACCGTGGAGGAAGGGCAGTCTTTACCTGTATGCACGATCCAAAGCCCGTGGGAGGCGTATTTTGTAAGATACTATAAATACCCTCTACCTCCCAAGGTAGAGGGTTGGAGCAAATAATAAGATTTTTCTTTCTCTCACTAAGCTTCCTAAACCTCTTACCTTTCTCTCTCTAAACCCTAAGCCATACGCCCCATATATACTATGGTTTGATGTGTTTGTGAAACCCAATATGTTACAAATGGTATCAAGAGCCATGGTTTGATCATCCCTCTTACATGTTATTGGATTTCTAGTGGTTTTATATGGTTTTTGGGTTTGAAAACGTTTAGTGGTATTTGCATTATTTGGAACATTTCTAGTGTTAAAGTTTGGTTTTTGATTGTACTTTTGTGTTTAGAATCATCATAAGTGGTTAGGTTGTGATTTGGATGGCTTGAATCACTGTGGTTGGATTGCTTTTGGATTTAAAAGTGGCATTTTTGTTGTTTTAAAGGTTGCGATTTGTGTCTAGTAAAGGTGTTCTGACGAGCGATTTGTCCTCTGTTGGAAGCGATTTGTGTCAGTTGAGAATCGCTTGTTTAAGCGATTTGTCAGGCTAGTGGTTGTACTTGTGCGATTTATTCAGAGAAGCGATTTGTCACTTTAAGCGACTTGTTTATTTAAGTGAGTTGTAGTTTAAGCGATTTGTCATTTAAGAGGTTTGTATGGTTAAACGACTCGCTTATTGAAGCGAGTTGATTGTTTAAGCGATTTGTCTTATCAAGCTACTTGTGAATATAAGCGATTTGTTAGTTGGAGCGACTTGTCTGTTTTGAGCGATTTGTTGGCTGAAGCGACTTGTCACTTTGAGCGATTTGTCTCTTGAGATTTAGTGTTTTCTTCGTGTTACGTTTTACAACTTTCTCTTGATTTAGTAAAATCCCGTGAAAGAACCTATTTCCCGGTTTAATCAAAGAGTTTTAAAATCCCCGTAGAATCAGTAATCATGTCTACCAACATACCTACTATCATCTCTTATGTTGTCAAGGCGTTCAATTCTTGGATCCGATACTCGTCCACTTATGCTAGATGTAGGCGATTATGACTCATGGGCTCAACGAATTAGGTTGTCTTTGCTTGGGTAAAGAAAATGGGGTCAACATTCTCAAATCAATTGTGAAGGACCGTACCAAGTTGAGACTACGAGACATACTCAAGCTGCGCGATGGATCGGTGACATTAGGATTGGATAGACCAAAAATATGATGAACTTCTTCGACAAGGAGAAAAATGCGAGTACTTGAGGATAAGATCTTCTTGGTCCAAGCTCGAGACAGTGGAGCAATCTTTGAATGAGGAAGAATTGCTATTTCTTGCCGAGGAAATGCCGGAACTTATGATCTTGATGTGGATGAATAGCCGTGGTAGGGTATGGGTCGAACAATCCCAATGCATTTCAAGTCGCAGATCGTGATGCATTTGATTGGATGTTGATAATGAACCAACCGCCTGGACCATCTTCATGGCTAATATATCACCAATGGTAACTCAAGGACTTCTTTACCTAAACAGCCACTCCTTCCGTGGAATCTATCATCTCAGAGGTATTAAAGCTATACGATGATGTTGATATGCAAAAGATGCACGACAAAGTACAATCAACTGAAATAATTGAATCAGATATTGAAAATATGGGTAATATCAATGTTGTCCCATATGAGCAATATGTGAAACAAAATGAAAGTGAAATTGTACCAAGTAATGCATCTTCTGCAGTCAATGATGACTATGTTTTTGATGAATTCACTACATGTGCCCCTGATGATTCTATTATTTCTGAACTAAAAGCCTAGAAAGAACAAGTTGCTATATATGAACAACGTGCTAAGTTCGAATTGACCACCCGTGAGCAGGAGATGGATAACCAACTACGTACAGTTATTAGAAAAAGTAATTTTAGAGAAGAAATGTTAAAACAAGAGTTAAACTCCTTACAAGAAAAGCTTACTGTTGGATCGATATACTTTAATCAAACTAACTTAACTAGCTTGTTAAGGTTTAATAACATCGGATAAATCCTAAGTTATTAACAAAGAAACACTGAGCAATCTTTATCAAGTACGCGGAATTTACTTAACAAAGCTAAGAAGAATAACTTTATTATAAACTCTAAATCTGCTTATTATGCATATACTCTAATACAACTCTAAGATAATCGAACTTTTCTCTAAAACACTAATTGTAAACTCTAAAACTCTTTTTCCAAATCGCACCTCTAATGCCAATCTAGAAGTCCTTTATAGGCTCAAGGATATCCTAGTCGGTTTACAATTGATAACCTTGTACGACAAGTAATCTAAACATGGAATACAATACTTTCCATAAACAGTATAACAGATTCTTTTGTTCTAGCAAGATTTTGACTTCATCTTGCAAGACTTTGACTTTGTCTTTAGCAAGACTTTGACTCTTTGACTTCTTCCAAGATTGCTTTAAACTACGGTACTTTCATATCTTGAAGACTTTGATATCTTGAGACTTTCATATCCCAACAATCCTCCCCTAACTTGAATTCTACTTGCTTGACTTCAAGTTCCTTTGTGAATATATCTTTAAAGATCATCTTTAAAACGGATTGTTTTTTTTTAATCTTTAGATTGTATCTCTATAATATCCGTGCTTGTCAAAGTATCTCTTAGAATTGTTCTCTTCACGTGAAGATCCAAAGAATCTCCATCTTTTCAAAGAACACAAAGAACATATGACAATTTATACAAGAATTCGGTTTAAGTTGCATACTATTCTCATCACTTCCGAGTGAATCATTGAAAATTTAATGGATTTAGAACTCTTTACCAAAGCCATTATCTCGGAGTAGCCAAATGTTTTGGTGTGTAAGACCATGGTACATTGATAACCATATGATTTTTAGCAAACCACCACTATCAATGATTTGTTTTGTCTTTACCAAAAGTCGCATCCTTCCGGACTAGTTAGTTCTTCTATCTAATGGTGAACTAATTACCAATAATGGTTTTCCAACGCCTTTACCACAAGCCATTTTATTGTGGGCTAGCCAACTCTTCACACATCGATATGGTGAGTTGATGACCATCCAACTTATTAGCAAGTTGTCAACTAAAAACGGTTTGATATATCTTTACGAGCCGTTTGCTCATGGATTAGCCAATCCTTTTGTAACCATGGTGGATTGATAACCTATTGATGTTATCATCACAAAAACCATTTATTCAACCTTTATTTCAAAATATTTATTACTTAGCAAAAGGTTTCTTCTAAAATTCATTTAACTGGTTTAGTTCAAACAAGACTTTGATGAAAGTATTGGGTGATAAGCAAGACTTTGAATAAAAGTAATCGATATATCAAAAAGTATTTATTTAAATAAAATTCATACCAGGTTATAGATCATTCTCAAGAATGGTAGTCCAGTTTATAAACAAATTAATAACCATGCAAGCGGTTTCATTAGCCTCTTCTACTTCCAATCCATGCTCTAGCATTCTTCTCATGAGCTCAACTGTAAGAGGGTATCTTCTTTCGCAAACATGTGTATCATTGTTCCATTTTCTAGCTCCAAAACATGAACCCAGATTCTTCAAAGAATCTCCAAAGAACTATTTCCCGGCTTTCTTGATTCTTCCGATATCATCGGTGCTCTCTTCGCTTCCCACATAGTTATGAGATCACCATGTAAAACCAGTTTTCATCGACAATAAACCTTGTATATCCTTATATCAAGAGCTCCCCGCTCTGATACCAATTGATAAGATCGTTTATAAGCTCAGCTAGGGATCAATAACAAAGATAATAAACATAGTACGCAGCGGAATAATCAAAACAATACTTTGTTATTGAACAAGGTTTTTCAATCACTAACACTAACTAATAACCTAGGCGTTTACATGAACATTACGCCTAGGACACACTAATCTAAAACCAATACCCTAGACGTTCTTCCCTAACGTCTAGGCTAAACACACACCTTTTAGTCGACTACATTATTGGAAGACTTATTAAAAACCTACACCTATGTCCTCTTTATATACTAGAGGATAAGGACTAAATAATAAAACTTCCATTGCAAGCAAGTCCTTCCATCTTTTAGTAGGTTTCCTTCTTGTCATATTAAGTCCCTCTTGTTTCAATCTTTTTGTCTTTATCAACTCAAACGTATAATTCCCAACACTTACAAAAACTGTTAAGCAAAAGCAAGAACTTCAAGAAAATGTTAAAGTGCTTAAACAAGAATTTAATGCTAAGGAATTAAAATTTTGAATGACTTTTCCAATCTAAAACGTTGAAAAATAAACTTGTAAACAAAGCAGACGTACAAGGAACACCATTCGATTGCTCACATGATCACTAAGCATAGAGTCTTAGCGATAAGCATAGTATTCCCCTAGTAGAGGAGCCAAATCCCGAGTACTGTAAAAAGGACAAAGCTTACCATACGATTGTATATGATGTCAATGAGATCCTCAAGCCTAGGCAAACACCATCATGTATTGGAAGAACGGAAGAGGATAGAAAATTAGAAGATGCCTCTAGGGAGAAAATGTATAAGAAGCTAAAAGATCCTCAGTGTAAAAAGCAAAACATAACGGTCAAACCCCATGATTACACTAAAGAAAATTGGATTTCCCTGAACAAGTTTAAGCCTCAAACGCATTAACCCCGAACAAGTTTTTGGAAAAAGACATAGATAAGCAAAATGCAAATGTACTTGTTGAAACAAACACCCCTTAGAAATTGCCTCCACCATCGTGTATCCTCCGAATACACCAATGCATTTAGTTCCTAGAACTCTTCCCACTCAAGAGCAAGACCTTAATCACCTGTATGTTGTTTATCAACTATTCTATGATTTTGAGAAGACATGTAAGAAGAGAATCACACCTACTGGGGATAATCAAGGGAAAGGGTTTTGAGCAAACTAAAGAATGCTATTTAATCGAGGTCATACCTTTCTTTAAACAATTAAAAATCAATTTGAGAGTCTTCAAAAGGGGATAGACTCGTAGATTAAAGAAATGGAAAAGGAATTTGATGAAATGATAGTTGAGGTCAATAATTATGAACGGAACTCAAATATAATGAAATTGAAAGGAAAAATCAGATATCTTTAATGAAAACTTGATATCAAGTTGTGTGGCTCAAGATGTGTTTTATATCGTTACTAAGCATTCTATTATCGCTTTCAATTTCATGAATTATCTGTTGCTTTGAAAGTTTCCCATGATCGTGTCATTGAGCTTGAAAACAAAACTCAAAACTAAATGAGAAAATTGACCAGATGATCACGATAATTTGGTAAAACACTTTTCTAAGTCGGAAGTTGAACATTATAATTTGCAATTAAAATATCAACATCTCAAAGAAAATGTTAAAACCTCAAACATCAAGATATCCTCGGATGTTCCGAGTTTGATGCGATTTTGAAATAAACAAAGCGTGACGCAATGATTCAAGCTCACCGTAACACGATCAGAAAGTTGAAAACCCAAATTTCACAATTAAAGGGTGAAAAGAACAATGTGACTGGCTCCCAAATGCCTCCTCCTTTAGATTCTCAATTTTCTCAAAACTTTCATCTTCAAAACATCATTAACGTATTACAACAAGAAAATGAGAGTTTTCTAGAAGAAAATGAAAAGGTCAAACGACACTTCAAAGAGTTATATGATTCAATGAAAGTCACTCGTGACAAGAACAATGAAAAAATAACTTTGTTACAAAAGGAAATTGAGAATCAAGAGTCGTAAAAGGAAGTGCCACTTGTCTTTAATGAGAATGTTGCTTCAAAGGCATATCTGATTCTAAATATATCATGACAAATAATATATATATATATATATATATATATATATATATATATATATATATATATATATATATATATATATATATATATATATATTTCTTCCCATCTTTTTCTATTCTTGACAACATCTACGGTCTTTGATTTGCCACTCTAAGAATGACACGGGTCTTTAGATGAAGTTCGATTGTATATAAGCTTTTTTTAAAAAAAAAATAAATAAAAAATTGAGAGAATGAAAAACAAAGGTTTATAGTCATTTCATACTGTACCCCGTTTTAAAAGAAAGAACAGAGCTATGCTTCATCTTACTTTTCAAATGTCATGCTCTGATTCTAAAAACAAATGTTTGTCGCCAAAAAGACAAATGTTTCCTTCACAAATATTTTTCCTTCTATAAATTCTTCTGAAAAATATTTGTTATCTAATGAAAACTAAATAGCTTTGAAAATAACTCGGACTCAATTTTTGAAAATCATCTGGACTTGTCATTTGTCAAAATCTCTATCTCTCAATCAACAACTTATGTAATTGATTGAGGGGGAGAATGATTTCAATTAAATCAAAAAGTTATTTGTCAAACAACGAAAGTGATCAAAGACACTTTCGTGCACTTTATTGCTAACTGTTGTATTCTAGTACACCCAACGTTTGCAGCTGATCAGAATTGAGAAGTCAATCCATAGCCGCATGCTCACACAACACATTCATTTCTAGAGAAATCATGATAAGTGCATCAACGACTGATATTTTCACTCCATGCTTCGCTACTGCGCAAATATCATGAATCAACTAAAGCTTCCGCTACTCTGATGAGAAGAAATCTTGATCCAGAATGTGAACATGTCGGTCCAATGTCACAACATCACATAATGTCTACACTACAAAGGAAGAGTCAGAGATTCATGATAGCTGATGATTTCAAAACTGGCTAAAAACTCATCATCACGTGGATCAGTTAAAGACCTCCACTTGGATTAACCTAACATGCAAAACATGAAGAATCAAAGACTACGGGCTACTGAGCAAGAACTTAATCAAGAATCCTAGAACAATCAAATGTAATATCTGTTTGTATTCTTTGTAAGTTGAGGTGACCTCCCTTAGGGGGAGATTGTTAGGATTTAGAAAATCCAAGTGATAAAGTGTCGGTCACCTCAAGTATATGTAATCGTTAGAAAGCTCATAGTCGTAGTTATTTAATGTTAGTAAGTATTTAGTTAAGTAACACCGTGGAGGAAGGACGGTCTTTACCCACCGTATGCCCCGATCCACGACCCGTAGGAGGCGATTTTGTAAGATATATAAATACCCTCTACCTCCCAAGTAGAGGTTGGAGCTAATAATAAGATTTTTCTTTCTCTCACTAAGCTTCCTAAACCTCTTAACTTTCTCTCTAAACCCTAAGCCATACGCCCATATATACTATGGTTTGATGTGTTTGTGAAATCCAATATGTTACAGGGCATCATCATTTTCTCCTTCGCTGTTGTCATCATCACTTAACTCGGTCCCCTATAAATGGCCAAAATGTGAAGGTGGAAACCTATCGGAATAATCCACTTGAATCTCCTTTGGATCCTCACTGGTCATTATTTCATCTTGCTCATGGCACAAAGTTTTATTCATTTTAAATTCTACTCTATCACCATAGTATATTAATGAGTCAAGGAATGGTTTACCAAGAATTAAACGTTCCTTCGTGTTTTTCTCCATGTCCATAACCACAAATTCTGGGGCTGAAACAAACCTATCGACCTTAACACAAGTACCACCTGTAATTCCTAAGGGAATAACCTTGGTCAAATTGGCCATCTCAATCACTATATCTGTTTCCCAAAGATGGATGAATTTGAGTTTTAAGAATATGGAAAGTGGCATGATGTTTATGCTAGACCCAAAATCCACTACCCCCAAGATATTATGACTCCCAACTGAACATGGAATGACTAACCCGTCTGCGCTAATATAATTAACTGAAAGTAAACCAATTTCTGACCTGTTTACGCTTTTTGAATCATGGTTACGCCATAACTCAGGAAAAAAGTTACGGTGTAACTGCACCTGGTTGTCGACAGTCGTCTTCTCTAAATTTTCGGTTAGAGAATCGCAATCTTCAATTACTTCCTGTGAATTATCATCAGCAAAATGGCATTGCATACCACCGTAGGTTTGGTCCCCTCAGGTTCAATGTTACTCATCTCTATCTCTGCACTAAGCTTTCTACCATGGCTTCAAGGTTTTTTAGGGTTGTGTCATGTCTGGGGAGATTTTTATTTGTGTTTTCCTGGAAATCCCTGAGCCATTTATCTTGTTCTTTTTTGCTTCTGGGCTGAACTTTCCAAGAATTTGTTTATGGTCTCTTCAATGTTGGGCCTTTTTCTCCATAAGGCCCACGGTTATAATTTCCACGATACCCATTATTATTCCTATTATCCCTATAGAACGGTCGGTTTTCTCCATACTTAGCTTCTTCGATTGTGCTATCTTCATTAATGTGAGGACAATTTTTGGTGAGATGTCCTCCTCTGCAGCTTTCACAACCTACTTGGATGGCATGAACAGTTTCTCTGATCTTGAGCATGTCCCGACCGAGATTTTCTAGTTTGTTAGTGATGGTGGTAATTCCATCAAAAATTCCCCCAAAACTTCTTTTGCAACCTCCTTCGTGCCAGTTTTGGGAATGATTAACCATTTTTTGGATGGCTTCAATCGCAAGAGTAGGAGTCATGCTCGGAATTGGTCCTTGGTAGTCTAGCATCTGTCTTGTAGTCACGTTTATTCATTTGTAGAAGTTGTTGACCTTTTGCTGGTTGTTTAAATCATGTGTAGAACACTTGTAGAGGAGATCGTTGTATCTATGTGTTGAAACTAGCAGACCTTGATAGATCTTGAGCTCGTGGATCGTTAGCTATGCCTGTGTAATCACAAGCATAGTAAAAGACAATCTCTACAACTTGTATAAAGTAGCGGAATTATAAACACAAGTAACACAAATAACTAAGAACTCTGTGATCCTCTATGGATCTTTATATTAACTAAAACTTTGTTTTTCCAATTGGTACATTACTCATACTATTGTGTTCCTTTTATAGACAAGGAACCCTAAAACAAAACCCTAAACCGTTTCCCAAGAAACGTATAAACATAAAACTAAATAAGATATACACAATCACTTCCTAATAAAGCTCATGTATATCCAAACTAAATATACTAAACATGGAATAACAACTTCCGCATAAACAAACTATTCTCTATAAAGCTTCAGCAGAATTATGTCTTCGGTAGAAGCCATACACTTCAAAGAAAATCCTTCAAAGATAATCCATACTTCACATAATTCCCAACAATTGATCCTCCCTAAACTGGAATTTGACTAGGTTAAGTTCGGTTTCTTGATAGATCTTTAACTAGGCAAACACCAGAGGATTGTTCACGAACATCGAGAAGAAAGAAACAAAACAAGAACATCTCTTTGATGATTAGACTCAAACTTCGGATCTTTGCAAAGAACAAATGACAACATATACATCAAAACATATTAGTTTCATACTATTCTCATCACATCCGGTGTGTTAACTCCGTGAGAGGTGAATCATTGAAAATAATGGATTTGAAGTCTCTTTACCAATAGCCATCACCTGGAGTAGCCAAATGTTTAAGTTCGAAAACTATGGTACACTAATAACCATCGATTTATTGGCAAACCAAAGAACCATATAAACGGATTTGAAATGTCTTTACCGTAGCCGTTTGCTCGGGACTAGTCAATTCTTAGAATTGGTGAATTGATTACCAAATATGTTATTCCAATGCCTTTACCACAAGACATATACAAGTGGGCTAGTCAATTCTTGGATTCCAAAAGGAATAAACCATGGTGAATTGATGACCATACAACCCTCAAAGAATGAAGCATGGGTGGTTGCATACCCTATGATTTTGAGCAAACCATTACGACTATCAACATTTGAAGTGTCTTTACCAAAGTGTACCCTTGGACTAGCTAACTCTTTGACATACACAAGGTATATCCGGTGAGTCAATAACCATCAAGAATATACAACAAACCTGCAATAAAAGTTAGACAAACGCAAATAATTTTTTTTTAACTAAGAAATAGAGAAAACAAATATTACAAAAGATACAAATTACCACAATCAAGATGAACCTTTATGTTGTAGAAGCTGAGTTTTAATAATCCCAACACACTGTGATGCATGAAGCTCATCATTGCCAACTGGATTAGGAGGTACTTCCAACTTTTGTCTTAGCATTCTTTCCATTAATTGAACAGACAAAGGATAAATCTTATCCGAGAACATACACAAAATCATACCACATCGCGGTTCGAACCACATGAATACATGGCGAGGATAGAACCTCCAACTCTCAATCTCCCACTTATGTGAATTCGCCAAATAGAATACCCTTTACCTACGGAGAATAAGAATCAAACAAGACTTAAAGATCACCCAATAAATATAAACCAGAACCCATGGGAATGAATAGTATAATGTTGAGTGACATGTTCATACAAAGATCTTCAAATCATGTCTATCCACCAAATGAAAGATTTCCTTCAAAAAGTTGAACTGTATAGTAGAATTATCCAGTCGATAAACAATATTAAGCTTCCCAGCTTTCCAATTGATCAATACAGAATGTGTTCCTTCAAGAAAAACATCAACAGTTCCTTCCTTAATAAAAGTTGACTCATCAGCCTTGAGATCTAAAGAGCTACTCTTGGAAAGATGTTTCCTAGCAAGTCTCACAGATCTCCTTAAGGAACGAAATTTCCTTTTAGCCATCCTCTTCTTCCTCCTACCAGGTTTATAAATTCCCTGAGATAATCCTTTCTCAGAATCTTCAAGAACATTGGCAGTAGAAGAAGCAGAAGTAGATATAGTTGGAACACCATCACGTAAGAAATTCATTCTGTCAAGCATCTCTCTTGCTTTCTTAGCTTTAGCAACCTTTAGATCATCTTGCTTACTCAAGGCAGCTCCCAAATTATCAACAATAGAAGGTTCAGCAGAAGAAACCTTATCAGTAGAAGGAGTAGCTTCAGAAGTTACCTCAGTAGCAACATCAGGAGAAATCACTTGAGGTGAAACAATATCAAAATTGTCCACTATATCAACAGTCTTAGGTCTCTTAGCTTTAGGAACATTTGAATTATCAGTAATCCTTTTCAATGTAGAAGAAGAAGTAGAAACAGATGAAGATGAAGAAAACTTCATAATCCTATTATATTTTCTAATCAAAGCATCATCAGACAAAGCACAGATTTGCTTCATAGACATGCCAACATTATAAATAGTAGAACTATGATTCTTCACAACCCTCCTCATATGAGCCTCTCTACGAGCTACAGGTCATTGGTTTTTCCCTTTTGCTTTATGTCTTTGAGCAACAATAGCTCTCCTTTTACGGTTGCTTCTTGCTTCAGTTGTTGTCCTCGAGCCATCATTAGATCCACAAAAGTATCACTACCAAAATCTGCACCTAATATACTCTGAGCAAGTGTAGGATTAGAAACTACTTTCTGAGTATAAACATCCCAATGTGCAGCAGGCATCTGAGTACGCAATTCATCCAGTTCCCTTTGTCTCTCAGGAGACAAAATTGAAGTAGACTGAGCTGCTAGCTGTTTAGCCAATTCCTCACTTTTCTTGTTCTGTGCACACTCATCTAACATTCTTTCTTGTTCTTTCAACTCCTGTGCACTTAACAGATTTGAACCAAGTACTGCATCAATCACTGCTTCCTTTCCTTTATCAGTAGTCTCCTCAGCAGAACAGACTTGAGAAATATCCATAGAAGGAACTTCAGAAGAAACATCCAATTTAGCATCAGAAGAAACATGTTGAGAAAGAGCCTCAACAGGTGTAGAAAAGACTTCAGTATTAGAATCCAGATTATAACTTTGTCCAGCAACAAACACTGCAGAATCATCTGCTAAAGGTTGAGAACGTAGTTGTTCTTGGACAAAATAAGCTTGACCATGTTCAATAGCAACATCCTCCATTTGAACATCAGCAGATACTACATCAACACTTGGTTCCTTAGAAGCTTCAGTGGATTCCTTATGCAGATATTGTCTTTTCCATTTGCTAGTGTATCGAATAGGTTCCTTTTTCTTTGAAGACTTAGCAGCAATAGGAGAAGAAACAGGAGTTGTTAGAGCAGATCA
Source organism: Chrysanthemum lavandulifolium (assembly GCA_022545495.1). Classification (NCBI taxonomy): domain Eukaryota; kingdom Viridiplantae; phylum Streptophyta; class Magnoliopsida; order Asterales; family Asteraceae; genus Chrysanthemum; species Chrysanthemum lavandulifolium. The sequence goes on along the minus strand of CM040245.1, from coordinate 26,875,960 downwards.
CCAAGATTCCCAGTGATGCAAGTTGAGGCTCTTCATGCTCCTCATCGAAGAAACCAAAACTCTCCTTTGCCCTTTTCCAAGTTGTTCTTCCAAGCTCTTAACTTTATTCGCAACTCCACAATCTGATCACCAAGAGTAGACTTTGTCTCAGCAAGCTCCTTCTTGAGATCAGCAACTTCGGTCACATACCTGTTCACTAGAGCATATACAGATGTCAGTGTAATAAGGTCCTCAGCTCCACCATCCAAGAGCTCAGTGGTAATGGGAACTTCATTGGGCCTTTCAGGAGAAATATGAACATGCTCAATATTAGGAAATCCTTCATCAAATTGATTCCTAATAGGACTAGATGTGAGCAGTCTATCAGATTCATGCACAACCTCATCAAGAGTATCTTGAGTATGTGGTGGACTAGAACTAGGTCTAGGTGAAGGTATAAGTGGAGGTAGGTCAGGAGAAACATTAGAAGCTTCAGCAATATTAGAAGGTCCCTCATCAATGGCAACTGAAGGATTACCATCAGCAGTAACATCGGTGGAAGGTAGATTAACATCATTATCCTCATCAGCAGCCTCATTCCCCTGAGGTAAAATAGCTGCCAGTAAAGGATAATGTGCCCCCTCAAATTTAGTTCTCATTGAAGCAAACAACTTAGAAGTTAAAGCTCCTATGGGATAAAAGGCTTGGGTTTGGGTAGTAACGTCTAATATCATCTGTAAAAACCTAGGGTACATCAAAAACTTGGTCTTTTTCCTAGTTATATTCTCAACCATATTATCGAAAATAAACTTAGAAAAATTATAAGTTAAACCACGAGATAGACATATAATACCACATCCCAATTGAGTAGGCGATCCCATCCTCGATTTATTGCTTAAACATCAAGCAATGTATGAACCAAAACCTCCACATAGGACAAAGTCGATTCTTTAACCACATGTCGGTCCTTGTACCTTGATATCCAATTGCTCTTAGCCCATCAAGTACCACAAGAACATTAGAATGATAAACCCCATTATGATCATCCAAATGAAGTTGACTTCTAATCCGCTCCTCCGTCACCACATGCTCATTCCATCGATCATTGCAACAATCTCAGATCACTCCGTTTTGTAGCGATTGCCCAAAATTGAGTAACCAACGATTCATAAATTGCATTAGGAGAATCGTTAAAGCATAATGAATCTTGGACCTCGTTAAGAATTCTACCATTGGTCTATACAACTCATCACCCTTAATTTGTTCCTTAAAAGCGACTTTATTATGATCATGTTTGAATTGAAGCGCCATGAGAAAAATTGTAAGTTAGGGTTAAGATTCACACAAGTGGAAGTATTTTGAACTTGAGTAAAGAGTGAATTGTTTAATTTGAGAAGAAGATATGCAAATAGAGAATAAGTAGTAGTTTCCCAATTTTGGTTAAATTGTTGACCAGTGCTGACGTGTACTGCTACTTTTACCCAATTTAACTTTCAACTTCGGTAGAAACACTAGCCATTCTGCTGAAGAATACCAATCAGCAGAAATAGATCACGTATTCAAGAAGCTTTAGTAAATATCTTTTTACTGTTTCAACTATACGCATTAAATCGCATCAAGTCTTGAAACTGTCTATAAAACAATCCCAATGCACACATAACTCTTCATCAAAAAACCCCAAATATCATCACAAACCCTATTTTCATCAATGCCCCAAAATTAATCACAATCAACCATGAGTAGTTCCACCCCAATCACCCTTTCATCAGATGACAATGCATCCTCCATAAGCAGTCTTGAGAGGTGGAAGAAGAATTATTTGTCAAGCAATCCAGGCGATGGTGAAAACAACTCATCCATAAGTTCTTATGTATCACCTTATGAAGACTCAGATGAGGAAGCAACTTCAAAGAGAGTGAATGAGCCTCCCCTTTCTGTTGTGAATGTGCCTTCTATTGCCGTTGATGATTCTGATGACTCCTGTAAGGAGAGAACATCTTACTCCCAACCTCCAGCTCCTCAGCCTCAACGAAGGCCACGAGCCAGGAATCCACTACTCCCTAAAGATAGAGAGGTGGTTCTCGGTCTTTCTGCACCAGGTTTTGGTGCATCAACACACATCATATAGAGGAAATGCTTAAAGATGGTGGATTGATTGCATTTTGGTTGAAATCAATAGATGAAGCACAAAGGACATATTATTTTTCTTCATCATCATGATTTGCATCAATCCATCCTTTCCATTTTGATCCTTAGCATCCTCGTCATAGTAGTTATGCATTTCCAGCCATCGAGATAGAATGAATGGGTGGTAATGCAAGACTTCACAAACGCATATCCAGCATCTAGTGTGAAAGATGTGAGCGATCATGCATATCCAACAGCCTGTTAGATGTTGGAATAGATGATATGAACTAGATTAGGATTAGTAGATCACGTAGTTGCATTTGATGTTGATTGTACTGTAAGTCGTAAGTGGTAAACTGCATTTCTCTTGAATGAATGAACAATTTGCTTCAAGCTTCTCTTGAATGAACATTATAACTTAAGTACATTGTCATCAGTAGAAACAAATAGCTCACTTCAGCACTTTGAATTTAGCAGAAACAAGCTTTAGAGCTTTCTTGACCATTTTCCAAATAATAACCATGGTAAATTCCAACTTGAATAACCAATCTGCAAAACAGAACAAACATAGAGAAACACACAAACTAACAAAGAAAAACAAACTAAGATAACATTAGCTGGTTAGTGTTAGTGAAAAGCAAACAAACCAAAAGTATACATAAAAACCTACAAAATTACATAAAAACATGCAAAGTGTACACATTCCTCCCGAGGCATATGCCTCCCTAAGGTTTATGCCTCCCTTAAACTTTGCGCTAAGGGTTAAGCATACCGATATGGACCACAAGGTGTTGAAACCTTGGTCCATCAAAAGCCTTTGTTAACAAATCTGCCACGTTATTATCAGTGTGAATTTTAACCACTTTTATCAAATGTTTATCATATGCATCTCTTATAAAGTGGTGCCTGATTTCAATATGTTTTGCTCTACTATGAAAAACTGGATTTTTAACAATGCATATGGTACTTTGATTATCAATAAAAATTGTTGTGTTCATGAAATTGTACCCATAATCCAACAATTGATTTTGAATCCAAAGAACTCGTCCACGACAATTAGCAAAGAAGAACACACACTGCTTCAAGAGATGAGGTAGCCACTATAGTCATTTCTTGCATTGCCAAGAAATCAATCTCTTTCCAAGGAATTGGCAACCTCCAGTGGTGGACCTCCGATCCGCATTTGCACCAAAGATAGTCACTATCACTATAAGCTTCCAACGTAAAGGAGACTCTTTTGGGTACAAAAGGCCTAGATTAGGTTGGCCTTTGAGGTACTTAAAGATCTTCTTAACAACATTGAGATGGGAAGTAAGTAGAGTAACTTGATATCTCGAACAAACACTCACAGCAAATGTAATATCAGGCCTTGAAGCTGTTAAATACATCAAAGAGCCAATCATAGACCTGTATAAATGAACATTCACAGGAGGATCTGCTTCATTGATGGTCTTTGTCTTTGGAGCTTCATAAGGTGTAGTGGCAGTCCTTACACTTTCCATACCAAACTTTTTCAAGATGTCCCTCACATATTTGTCCCGGTGATGAAGATACCATCGTGTTTTCTTTGAACTTGGAGACCCAAAAGAAAGTCAACTCCCCATAGCACTCATCCGAAACTCTCCTTCATAAGCTCCTCAAACTCCCCGCACCAAGCTTCTTTTATGGATCCAAAAATAATGTCATCCACATACACTTGCACAAGAATAATGTCTATGGAATTCTTCTTAAGGAAAAGTGTCTTATCAATTGCACCTCGTCTATAGCCATGCTTCAGCAGAAATGATGAAAGCCTAGCATACCAAGCTCTGGGTGCCTGATGAAGTCCATAGAGAGCTTTGACTACTTTGTAAACATGATTAGGATGATCTGGATCTTCAAATCCTTTAGGTTGAGTGACATAAACTTCCTCTTCTATTTCTCCATACAGGAAAGCACCTTTAACATCCATCTGATATACCATAAAACCCATGTAGAATGCATAAGCCAAAAATATCCGAATGGCTTCAACTCTAGCAACATGTGCAAACACCTCATCATAGTCAATTCCCTCCTCTTGTCTATAACCCTAAGCAACTAATCGAGCTTTGTTTTTGTAAACAACACCTCTTGCATCTCTCTTATTCTTCAAAATCCATTTGGTCCCAATTGCATACTTGCCATCAGGTAGTGGTACCAAGATCCAAACCTGCTGATTTTGAAATTATTGCATTTCATCCTGCATTGCTTTAAGCTAACTGGAATCTTCAAGGGCTTGAGTAACACTGGTTGGTTCCACTTGAGAGAGAAAATAGGCAAACAGACAATGTTCATAGTCTGTATGATTGTCTCTTTGTTGATTGGAGACATAAGAGATAAAAGCCACTTGACCATATTTAGAACTTGTCACAGTGCCCCTAGTTCTAACAGGTGCATTAGGATCACCAATAATATTGGACTGTAGATGAGCATTGTTGATCCTTTTAGTAGCAGTGGTGTCGACATCAATGGAGGAATCAAGATTAGTCACTGTGGGTTCAAAGTCAGTATCATAGGAAGGTGAGGTGAAGATGCCAGTTTTTGGTTGATGATGACCAAGATCAGAAGGTGTTGGAAAATGTGTATAAGGTTCTCCAAGGTCTGTAGACTCTCTAGTAGAAATAGGAGTAGAAATAGCATGTCCTTCAGCAGATTTGGAGATGATAGGAGAAATAGGATCACTTTCAGCAGAATGATTGTTTCCACTGATGGTTTCTCTTGCACTCTCCTCAGCATTTCTCTCAGCTTCTAGGTTAGCTGCATACTCCTGTTTCTTTAACCTAGCAAGGTCTTCAGCATATTGTGAATCATCATCACTCTTATCAGCACCATCTTTAGAAGAATTTCCTGCAAAATTGTTAGTGGAGAAAGAAGGCACAGTAATAGGTTGTTCACCATCTTCAAGCTCACTGTCAGAATCAGCATCCAATGTACCTGCATTGTTAGTAGGAGACTCTTGAGAACCTGCATTTTGGTTAGCCATATGTCTAGAATAACCCAAGTAATCAGTTAAGTAATCAAGGTCAAAGGACCACACATGACCCTGTCCTTGAACATTAGGCTTATCTTCAAGATATCTCAGGTTCAAAGTCTCCTCTATCTTCCTAGCAGACAAGTTGTACACTCTGTAAGCTTTACTATGAGCTGAATAGCCCACAATATAACCATCATCAGCCTTCTCATCAAATTTACCAAGTGGATCACTAGTATTAAGAATTGTCACTTGACAGCCAAAAGGTTTGAGGTAATGGATAGCAGGAACTTTCCCAAACAAAAGTTCATATGGTGTTTTGAGGTGAGGTCTAGTAATGGATACCCTGTTTAACACATAACAAGTCATGCCAACAAACTTGATTCAAAACATAGTGGGTAATTTAGAGTCTCGCTAGCATAGATCTTGCGCCTCTATCAAGGTCCTATTTTCCTTTCACCACCCCATTTTGTTGTGGGGTTCTTGGAGTGCTATAGTCCCTTTTAATACCTTTAGACCTGTAGAGTTCTATAAGTACATCATTCTTGAACTCTGTCCCATTATTACACCTGATTCCTTTAAACTTCTTGTTCAACTGATTTTCCACAAGGGTAATGAAGTCTTTCAGTACTTGTGATGTTTCATCTTTAGTCCTCAGAAAGAATACCCAACAAAATCTACTAAAGCCATCAGTGATAACCAAACAAAAATACTTGTGATCTATGCTTCTTATTTGAGTTGGACCAAAAGATCCATATGAAGTACCAAGAGGTTCGAAATGATGCTCACAAAGAAGAATGACTTTGAATGAGGCTCGTGTTGCTTTCCTTTGTTGTAGGCAACACAATTATGATCATTAGTGAAAACTTTGGAAGGAAGACCTTCAACAAGACTCGGTTTAGAGGCGGTTTATGGTCTTGAAGTTCACATGAGCCATCCTCCTATGCCATTTGGTAGACTCATCCAGGATGCTTTGGCCACCAAACAAGTTAATTCACCTTACGGTTTAACATCGATTAAGTTGAATGTATAAAGATTGTGATTTCGAGGAACTCTCACAGAATTGAGGTTTCTTCCGGGAGCTTTAAGTCTTTAGAAAAGACAAGACATTCATCCTCCGAGAAGAGTACTTTGTTCTTGGTGTCATGATTTGTGAGACCGAGAACAAATTGAAGTGTTGGAGTTCCCGACATAGTATACATTCTCAAAATCCAGTTGAGGTGTTTTGATGGTCCCTTTCGATAATTCTCCCATCACTCCCACCAAAGGTCACATTGCCTCCTCCTTCAATAGGTACAAAGTTATGCATCAAATCCTGTTTCCGGACATACTCCTTGAACAACCACCGCCAACTATTCCAATATCCTTATGCTTAAGGGATGATCCTACAACAACAACAAAAAAATATACAAAATATTAGTACACTATGGAGGCTCAAGTCATTCTCGACTTGAACCCGCCTTAATGGATCATTAGATTTATGCCAAGCGGATGTAAAAGATCCACTATTGTTCTTGGGTTTCCATTGAAATTTAGGTCCCTTTGATTCCAAGAACAACTGTTGAGGACTTGATGCTATCTCCTATACCCTATCCCAACATTCATAGAGTCAACATATCCGGGCCAAAACCATTATTAAAATATGAACTTGATGGTTGCACATATGGTTTAGCAAACGATCTTCTCAAGTGAAAGGAGAATCGTTATAAGATGCTTGTGGAACATAAGGTGGTATAGCATTAACATTGGTCCACATTGGTCTAGATGTCCTAGAATCACCACACCTACTCATTCTTTGCTCATGATAATCACAATCCTTAATTAAATGAAATTTACTTCCACACACAAAACATGTCTTCTGTTTAGAAGATTTATTCAAACCAAAAGATGTTCTATTACAAGCGTAGTATTCAAACCAAAACAATGAAAAAATTGTTTTAATGAATTATTATGCAAAGAATTAGAAAACAGTCTTGAGAGGAACTGTCTTGGAAGTTGATTCCTTGGCGAACTCGACATGCTTATAGGTAGTCTTGGGTGCAAGTGGGGGTGAAGACTTGGGAAGGTCGGACTTGTCATTTGAATCACACTCTGTGGACCCTTGCTCGGAGGACTTGTCATTGTTAACACAAGAGACAAAGTCATTAGAAGATGTTTAGGTGGTCCGCAAGTCTTTTGACTTTTGCCATAAAGATGGTGTGATCCATCAAAGTCGAGAGAAATAGAAAGGTCAATTGGCATGTGCTCACCTCTAATAGGTCCACGACAACATGTAGGTCACCTTCTTTGAAAAAGTTAGCTAAGCTCTGTGGTGTAGATTTCGCCCATCATTCCTAGCTTCTAGCCCTACATACTTTTGAAAACCTAAACCTATTGTAGAAGTTTTAGATTGACTACCATATATGTGATCGGGCTAGTTTGTTCGCATTCATTTGCCATTCATTATGCCTAGCTACCTCTTCATCTAGTTTCTTTTTCAATTCTAGATTCTCGACTCTACATCTACTCTCAACTTCTCGGATCTTTTAACTCATTATTAGAACATTCAAGATCACTCTAATATCCTAATTTTTCATCATAAGCTATTTGATTCTTACGAAACCAAACCTTTTGTCTTTCTAATGTTTTTAAAGCATGTTTATAAGCATCAACCTCAACATAGCATTCATTATATTTAGGTTTCAAAATATCATAAGCTTCTTTGAGTTCATTATAACGCTCACTACAACCAAACACACGTTTTGTACACGAGAGATGCCCATCAATGCAATCGATCATGCCTATCCTCTCAAGTACAACTTGCAAACAACCCGAGATTGTCACCACCAAGACCATCATCATTCTCCTGCTCATGTTGCGTCCGGTCCACGGTTTTATCAAGAGTAACCAAAGTCTGCTGAGGCCTTTCCGGCATCCCTTTGATTCTGGCGATAGGAAGAGTAATTCACCTCATCACCGACTTTCTGTCCTTGCACTATCCGGAGAAGTGACCCATTTGATGACATGTAAAGCACTTGACCTTCTTTTGTCAAACCTAGTTGGATCTCTTCCCGAAAGCGAACTTTCTTCCACCTTTCTTTCAAATTTTTTGATGTCCATAGAAAGCATAGCAACCTGCCACTTTAACTTCATCTCTTCCATCTCCAGCGGATCCACCTGATCGAAATCCTCATATGCAAGTTGTTGCTTGGGATCATAATCAGCAAAGAAGGATCCAAGCACATCTTCCATTACCCCACTATTTCTTTGTTGAGAACTAGATGAAGAAGCAGTGTAAGACGAGGATGAGTAAAACTCTGTTGGACTTGGAGCATGGATCATCTTTGGGTTTGATGCCCCAATAAAGGCAGTGTGACTAGTATTGGATGATGACCGAAAAGGACTTCTTACATCATGTTCAAGAGCTTTAAGTTTGTTGCACAGCTCATCAAAAGTAAGCATATCCAAACCCCCTTTAGCTTTTAAAGCAATGCTTACTTGTAGCCAGGATGAAGGTAATGACCTCAAGAACTTAGAATTACAATCATCATTATCTAGTTTTGCACATGGTGACTTAAGCGACTTAAGATCTTGTGAAACTTGTCATAGCCCTTGTGAATTCCTTCCTCTCGAGATTTGAAAGTCTTGAAGCGTTGTCGCATGACATGGACTTTCTCATTCTCCTAGACTCCTCATTCCCTCCGAACTTAGGCTTGATCGCCAACCATATATCCCTAGCATCTCCCATATAATGAAAATCACTCAAGTGATCTTGAGGTATCGCCTGAAGGAGTATAGTTCTCACCTTGTGCTCTCTTTGAACTACCAGGATCTCATCAGCAGATTTTGGAGGAGCAATGACAACAGTACCATCAGGATCAGTGGTTGTCCTTTTTAAGCTGTTTCCCTTCTGCACGATTGACCAGAGATTCCAATCAATGTTGGAAATCCAGTTTTGCATCTGCATGGCCCATAGGTCATACTCTTCTCTCTTCAAGTATGGGAATTTAGCATTGCTGTTGGATAGACTAAGCTGTTGTAGGGAGGCACCGTTATTGTTGTTGGCAACTTCAACATCGTCCAAAACTCCAGACATGGTGAAGAATGTAGTGATTGTAAGGATAAAAACAAAGAACTGTTCTTAGTATCGTAGAGACTCTCACGAGGCTCTGATACCACTTGTTGAAACTAGCAGACCTTGATAGATCTTGAGCTCGTGGATCGTTAGCTATGCCTGTGTAATCACAAGCACAGTAAAAGACAATCTCTACAACTTGTATAAAGTAGCGGAATTATAAACACAAGTAACACAAATAACTAAGAACTCTGTGATCCTCTATGGATCTTTATATTAACTAAAACTTTGTTTTTCCAATCGGTACATTACTCATACTATTGTGTTCCTTTTATAGACAAGGAACCCTAAAACAAAACCCTAAACCATTTCCCAAGAAACGTATAAACATAAAACTAAATAAGATATACACAATCACTTCCTAATAAAGCTCATGTATATCCAAACTAAATATACTAAACACGGAATAACAACTTCTGCAGAAACAAACTATTCTCTATAAAGCTTCAGCAGAATTATGTCTTCGGTAGAAGCCATACACTTCAGCAGAATCCCTTCAGCATAATCCATACTTCACATAATTCCCAACACTATGCCAGGCTAGATACAACGTTTCATCGTCATCTTGCTTGAAATTATGGATCTCCAAGAGCTGGTTAGATATCTTTGACGGAGGACAATATCTCAGGATAAAGTGCTTTTTTAGTAGAGCCCATGTATCAACTACCCCGGCGGGCAATCTTTCGATCCATCTTCTTGCAGCCCCAGTAAGCATAACAGCGTCATGAGATACACCCGGAATGTTAAAAAGGCTTGCGATGTACAAGACATTTGTGAATTCCCAAACCTTGGATCTAGAACACTTAGCTTGTAAACGTGTTAGGTGCCTTGAATGGTTCCAAAACAACAATGAGAAACTTTGTTGTAGATGCACACAAGTATGCGTAATCTACTTGAATGCACTTAGAAGATTAATGTAAGAACAAGTATAACACCAACAGATTCAATATTATTAAACAATAATACGAGTACTCTCCTAGTACTAGGGTTCACAACCTTGAAGCTTTTATTAAGACGGCTAGAGTATTGGTATATTCTTAACCTAGCTAGGATCTCCTTGTATAAACTAAGGAGATCCTTTACAGAGATAACTATGCATTAAGTATATCATATCTTCTATTGGAATAGAAGATATGCTGTTACAAACCATACACGACATACTTAATATAGATCAATACAAACTCTAACACTATCAGTACTAATATTTGCACTATCAGTACTAACTAGTTAATACTCTTCTAATGATACTATCAGTACTAACTTTAACATAATAAGTATTAACTCCCAAAAGCGAATTTCCCAACAATCCTCCCCTAAACTTGTGATTGAGTTTCAGAATCACAAGTTTTGTTGATCCCAGTTGAGCAAGCGATCTAATATAGAAAGCGGCTTAAACAAAGACTTATTAGGTATCACGCGAATTTAATACTTAATCTTAAGAAGAAGAACAATAAACATTCAACACCTCAATATTATTATGTCTGAATACTCTAACAAAGATTAGGGTTTTACAACCTTGAAGTGTATCGCCTTAGATATAAAACATCGTATATCTAATCTAACCTAGGACCTCCTTTTATAGGCTAAGGAGTCCTTTACATTATACAATATGTAACCTACAAGATAAATATCTTTTCCATATTTATCTAATACAGAATACTAAACCGACTATACAAGACTAGCAGTGGTTATAATACAATATCCGTGGTTACACAATACTACTAGCCGCGGTTTATCTTCAGCAGTGGATTCGTTCTTCTGTCCGTGGTTTCATCAACTCTGTCCGTGGTTCTAATACTTAGAATAATTCTTGATCCAAGGAACCAAAAACCCAACAATCCTCCCCTAAACTTGATACATTCAAATAGAATTCTCAAGTTTCCTTTAAGCTCAAAACATCTGAATTGGAGGATGTAGCCAAACACTTACTAGATTTAAGAATTTTCTCATACTTCAGCAACAAATTGTAAGCTTGACCATCATAGGGCATCAACATCTTGATAATACCGGGCTTCATCATCGAGTAATAACTTGGATACTTATTGGTTGAGGATAATCACCTTCTACAAGCATATGAATAACTTCTCCGAAATAGTTAACACATGAACTCCACAAGTTTGATATATAAACCATTACGTAACTTGTCCATTGCGAGTCCTTTCCACTCGGGTTCATCATGAGTAGGTTCAAATAGAATCTTCAAGTGATTATAAATCATTCTCTCATGATAATCATCGATTGCACATCACTAAACTTATTCCTATAAAGCTCCCAAAGATGCAAAGAAATCATCTCTATCAAAATCTTGAAGCATCTGTGAAAATTTATTATACTCGTAAACTTCATTATTGAGTCTTTGAATTTTCCAACATCCTTTACTTCCTTTAAGCTCATATTCATAAAAGATAATTTGATTATCATCTTCATTCACTTCGGTCTTTTAGAATCGGATGTCTCCACGAATCTCGATTTCCTCTTTAGATTACCTTTAATCCACTCTTCATCCTTTTGTAACCCATAGGAGTAAAATTCTCATTATTAATCCTCATACACCTCAGATAAAGCTCATGGATTCTTTCAAATGAACATTTACTAAGATTATCAGGAATATGAATTCTTGAATTCTTAATAATTTTCATCAATACATTCCTCATCTGTGCAATTGTAGGAGGTTTCTTTCTTATAACTTGCTTCCTTTCTTTACTAATCCTCCTTGCCCATTCACCCAACATTCTAGCTCTTTCCTCCTCATCTAACAATGCCCATTCTTGAGTAGTATACTCATCTTGTATATGATTAGAAGCTTGAAGGTAGTTTTGTGATTCATACCATGTAGCTAACCATTTCTGATTAGCCTCCTCTTCTTCTTGCTTCCTTTTCTCTAAAGCTTCTAGTTCTTCAGCTACCATCCTTTTTACATATTCTGCATCATAAGCAATATGTTCTTCTTTACTTTTAAACTTCTGTTTTGGTTCTGCAATTCCTTTACCCTTTCCAATGTCTGATTGAGTCACCTTCATCTTCAAAGGCACACCAATAACTAAGCTTTTTTCTTTAGGTTGTTTGCAGTAGGTTTAAGAGACAAAACAGGTGCAATGATTGGTGCAGAGTTAGATGAGGTTTTGCTTAGATTGATTAATGTACTTGCAGCTTCTTTCTCAACTTCTTTTGATTTAGGTGGTGATACAGAGATGGTTGTAACAATGGTGGAAGTAGTTATGATAGCAGAGGGTACAATTGCCATATCTGAAATTGCAGCAGTGGTTTCAAGAAAACTATCCGTGGTTGCAGACACACTAGCAAAGGTTGTGTCCTGCATCACTTCATCTTCTACCACAGTCTTCAAACTTTCAAGAACAACCTCATTCCATCTTTATCGGATACCAAAATTCTTGATCTCCACTATCAACATCTTCTTCTATAGATACATCTGACCTCCCACAATTCATGCCTTCACTCCTCCCTTGTTTGGGTACATTCTCCACATTCGAGTGGAGAAGAGTCCACCTTATTTTTCATCTTCATCATGGTTCTCAAAGCAAGAACTGTGTCTTTACTTTCTCCAAGACAAACATCCTATGCTTGACTGCGAATTTCTTTACCTGAAAACACGACCAACTCTTGAAGAATTGAGATTGTAGCATCCATTTTAGCACATTTAACCGTCAATTCATTAAAGCGTTCAAGAATATCCTCCCACTCGACCTGTGTTAAGCGGTCCGAGAGGTGGTTCATTGGAAAAGTCATCATGTACCGACTTAGGATCCGTCGATTCGGGCCAGGTTCAAAACTATCCTCATCACTTGGTGTGTTAACTGCTCAGGAGGTGAATCCTTGGATAAAGTAAACATAGCACCGGACCTTGCACGATCATCTATGCACCCTATAATAGCCAATTGGCTGGGATTCCTCTACGTGTTAAGTTCAAGGAACTCTCCACATTAGGAGTTGCCAAAGGTTGGGTCTTAATGATGTTTCCCCTTATCCCGACCAAAGATCTAAGCATGAATCGGTGGTGGAAGCCCTTCCAATCATGTCACCTCCACACCTTGTGACAACCTCATCAACAACACCACTAACACCGGCTGAGGTAGCTTGGTGCCCTTTTTCTCTAGTCCATACAATTGGTTTAATAGTGGTTTGGGTTTGACTAGAAGTAGGTTGAGATTCACTATGATGGGGAACAAGCGCACTATCGATGGATGGAGATGCGATATGATGGGTTCGAGATACAATGAGTTGCTCCTCAAAACCCGCATCAAGCTCATGAATAACGAGCAAAATAATCATGTGAGGAACAAAGGAACATCCCTTATTTGAACATTTGGCTTCGATTCCTCATATGTGCAAAGACCTTAGGAAGCATAGAATGCACTTCATACTCCCTAGTATGCTCAACAGGTTCCTCTATTTGACTTTCCACAATTAGTTGAACAAACCTAGGATATAAATAATATTTACCCTCTTCCTAATGTTACGTACTAGTTCCTCATAAATCATCCTAGACCAATTAAACTTCCTTCCATCGGAAAAAAAAAAATGACAGAGCAATTTTGGAAGGAAAGTCATTAAATCGATGGTCTTATTACTCATACACATCAACAAGGTGTGTATCAAAACTTCCATTGTTGTGAAAACAAACTCTTAAAAATTGTACCTTATCACCTCGTGTGTATATCCTAACCTTGCTAAACCAACAACAATCAAAGATCATCGAAGGTTTACAATACCATCAGCATCATCAAACTTTAAAACCCTTCTAATGTTCTCCTCATTAACCAAAATAGCATTCTCATCAACAACAGTGCTAAACACTTCTACTCCTTCGACCTCCTCAAGCTTAGCATTCCTCCAGAACTGATGAATATAGGCTTTAAGGATGGTTGGTGTGACTGTTAAGGCATAGTGAATAGGAATGTGAATAAGGAAATCAATCATTTGATGAAAACCTTCAGATCTATTATTTTTATTAGATTAGCAACAAGGTTATGTGTGTTGAGTCTTGGTCCGGCATTATGATTGATGGTGATGCGATGTGGGATTTGTGAATGATGCAAAGGAAAGTGATTAGGGTTGATATAGGCGCCAAGTTGAAGTGATTTGAAGATCAATTAAATGACCCATCCGTGATTTGGGGAGATAAAATCGTTCGCCAAAGTTACCAAGCAAACCCCTCAAGTATCCAAAATAAGCGACATGCTATCGATTGGTTTGAAGACCGCTATCCGTGGTTTGAAACATACGAGCGATGGATCAAGATGTTTCACCCAATCGGTGACCAAGAATCTGACAAGCAAATCTGTGTCTAAATAAGTGATATCTCACAAAATATGAAGGATTACACAATCTTATTCCCCTTTTTTTCTTTCTTTTTTTTAATAAACACTAGCAGCTAAAACATCACAAGCTCCAGTGTACAACAATCCTTCATACCTGCAAGTCACAAACAGAAACTAAACACAGGGAATAGAGTTAATGTTAGCAGTGGTTAGAAAAAGGTAGAAGTGGTTCCATAGACTTATCAGTGGTTAGCCAAAGTACTAATGTCTAAGTCAATATGGTCAACTTCCGGTATTAATATATTTCCAAAATCCAATGACCTCAATAACTCCTCAACCACTTTAACCTGACTTAAACAAAGACTTATTAAGTATAGAAACTGACTTAAACAAAGACTTATTAAGTATCACGCAAAATTTAATACTTAATCTTAAGAAGAAGAACAATCAACATTCAACACCTCAATATTATTATTAATACGAATACTCTATCCAGTATTAGGGTTTTTCAACCTTGAAGTGTATCGGCCTTAGATATAAAACATACGTATATCTAATCTAACCTAGGACCTCCTTTTATAGGCTAAGGAGTCCTTTACATTATACAATACGTAACCTACAAGATAAATATCTTTTCCATATTTATCTAATATAGAATACTAAACTGACTATACAAGACTAGCAGTCGTTATAATACAATATCCGTGGTTACACAATACTACTAGCCGCTGTTTATCTTCAGCAGTGGATTCGTTCTTCTGTCCGTGGTTTCATTAACTCTGTCCGTGGTTCTAACACTTAGAATAATTCTTGATCCAAGGAACCAAAAACCCAACAAGTTTCTTGATCCTTGAGGATTCTTCCAAACTCACTTTCCTCTGCTAGGTCTTCCAAACTTGATCAAAGATCTTTATCGACAACTCCTTAGCCATTTCATTGCATTACCCATCCTTAGCCCTGCTGTCAGCATTTGTAGAAGAGTTCCTAATGCAAGTGGATATGTTCTTTCAACTAACATATAAATATCAGTTCCATTGCATGTAGTAACCAAGTGCAGTCCACAGGAATCAATTCGAGTACAGCTGAGAGCTTCATCACCAGGTTGAAACTTACATTGCTCTCCTGATGGATCTGGTTCAAAAATATTCTGAAGTTCATAAAGCAGCTCCATATCCTTATCATTATCTGGATCTCTGTTCTTGAACCTATCTTTGACTAATTCCCATAGTTTGAGTAGATCCTTCCTGTCAATAAATGCAAATAAATCTACCAAGTACAAATAGGCATTTGTCCTTCCACCAGCTCTATGAATCCTCCAATGCCTCTTTCCATCTTCAGTGTAGATATCCCAGTTGATGATTGGGTATCTGGTATTGATGGGCTCTAAATACAATGCTTCTTCTGGAGCTTCAATTAACATCATTTGATTGAGCTCCTCTTCATTGAGTCCACCTTCATCTTTAGAGGCTTTCAATCTTTTAGGTGCAGTTGAGGAAGCTCCTTCTTCTGATGGTCTTTTGTAGCTTCCAATAGGCTGTGACCTTTCAACAAAATCATCATCTGACATAGGTCTGAAGTTCATAAATCTTCTTTGAGTTAAATCAGCCAGTCTTTGAAGAGTCTCCCAAGATAACTGATTAAGCTGCTTCAATGTTCTTCTGTCTTCACCATGATACCTGATGTACTTACAGAGATACATCTTTCGTTGACTTTTGTTTGGAGGTCTTGAGGCTTTTTCAATCTCTCTTTGCTGTCTGAATTGGCTCTGTCTTCTAGCCAAGATCTCACTGAACAACTGATCTGCTTCAGTGACACTTGTTCCCTAATCTTGTTGTAGCTTCTGTTGTACCTCCTGAGTAGCTTCTACTTTGGCTCTCATGTCATCCCATGTTTGCCAGTCTTCATCCAGTTTAGCCATCTTTTTCTTTTCTTTCTCTGCAGCTTGTTTCTGCAACTCTTGCTCATCCCATTCAGCTGCAAGCTTCCTTGCTGCTTCTTTATTCAACCTTTCAATCTCCTTTTTCTTCTTTGGTACTTCCACCAAGATACCCTTGCCTTTATCTTTAGGATCCATGTTTGGAACTGAAGGTGATGTTGGAGCACCTCCTTCTTAGATAACAACCCCTTTTTCTTTAGGCTTAGGTGCCACTGACTTGGTCTTCTTCCTTAGATACAACACAGGAGGCTTCTTGTAAGTAGGAGAGATAGGGACTGATTTCTTCAAGCTTTGAAGTCCCAATACATCATGTTTCTCTCTATCTTCTTCATCACTGTCATCATGTGAAATGGTAGTGATGGTAGTGGCCTCTGTAGTTGTTTCTTGTTGTAGTTCAGCACCTATTTGAACGGTTGGGCTTAATACTGATTGAGGAATGCCAGGACTACTAACTATAGTACTATCAGTACTAACTCAACACTAACAGTACTAACTGGGATAGTACTGATAGTGCATGTAGGAGTACTAAGTACTTCTTCTGCATTAATGTTGACCTGTACTTCTTCATCATCAATAAAAGGACTCTGAAAATCTTGACCACCTTGCCACTGACCAAATTCTCTTCTACCTTGAATATCAAAACTCCTCCCCTGTTTGGTAGAATCCTCTGTTGAGGTACTAGAAACTCTTAACTTGGCCTGTCTTTTAAGAGATGTGGTGACCGGAGATGCTTCTGCAGTTGGCTTGGAGAGAAGCTTGACTTGATGCTCTAGCCTTTTCATCTTAAGGAGCATCCTGGTATGAACTTTTGCAGCAACTTTCTTGTGTTCATCCAAAGCAATCTCAAGAGTGTTAACTTTTATGCATAAGAACACATACAATTCCATCATGTCATGAAGTGATAGGCGCCCTCACCACTTCCGGTGTGTTACCCTTTGAGAGAGGTGGGTCACCGGGCAATTGAGATGCACTCCAGTGCCTAGCTGAGCATATACACCCCCTTTTAAGCCTTTTCTTGGGTCCACCCAGTGAGGAGTGCTCACTGGGTCCACCCTGTGAGGAGTGCTCACTGGGTGTTGGCATGGATTGGGTCTTATTGATGTTAACACTATCCTAACCAACTTCTAAGCCTGGTTGAGTAGTGGCAGCCCTCGCCATTCTATCCCCTCCATCACCCAAGATAGGCTCATCTGGTTCAATGATAGGAGGAGAATGGGGCTGAGCTGTCCCACTCACTTGTCTGGATTGCCTACTTGTTGATGAAAGTGGTTGATTGGGAGAGTTTTCAAGATCTGTGGGTGTGTGTTGGGAGCCACCTGTGCTTGATGGTCCTTCACCCGCTGCAATAAGCATAGTTAGAAACAAAGGCACTACAACCCCATTATAGCCTACCATAGCCCTTAGCATATTTGAAAACACTTTGGCTATGAGTAGTTTTGAAGGATAAATATTTATGTGAGGTTGTAGGTTTGGGTTATGAAGATCCAAAAACATTTGTATAAACCTGGGATACATCAGAAACTTGGTTTCTTGTTGCATTTTTAAGCATACCCTCAAAAATATAGTTTGAAAAATTAAACACCCTGCCTGTTGCAAGGAAGATCAAGGCTGTGGCTATGTTTGTGGGAAAAGCATCCCAGCCAGTCCTTTTGTGACTCAAGCACTATAAGAGGGTATGAATTAGAAACCTCCATTGTGGGGAAAATTAACTTTTTTGAAAATTGAAAGAGTCATCATGTCTATACCCCATCAATGTGAGTTGTTCAAATATTTCAGTGGCTGGCAAAGTGCTAATACCTTCAACATCCCTAAGATGAAGATGTTCTCTTAGAGAGGCTTCAGTAATAACAATTTGTTTGCCATCCACTGTACTAATTAACTGTTGTACCCCTTCCTCAGTTGTTGAGGCAATTGCAGTTTGCCAAAACTTCATGACAGGGGTACATAAGATAGTAGGATTTAAAAGTAAAGCAAACCTGATGCTGCTTTTGTTAAGGAAGGTGATTGGTGCTAAACCGTCAAGTTTAATTACACAAGCTAACCAATTGTAAATGGTCAACCGTAACAAACTTAAAACATCTCAAACACTAATGCAATTAAGATCAGAGGAATATAGTGGATTCCTGGGTCGTTAAGTCCACGGAGGATGAATTGGTGTATAAACACTTGATCGATGATAGAATAATCACTAAGGATAGTGATCGAGAAGGTTTTGATTAATAATTACCTAAAGAAAATATCTACAAATTACAAATGACTTAAATGCAAATTAAAAGAAATTAAAAGTTAAAATATATTAAATAAACGCTATCACTATTTTTACAATGATGTTTTATGATTTTATAAAATAAAATAACTTAAATAAACTATATTAACTAAAAGCGTAAACTCAAATTATCTAAAACTAGATTTAAAATGAAAAGCGTCGTTATGTCTAAAATTACAGCGAGTGCATAAGCAAAAGCGTAAAATTTTATGAAATAAAAGTCCTACAAGTGTAAAAACAATTTTATTACGTACTATATGACAAAAGAAAATTTTAGAAAAAGATTTATATATTTTAGACTTTTATATTTTTTATTATGAATTAATTAAGATTTTACACTAATTAAATGATTAAAAATACTAAAACTATTTAGAAAAATCGAAACTTTTTGTAAAATACTTATTATCAATACTAATCTAAGAAAATGAAAAGGATGAAAAAGCTACTTGAATAAGCTACAAATAAGCTAACTAAGTTGTATAAGCTTAAACCGACAAAGGTAGTTATATATTTGATTGTGCAAGATTTGAGCGAGACAAGTCCCAAGGGCAACTGGTATCCGGTACCCTTCTAACACGCTCTAAGTGGGAGGTCTCGGGTTCGAGCACACCTACCCCTTTTTTGAACATTTTTTTTCAATTTTATTTTACACACTTATTAAACACGATGAAGATAAGCAATTTTGAAAACTACAACTTTTATGAAAGCGGTAATAAGCTCGTAATAAGCTAAAGTATCTCAACGATTAACAAAATATTGAAATAAGCCCAAGGTTAAGCTATTTGGCTATAAAGCTAATGAATAAGCATAATGTAAACTGGAAATAAGCTAAATACTTGTAATAAGCTAGAATTAACAACTGAGAAAGCAAATGACTAAGAAATAAGCACAAAATAAGCTCAAATAAGCACAAGTATACCTGTTTGCACAGGACACTATGTAAATCACTAGGCACCTTTAAGCTACTTTTTAAGCACTAAGATAAGCTAGAAACTAAAAACAAAAACTTGGATTAGCAAGATGACCAGATAAGCTATCCAAAAAGCTGATTTACAAAATTTGGCTTACACTAATAAGCTTGTGAGAAGCTTATGAAGAATTTGAAAAACCACTGAGTCAAGACTCAGTGAATGCTGAGTTTTGGACAGAAATAAGTAGCACTTGCAGGCTTATCAAATAAGCTGAAAATGGAAAAATGAAACTTGGAACCTTGAGACAGCTAGGTGAACTTCTCAAAAAACTAAAACACATAAGCTAGAGGCCATTAATAAGCTCTCTAAGAGCTTGTGAAATGGGGTACCACAAGCGTGAACAGGGGACTCTTTTGACTTTTAAGAAAATGAAGCAGTTTGACTTTAATGAACTTTGAATCTATCCTCTTGATTAATTATGAGATATTAAGGTGTAATAAGGTTATATTAAGCTATGTTAACAACTTTTAAGCTAATGTGATGATTTTTCAACTTATGGTTCCAACGATGAACTGTCGAGAGGTATAATTTGGAATTTTGACTTTTATTCACATAAGGACTGGTTTAAATGGCTTGACCGAGATATTGAGGCCTAATGTAACATGAAGTAAGCAAGTTCAAAGGCTTAAATAACCTATAACACAATTAAGCAGTGAGAACCAAACATCCCTTTAAGAAGGCATTATGAAGCTTTTGGCATTAAAATTAAACTTATTAAACCAAAGGAGCTATAAATTTACTTGTACTAACTATGTTTAGACAAAATTAAACTTAAATTAACAAGAATCAACCATTAATACTAAGAATTGTAGACTAAGATAAAATGGCTTACAAATGAGATTATGCATAAAGCAGAGAACCAAGGTTTGAGAGTCTCTCCTATAGCTTACCAATAAGCTCTAAACCAACAAGCTTTCCAAAATCAACACTTTGCACCATAGCTTTGATCATTTCTCATAGGCTTTTTATTTTTCACTAATTTCTTGGAATTTTGAGAATTTTGAGTTTTACACTAAAGCGAATTATTAAGGTTATAATAGCTTCTAAACTTATATAATGAGCTTATATAAGCTTATAAGCCTAAAGCAACAACCACAAACATCATTTGACCAAATTGAGAATTTTAAAGTGAAAATGGCATAAACTTAATTGAATTCCTTAAACGAAATTGAAAATGCAAAGATGTTTTTATTACATGTGAAACGAGATTACAAAGTACTTGGAAGCTTTAACATGAGCTGGAAATTTAAATTTTATAAAAGCGACATAAACTTAAATTAAAATTACTCTAGCGCTTCTACATTGCTTCTTTCTCTTTCTTTATAGATTTTTGAGACTCCACATGATTGATCAAACTTTCCACTTTAATTCTTAGCCATTGATTGAGTCAAACTCATCTCGGCCTTCAAATCTACTTTTGGTGCCAAAATTGATAATAGTGGATTGAGGCAGTTTGAGCAATTAAAGAACTTTGGGATGTTGTGGAGGTGTAAGGGAC
Organism: Chrysanthemum lavandulifolium; assembly: GCA_022545495.1. NCBI lineage: Eukaryota > Viridiplantae > Streptophyta > Magnoliopsida > Asterales > Asteraceae > Chrysanthemum > Chrysanthemum lavandulifolium. Next base: position 26,854,801 of record CM040245.1, on the reverse strand, counting down.
AAAAAGGTGAAGTTTTCATGGGTTTGGTGTGATGTGGAAGAAAAGCGAGTTTTGAGAGTGTAATGATGTCGTCCATGGTGGGGAAGCATTTATTGATTGGTAGGCTTGTGTGAGGTGGAAAGGGTGTGATGAGTGTTTTAGATGGCAAGGTGGAAAAGTGGGAGGAGAAACCATTCTTTGGTTTTGGGTTCTGATGAGGTGAGGAGATGAGCAGTAGGAGTAGTTTTAGGCGGGTTTGACTTTGTTTGACCACAGGATATTATAGACAGGGGTCCAAAATGGGGGTCACATTGGGCGGTAGGGTTCTTTTGTTTTGGCGGGGTTCTAAATGCAAAAGGGTCTTAATGGTTTTAGTTAAGTACAAGGACTAATCTTGCAACGTCGCCAAACTTGAGGACCAATCTGCGATTCCAAAGCTTATACAAGGACCATTCCTGCCAAACTTGAATAGTACAAGGATCAAGGTTGATTATTTTCCATTTTAAAATGTCCAAGGACCATTTTGACAATTTTTCAAACTCATAAAGGACCAAAGTTGTAATTTTGCAATTTTGATTTCAAGGACTTGTTTTGACAACTTTATGAATCTAAGGACTTAAAATGATATTTTTCTTTATTTTGATATACCGAGGGACTAATTTTGACAACTTTTGTAACTTGGGGACTAAAGCGCCAATTATGCAAACTTGATCGTTTTCATCGATTTTGATGTTTTGCATTTAAAACACATAAAACACTTGTTTGTGATATTTTTATCATTTTGAAGCATTTACGAGTGTTTTCGGATGTTTTGGCGATCTGAGCGATTATAAAATGATGAGTATTTAGACACTCATCAATCCCCACACTAAGATATTGCTAGTCCCTAGCAATGATTTGAAAAATTAATGGATTTCATCTCTTTACCAAAAGCCATTACTTACGGGTAGCCAATTGTTTGATTCAAGTAAGAACCTTGGTACAATGATAACGAATGATTTTGAGCAAATCACCGACTTTCAACGGTTTTGATTTGTCTTTACGAAGCCGTTTATACGGACTAACCAACTCTTAGATAAATTATCAATATTATCTTTGGTGAGCCGATTACCAATTATGGATTTTCAAGCGCCTTTACCACAAGCCATAAACTTGCGGGCTAGCCAACTTTTCACTAGTTTAAAGATATGGTGAGTTGAACACCATACAATTTTGGGCAAATTGCAAGCCATAAGCGGATTTGAGATATCTTTACCAAGAGCCGTTTGCTCTGGATTAGCCAATCCTTATGTGGGTTAGACATGGCGGATGATTACCATTTCTTTGAGTAAGTGAAAACACTTACTCCAAAAAAATTTTGGCCAAAAGCGGGAATTGGGTGGAATAATTACATGATAAAATTAGTGAGAATTCCCCCACTTAGAAATGAATATTGCCCTCAATATTCAAATCTGCAGTGGTTATGCGAAACATAGAACACAAAAGGAAATACTACGGCCATTATTTTGTTTTGATATATATTTTTTTTTTTTTTTTTTTTTAGAGGTTGATATATACAACGGTGGGCAACTCCCACACTAGGGTGGTAGAAAGGGGTAAGAAGGCGAAACATGGGTGAAAACCCATATGGTGTGTGCTACTATTTTGATTCCCGAGTCACTAGCTTGACTCGATCCCGCATTCATTGGTTCATGGGAATGTTTGTAGATCCGGGACAACCACGGATGGAATGTCCTCTCCAAAGTAATGCTTTAATCGATGACCATTCACTTTAAAATTTGGACCATCGGTGAGATAACTCAATGGTGCCATAAGGATAAACCTTAGTAATAGTAAATGGACGGACCAGCGGGACTTAAGCTTTCTGAGAAAATCTTCAATCTTGAATTGAAAAGAAGGACTCGATCACCAAGCGTTGAAAGCGGTTCTTGATTTTAGAGTCATGAATCTTCTTTGTCTTTTGTTTATAGATCAAAGAGTTCTCGTATGCTTGATCACGAAGTTCATTTAGTTCATTCATTTGAACTTTTACGTGATCACCGGTCTCGTATATCGAAGTTTGCATGCTTCAAGGCCCGATGGGCTTTGTGCTCTAGCTCAATCGGAAGATGACATGCCTTTCCGTACACTAGCTTGTATGGAGTACACCGATTGGTGTTTTGTAAGTATGTCACGGAAGGCCAGTCGTCATCCGGTTTATCCGACCGGGATGCACGATTTTCGCCTCTTGTCCTTTCAAGGATTCTTTTAATACCACGGTTTGAAACTTCCACCCGCCCACTTGTTTGGGGTGGTATGCGATGAGATAGGCGGTGGGTAACACCATACTTTTGCATGACACGATCAAATTGGTCATTACAAAATGTGTACCACGATCGCGATTATAGCACGAGGGTTCCAAACACGGCAAAAGAGATTTCAAAATTTCACAACTACTCGGGCATCATTTGTAGGTAAAGCTTCGCTTCAACCCATTTTGACAAATAGTCAATGACCACGAGTATGTATTTGTTACCTCGAGAAGATGGAAATGGCCCCATAAAATCAATACCCGGATGTCAAATATCTCACAAACTTGAATGGCATTTGTGGCATTTCATTTCTTTGAGAGATATTTCCATAACGTTGACAAGCGTCGCGAGGTTTGACAAAATCGTGGGCATCCTTATAGATGGTGGGCCAATAAAACCGGAATCAAACACCTTTTTGGCGGTGTAGTTTGGACTATGATGGCCCCGGTGGGTCCAAAGCATGGAAAGCTTTGAGAATGTCAAGAGCTTCTTGTCCATAAACACACCGTCGGATGACTTGATCATACAGATTTTGAATAAGAAGGGTCGTCCGAAATAATGTTTAACATCTTTGAAGAATTTGTTCTTGTTGGGTTGACATTCCTTTCACTATGAAGTTACCCGCATGGTAATTTGCGAAATCGACAAACCATGGGGTAGAAGAGTTTCCACGAAAAGAAACCGCATTGAGTGTCTCGAGAGGAAATGTTTCATTTATTTCCTTTTCTCGAAAACATCTTGGTGAGGTTTTCTAATCGGGACAAATGATCGTGACCAGTTCTCGGCTCCTTTTTATCACGTATGATGATATCAAATTCTTGGAGAAGGAGAACCCAGCGGACAATCTCGGCTTTGCATCTTGTTTTGCAAAGAGATATTTGAGAGCGAGTGATCCGTATACACTACACATTTGGTCAAGATTAAGTCGGCGAAACTTCTCAAATGCATACACCACGGCTAATAGTTCTTTTACGTGGTGGTGTAATGAGTTTGAGCTTGATCATAGTCTTACTTGCGTAGTGAATAGGTGAAAATGCTTAGCTCTACGTTGCCCTAAGGCTGCACCGATAGCAAAATCACTTGCATCGCACATGAGCTCAAAGGCAAGTCGATCGGGAACAGCGAGAATGGGTGCTTGATAAGCTTTTTCTTCAATGTTTCAAAAGCTTTGATGCACTCGGGTGAGAAGATAAAGGAGCATCCTTTTCAAGAAGATGGGTCATAGGCAGGCGATTTTGGAAAAATCTTGTATAAATCTCGATAGAAACCGGCATGACCTAAAAACTCCTAATACCTTTGGCGGTAGTAGGATGAGGTAATTTAGCAATAACATCTACTTTCGCTCTATCTACCTCAATCCCGTTTTTTGAAATCTTATGGCCAAGGACTATGCCTTCTTTGACCATAAAGTGGCTTTTCTCCCAGTTTAGACAAAGATTGGTGTCTTCATACCTTTTGAGCATTTTATCTAAATGGGATAGACATGTTTGAAACGAATCCCCAATGACCGAGAAGTCATCCATAAACACCTCCATTGTTTCCCGATCATGTCGTGGAAAATAGCCATCATACATCGTTGGAGCGTGCGGGAGCATTACATAAGCCAAAAGGCATACGTGCAGTAGGCAAAAGTTCCGTATGGGCGGTGAATGTGGTTTTATCTTGATCCTTTGGATCAATGGGGATCTGAAAGTACCCAGAAACCATCAAGGAAACAATAGTACTCGTTCCACTGCTAATCTCTCAAGCATTTGGTCCATAAAGGGTGAGGAAAATGGTCTTTCTGGTGGCGTCATTCAACTTACGGTAGTCAATGCAAACACGCCATCCGTAACCAATCGAGTTGGAATTAACTCGTTATCTTCATTGTGACAACAGTTATGCCACCCTTTTAGGAACACAATGAATTGGGCTAACCCGAGGACTATACGAGATCGGGTAAATCAATCACGCATCAAGAAGTTTGATAACCTCTGTTTGATAACATCATGGATTTTGGATTTACTCTTCTCGATGTTGAGCTAGCGGCTTGAAGTCATCCTCCATCAAGATTTTGTGAGTACAAAATTCGGGGTTGATACCCTTAATGTCGGAGAGTTTCCAAGCAATTGCTTGCTTGTGTGACTTCAAGATTTTTATAAGAGAGACTTTTCATCTTTACTCAAATCTCTAGCAATAATGGTGGTAATTTATCATCACCTTCAAGAAATGCATACTCGAGATGAGGAGGTAAGTCCTTAAGTTCGACTTGAAATTCTTGATTTTCTCAAGCGACTTGACTTCCTTGTTATGAAGTTCGGCGGGAGGGAGTGATGATGATGGATCATCATTAAGCAATTTCTCAATGAGAAGTATGTCCCCTCAATGTCGATGGGGCGTGATCAATTTCCCATGGAGCAGAATCACTAGACAAGTAGGCTTCAATCTCTTCTAAGATGAAGTCACTTTCCTCAAATGGGGTGAGAGAAGGAGTAGAATTGGCGATGATAGGTTGAGATGAATGAGTGAGATTATCACTCGAAGAATTATGATCATAACCAAGAACTTCTTGAGAGTACTCTTGAAGCAACATCAATGATATCTATTTGGTTAACAGGCTCGAATCATAATTTGCGGAGTACCTCGAAGTTTGATCAAGGTTAAAAGTAATGACTTCATTACCAACACGTAATGTGATTTCTTGCTCAAATACATCAATGAGAGCACGGCCCGTTCTCGGGAATCCTCGACCAACAATGAGAGGAACCCGATGATCGGCATCAAAATCAACAACCACGAAGTCGGTGGAAAATGGAACTTTCCTACTTTCACAAATCGTCCTCGGCAATGCCAAGAGGACGGGATATTGTACGATCTGCAAGCTCGAGAGTCATGCATGTAGGAGTAAGTTCCGGAAGAAAGTTTCTTCCATCTTGAATAAGGCATCGGTTGATGCTTGCACCAAGATCGGCTAGGGCAAAGCATTCAACCATTCACGGAAATACACAAGGTAAGAGAAATTTTCCGGGATCTCCAAGCTTTTCGGAAGCTTCTTGGGATAAGCTGCTAAGCGGTTCTCGTTAAGAGGAGTTTAGCCATTTCAAACACTTTTCCTTGTTGCTTAACATGTGTTTGAGAGTTGATGCAAACTTGGGCATCGGCATGATAGCATCCATAAAGCTTATGTCAAAATGTAGTTCTTGGAAAATTTGAAAAATTTGTCCATTTGATGACTAGCTTTTTCACGGAGCTTTGCTCATTCAAACGTGATGGGTAAGGAATAGAAGATTTGGATTTGGTATTTTCAGCAGGAGCTACGGTGGTTCAAAACAACTCTGGATTAGACTTGGGTTTCGGACAACTTGAAATTTGGACATCATTGGTTCCTCCATTATCAATAGGAAGTTCCTTGTCCTTTGTCGCCTTGGTAACTTGACTCATTTCTCCTAGTGGAGGAGGCATTGGAGTCGAAGGTCCATTGTGTGTCCTAGGTTCACTTTCCACTACCTTCGGGAGAGAAGAAGAAGAGGTAGTAGGAATAGCGGGTCCATCATATGAAACACCACTTTGGTTGTGATCGCCTTTGCATCGCCCCTCGGGTTAGCGATCGTGTTGCTCGGAAGTTTTCACGAGCCCGAGGGTTGATCATTTAAAGACTTCTTGAGATCGACAATCGGTGACCAACAACTGTTCATTTCATCTTGGGATTTCATGAGCGCTTCAATAACTCATCGGATGATGGTCTTTGGAGGATGTGGAGGGAAATTCGAGGTCGGATGTTTTGATTAGGACCTTGTTGTTGAAAATTCCCTTGATTAGGATTCACATTCCCATGAAATTGATTCCTCGATTGAAATTGTTTTGATGAAGGTTTCCTTGTTGTTGGAAACCTTGATTGGGTCGAGGATAGAAATTACCTTGGTTTTGATAACCTTGGTTCATTCTAGGTTGATTCGATTCGGTTAGGATTACGGTTAAAACACAGTGGTGCACGATAAGTGTTAGCACGGTAGCTTGGTTCATTTTGAGGACGGTATTGATTACCTCCTTGATTTGAAGTACCGGCTATAGCATTTGCTTCAAACGGACTACCATCGGTGGCGATCTGATTGTAGTATGCATGAGGACCACCACAAGTAACACAAACTTCAACTTTCTTCACTTCACCATGTGATGGTGTTTGAGTGAAAGTGACTTTCTTTTGGTTAGCAAGAACCAAAGCTGAACAATATCGTGAGTTTGTCAATCTTAGCATCGGTGCTAGATGTACTCAAAGGAGATGAAGTAGAAGGTCCGACATTAGGCGAGTCGATATGCCTTTGTGCGGAAAGAACGGACACGGGACTTGTTTTCAATGATTTGTAAGGCTTCTTTTGTGGTTTTGCTAAGGAAATTACCTCCAGCGGAGGCATTCAGAGAGTCTTGGTCGACTTGTCTCGAGACCATTATAGAAAGTATCCATTTGCATTAACTCGGTAAAACCATGATGTGGACACTTGCGGAGCAATTCTTTATAACGATCCCATGCCTCCCGAATGATTCATCAAATATCGAGAAAATTTCATTATCTCATTCTTAAGACTTGTAGTTCGGGATGGAGGATAGAATTCGTTAACTGAATTTGGTAACTAGATCTTCCCATGTCTCAATGGAGCGAGGGGTTGTTTCTCAAGCCAATTCCGGGCTTGTCCTCAGAAAATGGGAGCGGAAGAAGCTTGATAGCTTCATGTGGGACATTCTTGTACTTGATGGTAGATGCAATCTTGTTAAACCATCGAATGTGTGCATGAGGATCATCCGCTCAAAACCATAGAATTGGCTTTGGGTTACTAGATTAAGCAACCGGTTTGAGCTCGAAGGTATCGGCCACGATGGTTTGGAACAACAATGGCATCTCCGTAACCCTCGATGGGTGCTTGGAGAAGCTCATTCATGGGTTTGTCTTACGCCATTTCGGCGGTGGTGGTGGTGGTAGGCGTTCCTCGATCACGGTGAAGGAGTGAACATCCTCTACGTCTACGAGGAATCTTTCCAAGTTCGGAAAGTGGACTTGTAGAATGGAAGAGCAGTGCGCATGCACTAAGTATAAAATCAATTTTCAAAACAAATGCGAGGCAAAGCGACAAGTGAACTTAACCAATAATCTCAAATGAAATGGCTTCTTTGAAAAAGGTACACCAAATCACAAGGACACAAAGGCAAGTTTTAAATCGATGTTCGGGAACTTATTATGGTCGCACCCCAGTTAGGTAGGTGTACTTGCCTTGATTTGCGGTGGTTGATTTTATGTATATATTAAGTACCACTTTGAAAAGGCGTAGGTATGATTTGTGCAGATGGGTTTAAAAACTTTTGGACAATATTTTTGGTATCGTCTCGTTTGACCAAATCGTATTTCTTTAAGAATCACCTTAAAGACAATACAAGATAGAAAAGCGCTACGATTGTTTTGTTGTTTTATATTTTTTGGTGTTTTAACACTTTAGGAAAAGTGTTAATGAACTTTTGATTTATATTTAACTTACTGAAAACTTTTACAAAGCGTGGTATATGTGCAAATGCGGGTCTCGAAAAATGCTAGAACACGCTTCTGACCTCCCTAGCGGTGGCGCCTAAAATTTGATTGGTGCTAAACCGTCAAGTTTAATTACACAAGCTAACCACTTGTGAATGGTCAACCGTAACAAACTTAAAACATCTCAAACACTAATGCAATTAAGATCAGAGGAATATAGTGGATTCCTGGGTCGTTAAGTCCCACGGAGGATGAATTGGTGTATAAACACTTGATCAGATGATAGAATAATCACTAAGGATAGTGATCAGTAAGGTTTTTGATTAATAATTACCTAAAGAAAATATCTACAAATTACAGCGACTTAAATGCAAATTAAAAGAAATTAAAAAGTTAAAATATATTAAATAAACGCTATCACTATTTTTACAATGATGTTTTTATGATTTTATAAAATAAAATAACTTAAATAAACTATATTAACTAAAACGTAAACTCAAATTATCTAAAACTAGATTTAAAATGAAAGCGTCGTTATGTCTAAAAATTACGCGAGTGCATAAGCAAAAGCGTAAAATTTTATGAAATAAAAGTCCTACAAGTGTAAAACAATTTTATTCGTACTATATGACAAAAGAAAATTTTAGAAAAAGATTTATATATTTTAGACTTTTATATTTTTATTATGAATTAATTAAGATTTTACACTAATTAAATGATTAAAAATACTAAAACTATTTAGAAAAATCGAAACTTTTTGTAAAATACTTATTATCAATACTAATCTAAGAAAAATGAAAAGGATGAAAAAGCTACTTGAATAAGCTACAAATAAGCTAACTAAGTTGTATAAGCTTAAAGCGACAAAGGTAGTTATATATTTGATTGTGCAAGATTTGAGCGAGACAAGTCCCAAGGGCAACTGGTATCCGGTACCCTTCTAACACGCTCCTAAGGGGAGGTCTCGGGTTCGAGCCCGCCTACCCCTTTTCTTTGAACATTTTTTTTCAATTTTTATTTTACACACTTATTAAACACAGTAAGATAAGCAATTTTGAAAACTACAACTTTTTTAAAGCGGTAATAAGCTCGAGAATAAGCTAAAGTATCTCAACAGTTAACAAAATATTGAAATAAGCCCAAGGTTAAGCTATTTGGCTATAAAGCTAATGAATAAGCATAATGTAAACGGAAATAAGCTAAATACTTGTAATAAGCTAGAATTAACAACCGAGAAAGCAAATGACTAAGAAATAAGCACAAAATAAGCTCAAATAAGCACAAGTATACTGTTTGCAGTGACACTATGTAAATCACTAGGCACCTTTAAGCTACTTTTAAGCACTAAGATAAGCTAGAAACTAAAAACAAAAACTTGGATTAGCAAGATGACCAGATAAGCTATCCAAAAAGCTGATTTACAAAATTTGGCTTACACTAATAAGCTTGTGAGAAGCTTATGAAGAATTTGAAAAAACCACTGAGTCAAGACTCAGTGAATGCTGAGTTTTGGACAAAAATAAGTAGCACTTGCAGGCTTATCAAATAAGCTGAAAATGGAAAAATGAAACTTGGAACCTTGAGACAGCTAGGTGAACTTCTCAAAAAGCTAAAACACATAAGCTAGAGGCCATTAATAAGCTCTCTAAGAGCTTGTGAAATGGGGTACCACAAGCGTGAGCAGGGACTCTTTTGACTTTTTAAGAAAATGAAGCGGTTTGACTTTAATGAACTTTGAATCTATCCTACTGATTAATTATGAGATATTAAGGTGTAATAAGGTTATATTAAGCTATGTTAACAACTTTTAAGCTAATGTGATGATTTTTCAACTTATGGTTCCAACGATGGCTGTCAAGAGGTATAATTTGGAATTTTGACTTTTATTCACATAAGGTGGTTTAAATGGCTTGACCGAGATATTGAGGCCTAATGTAACATGAAGTAAGCAAGTTCAAAGGCTTAAATAACCTATAACACAATTAAGCAGTGAGAACAAACATCCCTTTAAGAAGGCATTATGAAGCTTTTGGCATTAAAACGACTTATTAAACCAAGGGAAGCTATAAATTTACTTGTACTAACTATGTTTAGACAAAATTAAACTTAAATTAACAAGAATCAACCATTAATACTAAGAATTGTAGACTAAGATAAAATGGCTTACAAATGAGATTATGCATAAAACAGAGAACCAAGGTTTGAGAGTCTCTCCTATAGCTTACCAATAAGCTCTAAACCAACAAGCTTTCCAAAATCAACACTGCACCATAGCTTTGATCATTTCTCATAGGCTTTTTATTTTTTCACTAATTTCTTGGAATTTTTGAGAATTTTTGAGTTTTTACACTAAACTGAATTATTAAGGTTATAATAGCTTCTAAACTTATATAATGAGCTTATATAAGCTTATAAGCCTAAAGCAACAACCACAAACATCATTTGACCAAATTGAGAATTTTTAAAGTGAAAATGGCATAAACTTAATTCAATTCCTTAACCGAAATTGAAAATGCAAAGATGTTTTATTACCTTTGAATCGAGATTACAAAGTACTTGGAAGCTTTAACATGAACTGGAAATTTAAATTTTATAAAAACGACATAAACTTAAATTAAAATTACTCTAACTGCTTCTACACTGCTTCTTTCTCTTTCTTTATAGACTTTTTGAGACTCCCACATGATTCTGAAACTTTCCCACTTTAATTCTTAGCCATTGGATGAGTCAAACTCATCTCAGCCTTCAAATCTGTTTTTGGCGCCAAAATTGATAATAGTGGATTGAGGCAGGTTCAGAGCAATTAAAGAACTTTGGGATGTTGTGGAGGTGTAAGGGACAAGAAAGGTGAAGTTTTCATGGGTTTGGTGTGATGTGGAAGAAAAAGCAGGTTTGAGAGTGTAACAGTAATACGTCTATGGTGGGGAAGCATTTATTGCTTGGTAGGCTGTTGTGTGAGGTGGAAAGGGTGTGATGAGTGTTTTAGATGGCAAGGTGGAAAAGTGGGAGGGGAGAAACCATTCTTTGGTTTTGGTTCTGATGAGGGTGAGGAGATGAGCAGTAGGAGTAGTTTTAGCGGGTTTGACTTTGTTTGACCACAGGATATTATAGACGGGGGTCCAAAATGGGGGTCACAGGCATGGTGGGGTTCTTTTGTTTTAGCGGGGTTTTAAATGCAAAAGGGTCTTAATGGTTTTAGTTAAGTACAAGGACTAATCTTGCAAATCTGCCAAACTTGAGGACCAATCTGCAATTCTCCAAAAGCTTATACAAGGACCAAAGCGCCAAACTTGAATAGTACAAGGATCAAGGTTGATTATTTTCCATTTTAAAATGTCCAAGGACCATTTTGACAATTTCAAACTCAGGACCAAAGTTGTAATTTTGCAATTTTGATTTCAAGGACTTGTTTTGACAACTTTATGAATCCCTAAGGACTTAAAATGATATTTTTCTTTATTTTCATATACCGTGGACTGTTTTTGACAACTTTTGTAACTTGGGGACTAAAGCGCCAATTATGCAAACTTGATCGTTTTCATCGATTTTGATTTTTTGCATTTAAAACACATAAAACACTTGTTTGTGATATTTTTATCATTTTGAAGCATTTCTGAGTGTTTTTAGATGTTTTTGCAGTCTAGACAGTATAAAAATGATGAGTATTTAGACACTCATCAGAAGGCTACTATCTCAGTAAATTCTTCATTACCTTCTGGCAAGTTCAAGCACGTCACCATGTTGTGCTTATCGACAAAATCAAGAGGAGCCATGAGCAAGAAGAATAAGGGTTAGTGAAGTGGGATTTAATCACAAAAGCCTTTAGTGAATTGTGGTGCAAGCAATTGGAAAGTTATGCAATATATAGAGATTTAGAGAAGTATAGTTGAACCGCCTTGTAAATATTTAGGGTAATAAGTGAAGAGAAATCAATTAGGAAACCCTTTTATAAGGAAACAGACGATAACAACTCTATTTGCAAAATTAATCATTGCATAACAGACTTTTGGAATAAGTACTAATGGCTAGTTCATCAGTACTAACTATGCTTATCAGTACTAACTTATAACCATCAGTATTAAATTTTACCCATCGGTATTATCTCAAAGTTTGGAAATTATAATACTGAAACCCCAATTTTGAAGGTATTAAGTGTGGTGATAGACACTTAATCAAGGTCGGCCACATGGCCTCGGTTTGGTGAAAACCAATGGTTTGATGCATAGCTCGCTGTGATGGATAGTCCCATTAAAAGGTCCTTCCTGATAGGGTTTCCAGCTCGTGGTAGGTGTTGCCTCCAACACAAGTGTTGGATTCACGTTTGCTCGCTGTTCTCTAAGCCAGATGCCCTTAGTCTAGTCACACTATCTGTAAACAGATAGAATGGCAAAGAGTGGTTTAGTGCAGAATGAATCTGACTAAATGAAACCATCAATTCATGTTCATTAATATCACAAGATGCCACATAATGCTTTAGCATCACAAAGTCCATAGTTACAGCAAGTTCCACCATGTGGTTGAATTTGAATGAACATAAGTGAGAGAACCACACTTGCAGTAACTACCAGTCACCAAATCCCATCCATACTGTTTGTGCTAAACCTAAAAAGTTAGTCCAAAACCAAGAAAACACAATCCAAGAGATTTTCTTGCCAATCCGTATTAACGTTACACAATCAGTATTAACTAGATAACAATCAGTACTAATCACCAGTTTACAAAACTTTACAAGATAGAGAGAGATAAGACATATTATGGATGAATTATCCCAATACTTGAGAACAAGTACTGAAACCTTCCCAATTCAAAAGCTTTGATTAAAAGATCTGCAACATTAAACTTAATATTAATCCTATCAACCTGAATGAGTTTCTTTTCATTACAGTCTCTTATAAAGTGATGTCTTATCTCTATATGTTTAGTTTTAGAATGAAAAACTAGATTTTTGATATTGCATATAGTACTGTTGTTATCAATATAAATAGCGGTACCCATAAATTATACCCATAATCAAGCATCGATTACGAATCTAGAGAACTTGACCACAACAACTTGCGTGACTACATACTCACCTCGGTTGTAGAGTTTGCCACAATGCTCGCTTTACACCGCCATGAAATCAACCTATCGCCAAGAAACCGACATCCTCCCATGGTTGACTTCCTATCAAGACTTGCTCGGCATAATCCTTTGTCGAGTAAGCTACCGGATCAAAGGAGAGTCCTTAGGATACCAAAGGCCTAGTTGAGCGTGGCCTTTCAGATATCTAAAGATTCTTTTAACTACATGCAAGTGAGAAAGCTTTGGAGAGACTTGGAATCTTGCACATGCACATACAACAAACATAATGTCTGGTCTGGAGGCAGTCAAATACATCAATGAGCCAATCATAGATCTGTAGAGATGCTGATCAACTTCTTCACCATCAGCATCTGGAAGTAATGGCTTATTATGCTCCATAAGAGTGCTTGCAATCTTTGTGTTATCATAGCCAAACTTCACCAAAATCTCCTTGACATATTTATCTTGGCTGATAAATATGCCATCTGTCTTCTGCTTGACCTGTAGCCCAAGAAAGAAAGCGAGTTCTCCCATAGAACTCATCTGAAACCTGTCATGCATCAACTTTTCAAATTCTCTACATAGATCCTGCTTGGTTGAGCCAAAAATAATGTCATCAACATATATCGAACCAACGGGATATCATTCTTCACATTCTTGATGAATAGAGTCCGATTAATCTTCCTCTTACGAAGCCATTGCCCAAAAGATATTTGGCGATGTTTCATACCAAGCTCTTGGGGCTGATCACGAGACCATAGAGTGCCTTTTGAACCTGATACTTTATGCGGAAAGTTGGGATCTTCAAAGCCTGGAGGTTGACATATATAAACTTCCTCCTCAATCTTTCCATAGAGGAAAGCACTCTTCACATCCATCTGGTATACAGTGAAGTCTTTTTATGATGCAAAGGCCAAGAATAATCTTATTGCTTCAATCTGTGCCACTGGAGCAAAGACCTCTTCATAGTCAATCACTTCCTGTTGTGTATACCCTTGAGCCACCAGTCTAGCCTTGTTCCTTATTACCACACCCCTTTCATCCTTCTTGTTTCTGAAAACCCATTTGGTTCCAATAGCTCTCTTTCCATCGGGAAGATCCACAAGAACCCATACATTACGAAGTTTGAATGGAGAAGCTCTTCTTGCATTGCTTCTACCCATGCTTCATCTTCAAGAGCTTTGTAGACTTTCTTTGGTTACTTGGGAAAAAACAAGCAAAGAGACATGTTTGTGAGGCACCATGAGTTCTTTCTTCATAGATGGCACTAAAGAATCCTGTCTCACTATGCTGAAATTTAGATCTTGTAGTTCTTTCAGCATTGACATCCCCAATAACATTTTCCAAGGGATGATCCTGATTGATTCTCCTATGTGGTGTAGTAGGAACAACATAATATGAAGCTATATTAGTAAAATCAATCTCATCAGCTTCATCATAGGGATCAGGAACCTCTGTATTAACTGATGGAATAGAATGAGGACCATCAATACTAATTTCTGACTCATCAGTACTAACTTGTGGCTTATCAGTATTAACCACATTAGTGCCGATGAGTTGAGGTTCTACCACTATGTCATCTGTATTGGTTACACCCTCTTTAGCATTGGAATCATTAGTCTTTAGAGGCTGATCATCATCTCTGTTTGCCTCCCCTGAAGAAGTGCTTCCAACTAAGTTGTCATTCTAAATAGGCAATAGGATGCAGTCAACATCATCATCAGAATCTGCATCAGGACCTTGATTTTCTCCTGCAATCAAGTTAGAATCCACAGAAATAGGCACATAGTTCATAGATTCTGTTAACATATCAATATCAAAAAGCCATGTTGGTCCTTCCCCTCTACACTAGGTTTGTCCTCAAGAAACTCTATGTGCAGGTTCTCATATATCCTTTTGGTTCTAGAATTATAAACCCTAAAGGCTTTACTATTTAATGAGTAGCCAACGGATATCCACTATCGATTTTCCATTAAACTTACCTAAGTGGTCAATGGTATTGAGAATAGAGATATGACACCAAAAGGTTTAAGAAAGTCTAGGGTGGGCTTTCTACCTAAAAAGCATCATCATAGAGTCTTGCCATGAGGCTTTACTATCGATGCCGGTTACGAACATAACAAGCGCTTTTAACGCCTCATTAAAATGTTGTGGGTAACTTGGAATCTACTAACATAGTCCTAGCGACCTCAATCGGTGTCCTATTTCTCCTTTCAAAGAACCCCATTTTGGCCGAGGAGTCCTAAACACACTATATTCTCTTTAATACCCTTAAGTTGACAAATCATTCATCACTTGGTTTTAAACTACGTCCCATTGTCACACCTAATGATTTTAACCTTCTTATCGCCTAGGTTCTCTCTGCGATTATGTATGACTTAAGGATCTCACTGGTCTCATCCTTAGTATTCATGAAGAAAACCTAAGTAAATCTGCTAAAATCATCAGTCACAACCAAACAATATTTCTTAAAATTCAGGCTGCTTATAGAGGTGGGGCCAAATAAGTCCATGTGCAGCATATGAAGTAGTTGGGTGATAGAGTTAAAAACCTTAGGCTTACAAGAGGCTCTATGCTGCTTCCCTTTGAGGCATGCAATACAGGTCTGTTTATTTTCAAATATTTTTTAAGGTAAACCTCTTACAAGGTTATTTTTAGCTAAAAGATTTATTACCTTAAAGTTCACATGACCTAGCCTTCTATGCAATAACATAGATTCATCCAAAGAAGCTGTAGCAACTAAACATGTAAGGTTGTCTTTGGGCGCTATGTTTTTCATATTAACACTGTACAGATTGCTTTTCTTAGGAAACTTAAGAAATACCTCATCATCACTAAGTAACTTAAAATTAGGAGATAAAACCAAGCAATCAGTATCTGTGAACATAACAAAATTCTTCTTGTCACACATTTGTGACACACCGAATAGATTGTATTTGAGTTCTTTCACATAGTACACATCTTCAAAGTCCAAATTTCCAGTCTTGATTGTGCCTTTACTAGTAATTCTTCCACCAATTCCTCCCCCAAAAGAAACATATCCTCCATTCAAATCAGTGAAGTCTGAAAGGTAAGATAGATTTCCAGTCATGTGCCTGGAACACCCACTATCTGAATAGCCAAGATCATCATTATTGTTGGAATGTCCCTGCACATAAGATAAAGGAAATTAGTTCCTTTTGGGGACCCAAGCCATCAATGACTTGGATCTGCCTCGTGCATCAATGTAATCATATTTCTTGAGAGTAACTGATGCACTATTGGGTTGAGTGGTCTTTCTCACCCAACAAGCTGAGGGCTTAACATCATTGCCCTTGATTCCCTTTGCAACATTCACTTTAGAACCAATAGGTTTCATTTTAGGCTTAAAAGTATTAACTTTTGGCCTATCAGTATTAAGTCTTGGCTCATAAGTATTGACCTTTTTCTTGTAAAACTTGATTTGTTCATCATAAGATATAAAGGTTTGTGCTGATTTAAAGGACCTTGGTGAAGTAGATGATGATTTTGAAAAGTTTCTTTTGGGTCTTTCATCAAATTGGTTGTGGTCTAGCGATGATAAGCGGCCTTGCATTATTCAAAGATTTTATGCCGGTTTAAGAAGAAGCGCTCTAGGGTCATGATGGGTTGAGGTCTCATAGGGTGTCCGCATTGAGCCTGCAGATGAGAAAAACTTCCACACACAAAGCAAGATTTATTATATATGACAAATTCATCTCCTAGTTGCTTAGATTTAAGCTGATTCTAGTTTCTTTTATTACCTCTAGGACTAGATGACTTGTTTCTGTACATTTCAGCATATTTTACTGCCTTCCTAACAGGTTTGTCATTTGGTCTTACAGGTTTAGTGGCATGTTCTTGCTTTTGATTTCTAGACTCTACATTTTCCTTTTTATTTTCAAATACAGACATCTCAGGTAAGGAGGTGTCACTGGCACTTTCAAACACTTCATCAGTCTTTTCAGCGAAAGTACTTTTGATTATAGAGCCTCGGACAAATGTAGGTTCCTTAAACTCTTCTAATCCAGTGTGTGCAAGGTCTATACCAGAAGGTGAATGAACACCTCTGAATGGTGGTGGTACATATTTATAACCCATACCTGATTTGGCTTTACCAATTAGAGCTTTTTCAAGGTATTTATCAACTCTCTCAGAGTTATAATGTTGTGTGTCTTGAAGAGTCTCAATACTTAGTTCTATGTTATCTTTAGCTTATGTGACTTTTCTAGTTCTTCTTTAACACACTTATGGTAGTATCTTTAAAAGAAATTTCCTATTAATCACAGTGAGCTTGCATCGAGATATCTGAGACTCATTTTCCTTATAATGCTTTACTTGTTTTTCTAAGACTGCTAAACCTCTCTTATGATTTGTTAAGTTATAGCTAGTTTTAGCAAGTTCTTCAGACACATTATCAAACATGGTTTTTAGCTCTAAATATTTGCTTAATGGAATACATGTATCTGAACAATTAAGTACCTCAGATACCAAAGCCATGTTGATTGGACACTCTTCTTCATCAGCCATACAACTCCAATCATATCCAGCACCATCATCATCCACCATTGCTTTAGAACTATCAGCCTCACCACTTTTTCCTTTGTTCCTGGGGCTTCTGCATTCCCTGGCGAAATGCCCAAGCTTGCCACAATTGTAGCATTCAACCTTTCCCTTGTGAAACCCAGCAATATCTCCATCATTGATCTTAATCGCCTTCAGTTTTTCTTCATGAACCTTCTTGCCCTCATCTCGATCGTGGCAATGTTCCATTGATGTCCATCTCTTCCATGTCATCTTCATGGATTTGTCTCAGATCATCATGAGTGATCTGGGATCTTTGACTTGTTGGTCTACAATCTTGAGTGTGAGATATGGGCTTTGTATTTTTGTAGCCCAGGACTTGGTCTTGCAAATGGTTTGACAATAGTTGAATGTGACAATGATATTAGAAAGATGTATGATATTGCCGAGGAATATGGGTTAATCAACTTGTATATCGGGTGTAAACCTCAAAACCTAGCATCTTTCTATTATCATAACCTAACTTTTAATCTTCTTGATGAGGAATTTTGTTCAAAGCTTGAGACTCATGAAAAACAGAAGCAAGTTGCTAGTTCTAATTGTTATGCTGAGATTGTTGCATGGGAGGAGGAAGAAGGTCGTTCACCTCCCCTAAGAACCCCTCCTTCCCAACCTAGAAGCAAAGGAATTAAATTTAAAGGCAAGAATCTTTTCATGGATTTTTGCATAACGACTATGTTCATGATGCTATTGAGTTCAGTGATGATGAGTGGCACTATGGGGGAGTTGGTGTGTCTGTAGCAATGGATGTTGGGTGGTCTACTTCCCCACCTTATAACTGGGTACAAGAGGTTGTCATATATGATGGTTCCTCTTTACCGAATGTGTCAAAAGATTGTTTTGCAGATGAGGTTTTGTTGGATGTGGGTACTTCTTCCGTTCCAGATGAACTAGAGACTATTGTGAAGGGCAGGTCTGGTCATATGGTTTCGAGAAAACCATATAGAAGGAGGTTAAACACCAAGAGCAGGTTTAAGGAAGTTAAAGATGTCGAGGCATTTCAAGGCTCTAGCAAGAGACCGGGCTCGAGGAGGTACGGGAAAAAGGCCAACTTGGTATTTAAGGAATGGAAGGTTGGATTGTAGATATTGTTATGCACCATGCTCATGCTATTGATAACGTTTAGAAACTATTATTTTTAACATAAATTTAAAGTCAAATATTTTGTCTAGTCTAGCATTTTTTTAAGACAACGTTATGTATTTGTCAAACATTTTATTTGTTGGTACTTCTTATGTTTACCAAAAAAATGTTCAACAAATAGATAAAATTAAGATGCGATGTATTTGTGTAACCATCTGGTTTTGCGTAAATGTAGTATGCACGTATTTTTGGATGTACGTTCGATGTGCATTTATATAATATTATGTATGCATGTTTTATATAATGTATATCATTGCAAAAATGGCACCCTTGATAGGGCATCTTTATTTTTGGCTTACACCCCTATAGGGCAACTTTATTTTTGTCTATATATATATTTACTTTTTTTACTTTTAAAAGTTAGCATTTTTGGTGGGTGTATATGTGTTCGACTATGAATTGGCCACGTGTATGGTAACTATCTCTTCTAGGTTTAGTTCTTTATCCAGACTTGTTTGTATCTACCCATCTTGACTTGTAAAAGACACAAAAAAATGAAGTTGACAGTTTTGCAGCTTGATTATACACTTTGCATGTTGTTTATCGAGTGTTTGGATTTACCCATTTTTGCTATCTAAATAAGTGATTGCATTGTCATAACATAACAAATACAATATACTAGTTAAGTTACATATATTATCAAATAGAACATAACATGAATAGGTCATAGATCACTTGTTCAATGACTTGCAGGTGACTCGCTTGCTGTATGAACTGCAGGTTGTTCACTTAGTCTTTGACTTGCAGGTGGTTCACTTGGTATTCGACTTGCAAGTGGTTGACTTTCTTCATCACTAATGTCACTGGGTTGGGTAGACATACAATCATGAATTTCATCAGGTCTTGTTATAGTCCCACTTCCACCCCTTATACTCACTGAACCACCACCTCTAGTAGATGCTGCAACATGTAGGCCCACTACACCATTACCTCTACCATCTGTAGTTATGTTTTCTCTTCTAAAATCTACACCTACAAAACCACATGCAGCAACACAGCTATCACTAGTGTTTTCCCTTTCATAAATATGCATTGGACAACAATACCACATGATTTCTCTATTAGGTGGACACCTTGCATCAAAGGTCAATCCAACCATGTTTTCTCTTTCCAGCCAATAGTCAATGCATATCAATTGACAACCGGTTTCCTCAGCCATGGTGAAACTTGTTTGATGTGATAAAGAAATGAATACCATTGATGTATTATATAAGACAATCAAATATCATAACCATTTGTTCTCTTCATTTATTTACTTGAATGGGGTGCCATTCTATTTGGTAGGAGAATTTACTTGAAGAGTAACACACACTCTTTCTAACCTAGTTTCAATTAACTTGTGAGTAGTCAAATATAGGGTCATCCTACTTTGAAATATTCCCTTTTGACTTTTCTTAGTATGAGGTAAAGGAGCATTAACTACCCACATTTACACACACACCTACCCATTTAACCAGCTTTGTATACTTCTACCAGTCTAACAGTACTACATTGTACATAGACAGTTGTAACGTTAAGCATGCCTATATTTGTAATAGTAGCAGTAACCTTACACAACCTGTAGTAACAACACGGATTATATTATTTGCTCTTCAGGACTGGCAGTATTAATTTGAACTAGCAGTGTTAACTTTATTCTGACAGTCTTAATACTTGTCATATTTTGCATTAAATTTCAACACCATTAATACCTTTACAACAGCGGCAGTAATCAACTTGAGCAGCAGTAACAGCATTATGAGCAACTTCTCCAAAACTAAATTGCATATTATTAACTATAACTAATCCGTTACATTACTTGGCTATTAACATACCAACTCCAACACAAATAACTGAGAAAGATCCTAACAAAATGAAAAACAACCTATCATACAACTTCAACTTTGACTTTACATCAGTCAACTCTTTTTCCAAGATTGACTTGTCCAAAGTAAGAGTATCAAGCATTGAGTATCCCCTAACTTCTTCGATCTTTTCTCCTTTTCAAAGAACCCATACACCAGATCTTTATAGTATTCAGTTGGAAGATCATCATCTAAAACTAATAAACATCACAAATAGAGCATTTTACAAATCGCTTACCAGGGTTTGCCCTTGTTGTTGAAGTCTTCATTGTTAGCCGAAGACTAAATTTGCAAAAGTATTCAAGTTTGCCTCGAATTACTCGGGTAGTAGCTGAAGTTCTGGAAGTCATAATAAGAGAAATGCAATTTAGAAGGTTGTGGAAACTAGCAAAATATTGAGATAAAAATGCGGGGGTTTATAAAGGTGCAAAAAGGTACCTTTCTTAACTTTACTTTTTTTGGCCCAACCACACTTTATAGACACGTACAACTTTTTTATTTGTAACATGTAGTACCAAAAAAGTAAAGGGACCTAGCATGACAAACCCTAAAACATTTTTACCCCACACATCACTTATCCTTTTGGTCCCAACAATCAACATCCCCACATTCTTGCTTATACCCTAGGTTACTTTCATCGAAGAATCCAAATAAAATCATTGTCCTTTTCATCTTTTAGCAATAAATCCAGGTTTGTTGTACTCTCTCATATGTACTTTGTTACCTTTTTTGTTCATATATTTATATATACATACATATTACTGTACAGCTTTATATTTTATATTCTATTATTAATTATTTAATTACTTCATTGTTATTGAAATTGTTAGTAGGGTTTGTATTATAAAGGTATGCTAGTTATACCCTTTTAAGTTTAGTGCTTAATTCTAATTTATATTCATGGCTCAATTATTATCAGCGGACATGGCTCAAAGTAAAGAAGTGATATTTAAAGTTCACCACAACGGGAAATTTGAATTTCACCCACTCCGCTATGTAGACGGGCGCCTTGCTGAAGTATGGTGTTTTAGCTCAACCACGAGTGCATTTACCAAGGTACTTGATCATGTTTTCAAGGAAATTGGAGGGGAAAATGGGCTTTGTTTTATGGTGCACCAAACAAGTCACTTGAAAATGGCTTAACTTTGTTGCACACTGATAATGACGTTTGTCGAATGTATGACCATGTCGTTGAGAATGGATCCATAAATGTATACATTGTGCACAAGCAACAGCCTTTGTCAAAATTTTATTTCAAAAACATGGTCTGGCAAGAAGAGGACGCTGGCATGCGTTGCGGTAGTGCAACACCATTCAAAAGAAGGAAGGTAACTAAGCGTGTGTATATCAGGAAAATTGAAAAGGGTTTGAGATTAGAGAGAAAGGGGTAGTGCACAAGGAAATGAAAAACTGTTGCTAGAGGAGGGTGTAGAACCCCAAAATGTCAATGCTGCCAAGAAGGGAAAAGAGAAACTTTATTCTGAGGATGTTCATGAAACAAAGTCAGGTCATGGGACTGCCAAAAGAAAAGAACCAGTGGTTGAGTAAGAGGGTGTGTCAAGAAGTGGAAAAAGGGTTTCTATAACCACTTATAGGAGGGCCATGGTTTCCGGGAAAGCGATCATGATGGAAGTTCTGGATGCCTGAATGATGGTTGGTACGTTTACTAACTACGTTTTTATATTCAAAGTAAATGTTCATACCACACAGATGCATGACCGATATTAGCTAGCCACCACATGACACAAATAAATAATACTTTAAGATCCAGCAGTTATTACAAATCCTAATACACACAAATGTTATCCTTACACAAAACAAAAGAGAGTAGCACGTAGGTAGTGAATACATAAATAAAAACCATGTTCACGCTTACTTTAAAAAGCTGTTTGGAGTGAGGAAATCAGATAGAAGATTGATGTGTGGAGCGGATGAGCTTGGTTGTTCACTGGTTTGACTTGAGCTGGGGTGCTTTGCCGCATTAATCACCCCATGATTAGACTCTCCGTTTGGCTCGCTTTGGCTGTTTCTAGTTAACTTAGATGATTCCCCCATTTTACGAGCCTTTTTTTTGCACCTGGTGTACCTGGCGTAAGCTTTCGTTTGTTACCAATCATTCTCTGTACATGTGTGATGATAACATCAAATTAGCCTGATCTTTTATATATCAAATTCCCGTGTTTATGGCCTCATTTGTATTAATATGGTACTTAATTCATTCATATTCGTTCATATTTGCATTTCAGGATAAATGAGGCGTTGGAGCGGAAAAGAAGTGATAAAAGGCCAAATTTATATTCTGAAGATTGATTTACGAGGGCCAATGAATTATTTGTGAAGGTTACGCCATAACTGCTTATTAATGTTACGGCGTAAATATGATGCTATGAAGGATACAGCGTAACCATCTCTTATGGTTACGTCGTAATTATTTTATGAAGGTTACGGCGTAACATGAATTTAGTTAAGCCGTAGAGATTATTTCGGATCGGATATGTATGAGATGACGAAGGATTACGGCGTAACCTGATGGATTAGTTACGCCGTAATTAATTACTTGGGCGCAAAGTTTCGAAAGCTACGACGTAATTATAATTTAATTACGCCGTAATTATTTAAATGCGGCGATTTTATATGGAGCTACAAAGATTTACGGCGTAACTTATCAATTTAGTTACGCCGTAATTATTAAAAGCCCGGGCCCAAGTTACATGAAGCCCTAACTTTATTAGTATAAATAAGACATAATATGTCATTCATTAGATATCAATTGGTTCCTGTGGTGTGCTAATGTACGACAGAAAGAGAAGGAAAAAGGAGGTAGCGCAGTTTGGTTTTCGTGGGGCAAACCCTCCGGGGTTTTGCCCCGGTACTCAACTAGGTGATCGATAGCTTTATCCTTGGCACGATATGTAATTATTTTCTGACTCATAATATTATTTTGGTTTCATTATTGTTTATTATAATCTTGATTCTCAATATAATTGTTGGCGAATTAATTCTTATTGTGTTCTATTTAATTGATTATTAATTTATTATTAGTCAATTAATTATATAACGTTACGTCTTTGTTTATTTATTGTTTTACATGGTAATTATATTTGTCATTCCACTAGGGTGTTTTGGAGATGTGGAAATTAGGTCTTGGCCTAGTTTAGATTCTTTTATTATTAATGCTTTTATGCTAATTAATTGTTTCTAGTGTATGTATGCATAGTTTATTGGTAGCTACCTTTGTTTCGTAGTTTTGAATGGCGGTAGAGGCCAATTGCCTAGGAGATATGACCAATGACCCTAGGTGAGCGGATCGAGATGGGAAGGGTATGATATGACCAACCGATCACCCTTTCTACTTGTGCGATTTGACCAACCGATCACCTACCGCTTGGATGAACTTAAGAATTAGGGGTGAGTGTCTAAGTTCCTAACGGCCGGCACTCACTATTATAAATCTAGCATGTAGCGGAACTTAATGACTTGGCTTAGGGGACCAGAACAACAGGACTTATGAGGGACACCGCCTTCTCCCGTGGTGGTATCTTTGCCGATAGGTTAGGCGAATTGACCAAATGTCATTCCTCTCGACTTTAACCCCACTTGAATCAAGAATCTAGTGACATTTAGAACCCATGTAATGCGATAGTAATCGACCGGCTCTTAATGACTGCTATTAGATTGCCGAATGATCCCGGGTGACCTGTTCATCTTGGTGAGGATTCTAAGAACCATAGGGTAGGCGAATTGACCAAAGGAATCTATCGACTTATTCACTTGTGGAAGAACTCGGTTTAAGAATTGCATCACTATCGTTCCCATTAGCTTGTTTACCAGAGAACCAGCCCAATTGATCACGTGACACCTTAAATATTATCAATCTTTACATTAAAACTTATTTATTTGACTAATTTAATTAATTAAGCATTTAGAATCAACAGTTCTTGGGACGACCTCGGTCTTATCATTCCCTCATTACATGCAGATTGACATCGCCTGTTAGTGCATTAGGTAGGCCATAGGTAGACAAGTTACTATAATGTAAAACCTAGTAAGTAAAACCCGCATCATGTGAGCATACCGATGCGTGTTTTACCGACTGTGTCTTAATATTTATAGTGTCTCGCTATACCTATGGTTCACTCCTAATGCACTAACGGCAAAGGTACCCGGTCGTGTAGTGTAGTAAATGGTAAAGCCGAGGTCGTCCCAAGAGCTATGTGTGTCGGATAATTACTAAGTCTAATTGTCACGTAATATTAATGGTTTGATAGGGTTTTAATTAATTAAACTACTAATGCGTAAGATAAAGTAAAGCAAATAAATGTGTGAAGGAAATCAATAGAGAATAGTGGTGCTAACCTAGTTAATCCTCCTAACTAGTTATGTCTACGCTCACCTACTTCCAATTACTTGGTGGGGTCAAATTCGAGAGGACAACATTTGGTCAATTCGCCCTAACCTATCAGCAAAGATGCCACCACAGGAGAAATTAAAGCACCGTCATAAGTCCTGTTGTTCCCGGGTCCCCTAAGTCGAGTCATTAAGTACCGCTACATGCTAGATTCTAAATAGTGAGTGCCCGGCCGTTAGGAACTTAGACACTACACCCACCAATTCTTAAGTTCATCCAAATGATAGGTGATCATTGGTCAAATCGCACAAGTAGAAAGGGTCGTCGCTGGTCATATCTTACCCTTCCTGTCTCAAATCGCTCACCTAGGGTCGGTTGGTCATATCTCCTAGGCAATTGGCCTCATCGCCATTCAAAACTACCGAACCAGGGGTGACTACCAAAGAACTATGCTTGCATACACTTAGAAATAATTGTACGGAAGTAAAGGTAAACGCAAACAAAACAATTAAGGAATCATAATTAGGCTAGCGCCAAAGGGTGCTTAGCCGCTCATATTAATCATGCAAATCAATTCAATATTCAAAGGTACGAAATACATGAATTGAAAGTAAAAGAAATAATAAACGCTAAAACTTATCGTAATGGTGTGACTTCTCCCTTGGAAACAGCTCCGCATGCTTCCCTAGACCTCCCTTGAGCTTTTTCCCACGTTCTCAGAGTGTTGTGTGTGGAATAGGATTCTTTCCCTAATCGCTCCCTAGAAGGGGAGGAAGAGAGATGATCTGGAATGCTGGAAATCGTGGGGTATATATAGGCCAGATCTGGGTTACGGCGTAACTAAAATAGGAGTTACGCCGTAACCTTCTATTTCTTCGTAAATGCACTAGATCGGCTAGTTATGGCGTAACCTTAGTAGTGGTTACGCCGTAGTCTTCAATAAACTCGGTTACATCGTAAGTGATGCGAGAGTTACGCGTAAGTATCGCCGCGTGGAACCTCTTTTGACCTAATGGAGTTACGTCGTAATCTTTGGGAAGAGTTACGCCGTAACCTCTTGATAAGTTGGACTGGGTCACGCAATAGTTACGGCAGTAATGTGAGAGATGAGTTATGCCGAACTTCTTCAAAATAGGCATAATGTGATAAATCTTTAGTAATGTTTCCATTTCGCCTCTTTAGCTCCAATGCTCGTAATTTACCTTAAAGTGGAAAACAATGGAAAACAAGTGTAAATCCATATAAATGATATAAATAACGAGCATTATCGGGAAAATTGACACTTAATATTCGTGACTATTTGATGTTATCAAATATCCCCACTTGAACTCTACTTGCCCTCAAGTAGACCTTATTAGATAGATTCCTAAAAAGATATCTCCCAAAACTCGAAAATATGAGTTTACAAATCCCTTATGCTAGAATAAAACAAAGCCGAACACCTCATGAAAGGGAACAAACACTCAAATCTCTCAACTATTCTAAGTGTCAATTTGGGTGATCACCAATCGCATACCATAGCATGTATTCTATCATAAGCTTGGCGGTTACACAAATCTCCACCACTAGATTTAAGGGCTAAACAATTCTCGAAGGCAATATGGGTAGACACGACAAAGGTTAAAGGGTGACTCGTCATTACTAACATGTCACGGCGAAGTGGACAAAATCAATGATACATGACCAAATCCATGGCCAAGACACCAAAGATTGCTCGCTGCATCACCTAGACACGCTTCATGACTAAAGGGTAGGATAAGACATGTGATATATAATTGGTGTAAAATGAAAAACAAGCAGGTAGTCTATATCTATAACTAAGTCATCACCACTTACCGTCTGCCCAAAGTTCAAGCTTAGAAGTCTAGAGACCGAATCATGAAATGCAAGGTAGATGTGTCATTAGAGGATGATGGGCACACTACCTTTTCTTCTTCAGTTGGTATAACTCCAACTCCAATCTTCTAATGTAACCGAGGTGGCCTCCTCGATACTAAATAATAAAGCTCATACTATAGTGCTTATAACATCGCACTTTACAATAACTCAATCAACTATTTTTATTTTTTATTTTTTTAAACTTTTTTAACATAACATAATAACATAATATCCCCCCACTTGAGATGAACAATGGGAATCCGAGGGGTCTTCAATGATCTTCATAATTGTTGTCGATGAAAGTATGATTTCCAAACCTTTCCACTCGAACCTTGAACTTAGGCAAATGATGACTTCCCAATTACAAATAAAGACTGTGGTAGGCTAAGGTGTAAGGGTGTAACGAAACAATATATTGGGTTGACAAAATGAAAGGAATGGCTCGTAAGGGTGTATCTAGGGTATCTTGCACTAAAGGGAGTGCAACAAAAGGGTTTCACATGGGGTCGAAAAGTCGAGGTGACTAATCGATAGACTCACAATGGTAGGTCGTTTGGGTGATAATCCTATAATATCGCCTTCTAAAACCGAAAAGTCCAAATACATCGAGCTAACTCAACATACCTCGCCTATGGTCTCAAAATGATGCAAAGGCCAAGTTCTAAAGTTTACAAGCTACCAAGACACTCATAATTTGGTGGATTTGGGGTAAAATATTGGAAATGGATAAGGCTAATCTCACCATGTAATATCAAGGGTTGTATGTGCTCGGCTAAGGTCTAATCTAGTTAGGTTCGGAAAAACATGTCAAAATTTTAAAATGGCATAATTTTCAAAATAAACTAGAAAATAAGGGCTAAATAAAGTTCAAGAGATAATTCTACCCCGCCCCCACTTGAATTGTACAAAGTCCCTTTTGTACTAGGCATTAAAATAAAGGTGAAGAGAAAGGTAGAATTAGAGCGAGAACTTCCCGAAATTTGCTCCAAAAGAAGAAGGCCCACGAGAAGGATCGTGCCTTCGTTAAGCGCCATGAACAAACTTCAATCCCCGAAATCACAATACCGACAAGCATAATTCTAAAAGAAAAAATAAAATGAAAAACAAACCTAACTCACTGTAGGAATCACGGTTGCATTTAGCGAATGCAACAAGCCTTTAAACCACTTGGTGTCCCAAGTGGACGAGTGAAGTCTCGTGAGGGTTTATAGGAACACACCCACAAAGTTCATTTAAAACTAATACAAGGTTACCGTGTTTTAAAATGAAAGAATTAAAGCAGGAGAGTTACGTCAGAACTCTTTTTAGGAGTTACGCCGTAACTAGCAAAACCCGCATAAGTCAAAGCAAATGGTTACGATAACCACGGAGATAATATTACCGTAATTATTAATGCGTCAAGAATTTTGTCGCTAAAAAGTTGGTTACAATTTTAATCACATAGATGAGTTATACCGTAACTCGTCGATCAAGAACCGCAGAAGAATTACTTCCTCGCTTCGCAAAATGGTTAGAAAACACAAACCCCATGTAAATGGAAATAAAACAAAAGAAAATGAAAAGGAAAGATAGGCACGGGTGCCTGCTTCCTAAGCGCTTGTTTTTGTTCGAGTCACGAGCTTGACTCCACCCTTATTTACTACGTAAAGGGTGTTTCTCCTTCACTTGAAACCAAGTGTGGGTGGAAATAGCAATAAACACCATGAGGTGTGAATTTGTCAAGGATGGGAAATGATGAATTAAAATCATACCTTAAAGGAGAACCCTTTTTCCTCCTTACCTTACCCGTTTTAGTTGATGGCATTGATGCATGGTTCACCTTGTGATGTGGCTGATTAATCGGCTCATGTGTCTCCTCGTTAATCACTGAAGTGTCCAAGATCTTGTCCTCTAATTCCTTTGCAAGATCAACTAAAATTGGTTCAGTAGCCGAAGCTACATAACCATTATCGGGTGATGAGATGGGTTGCACGATTTCGTCCATAATTTCAGCATCCTGAATAGAAAAACAAGCAAGATTGTTAGGAATAAAAGAAGAGCTAGAAGTAATACCGTTGTGTGTTGTGGTTGATTCCTCATTAGCTTGTGGCATTGATTCATCACTCTGTAAGTTCTTTGCTTCCATTTTCTTCAATTGATTGTCGCTTGTTTCTTCATTTCTCAAAACCTTCAAGCGTCCTGGAAATGGGATAGGTGGGACATAAGGTCTGATATAAGGTAAATCACCAGGAACCGGCTCGTTGATGACTTCTCTCATCTTTCCCACCGTTGCTTTGATAGTTCCAACCTCATTCTTTTTACTTTCCAAGACCTTTTGGTTTAATTCTTCAAGCTTAGCATCCAAGCTTTTCCTCTTAGCGTCCAGCTTCTTTAAATTCAGGTCTGCGCCCTCCTTGAATTTCCTAATCATATCGTCATTCGAGTCGTGCATCCTTTTCAAATTATCCGAGAATTTATCGAAGGTCTCTTCCAAGGATTCAACATACTTGACCTGCTCATATTCTTTGCATTCATCATGGAGGAACTAAACGTCTTCCTTAACCATCTTCATATCACATCCAAGCTTATCGATTCCTTTCTTGATATCACCAAAATCGTCCAAGCTATTGCTATTAGTGGACCAAGTGGCGGCTTCATCGTACCAGTTTTGTGAATGATCATCCATCTTTTGAATTGATGTAAGGGCTTGTGCCGGAGGCATCATAGGGATCGGCCCTTGAGAGTTGAGCATTTGGCGGGAAGGGATGGTTAACCCGTTGTAGAAAATAAGGAATTTCTGATAGTTGTTGAGATCATGCATTGGGCAATTGTATAGAAGGTCATTAAATCTTTCCCAAACTACGTCTAACGTTTCATCCATCTCTTGCCTGAAACTCCTTATCTCTTTCATCTTTTTGGCAATCTTTGAAGGAGGACAATATTTCTGAATAAATGCATTTTTTAGAAGATACCATGTATTGATCGGCCCTGCAAAAATTCTGTCAAACCATCTTCTGGGAGCTCCAGTGAGTGTAATAGGAAATATCCTAAGCATAAGAGCATCATGAGTGATCCCTAGAACGTGAAAAAGATCGGCTATCTCCAAAACTCTTCGTATATGTAAGTGGGCATCATCATTATCAGTCCCCGCAAAAAGCTTTTGCCTCAGTTCCCTCATGAACTGAGAGCTGATTTCAAACTAGACATCCGCACAAATTGCCGGTCTTACGAGCCCCGGCCCATTATCTTCTCTTGTCAACGCCAAATATTCCTCAAGAGTGAGGTCATCGATGTTAACAACTTCCATGGTACCTGAAAACTTGAAATTTAATCGTGAGAAAAGTTTAAAAACGAAATGAAAGACTTAATATCAATCCTAATATAACTCTCCTGTGGCGCCAAAAACTTGATGCGTGTTTTACCGACTGTGTCTTAATATTTATAGTGTCTCGCTATACCTATGGTCTACCCTAATGCACTAACGGCAATGTACCCGGTCGTGTGTAGTGTAGTAAATGGTAAAGCCGAGGTCGTCCCAAGAGCTATGTGTGTCGGATAATTACTAAGTCTAATTGTCACGAATATTAATGGTTTGATAGGGTTTTAATTAATTAAACTACTAATGCGTAATATAAAAGCAAATAAATGGTGAAGGAAATCAATAGAGGAATAGTGGTGCTAACCTAGTTAATCCTCCTAACTAGTTATGTCTATGTCTACCTACTTCCAATTACTTCGTGGGGTCAAATTCGAGAGGACAACATTTGGTCAATTCGCCTAACCTATCAAGAAAGATGCCACCACAGAGAAATCGTGAGCACCGTCATAAGTCCTGTTGTTCCCGGTCCCCTAAGCCGAGTCATTAAGTACCGCTACATGCTAGATTCTAAATAGTGAGTGCCCGACCGTTAGGAACTTAGACACTACACCCCAATTCTTAAGTTCATCCAAACGATAGGTGATCGGTTGGTCAAATCGCACAAGTAGAAAGGGTCGTCATTGGTCATATCTTACCCTTCCCGTCTAAGTCCGCTCACCTAGGGTCGCTTGGTCATATCTCCTAGGCAATTGGCCTCTATCGCCATTCAAAACTACCGAACTAGGGTGACTACCAAAGAACTATGCATGCATACACTTAGAAATAATTGTACGGAAGTAAAGGTAAACGAAAACAAAACAATTATGAATCATAACTAGGCTAGCACCAAAGGGTGCTTAGCTCATATTAATCATGCACATCAATTCAATATTCAAAGGTATGAAATACATGAATTGAAAGTAAAAGAAATAATAAACGCTAAAGCTTATCGTAATGGTGTGACTTCTCCCTTGAAACAGACTCCAGATGCTTCCCTAGACCTCCTTGAGCTTTTTCCCACGTTCTCGAGTTGTGTGTGGAATGGGATGCTTGCCCTAATCGCTCCCTAGAAGGGAGGAAGAGAGATGATCCGAATGCGGAAATCGTGGTATATATAGGCGGATCGGGTTACAGGCAGTAACTAAAATAGGAGTTACGTCAGAACCTTCTATTTCTTCGTAAATGCACTAGATCCGCTAGTTACGGCGTAACCTTATTAGTGGTTACGCCGTAGTCTTCAATAAAACTCGGTTACGCCGTAGTGATGCAAGAGTTATGGCGTAAGTATCAACGGCGTGGAACCTCTTTGACCTAATGGAGTTACTTCGTAATATTTGGGAAGAGTTACGCCGTAACCTCTTGATAAGTTGGACTTCGGGTCACGCAATAGTTACGGCGTAATGTGAGAGACGAGTTACGACGTAACTTCTTCAAAATAGGCATACTGTGATAAATCTTTAGTAATGTTTCCATTTCCACGCCTCTTTAGCTCCAATGCTCGTAATTTACCCGAAAGTGGAAAACAATGGAAAACAAGCGTAAATCCATATAAATGATATAAATAACGAGCATTATCGGGAAATTGACACTTAATATTCGTGACTATTTGATGTTATCAAATATCCCCACTTGAACTCTACATGCCTCAAGTAGACCTTATTAGATAGATTCCTAAAAGATATCTCCCAAAACCCGGAAAATATGAGTTTACAAACCTTATGCTAGAATAAAACAAAGCCAAACACCTCACGAAAGGGGAACAAACACTCAAATCTCTTAACTATTCTAAGTGTCAATTTTGGGGTGATCACTCAATCGCACAGTCATAGCATGTATTCTATCATAAGCTTGGCGGTTACACAAATCTCCACCACTAGAGTTAAGGGCTAAACAATTCTTGAAGGTAATATGGGTAGACACGACAAGGTTAAAGGGTGACTCGTCATGAGATGGTATTTGGTCTTTATTTTTAGGCGTGCCTGAATTACGCTTACCCATAACAGGGGCAACACATCTTCTATGTTGATTGTAGTGTCCCACATCGTTATATATTTTAAGGGATAAATGATGTCTTGTTACGTGGCTTTAATTGTTGTATTTTAAAACCAAGCTTTTGTTAATTTCTTAACACTAGTCAGGCCTGCAAATCTACCTACAGCACAAACATGCCCACACGGTAAGCCTGAAAGCTGCCATTTGTGACAACTGCATTCACCCTTGACCAAATCAAAAAAAATGACGTTTTTTTGTGTCATTTACTTTATACACCTTGTCCTTATGTATCCCTAAAACCTTCCAGCTTGCACTTTTTTCAATTCTGTCATTCACTTTGGTGGTCGCCAAATCTGTAAGTTCGTCATCCGATGCATCTAACATTTAAACATAGTGAATACAACTATTTAATTATTGTCCATTAAACTAACTAATAATAACATCATTTTTACCGCATGTTTTGCTCGCTGCTCGTAATACCATCTTTGAAGAAGACCTCTAAACCATTCCATCAACATTGTTATTGGGATCTTCATGACATCCTTTGTTAAAGCATCGATCGATTCCACACTATTTAAGGTCGTAGTTATACTGTTTGCATGGCAATGTGCCTCGACCATTTTTCAATACCGCCTAACTAGTTTTTTGTGAGAAATCGTCAGATGCGGCATGAATATCATACATTAGCTTTGAAAATTCCTCCTTGTGTACGCTTTCCATGTCTTCCAAGATAAACATTTTAGGCTATCGCTTTGCATACGTGTATTCAACATCGATGACGACAACAATAGCCATGAAAGGCATTTGGAAAAATAATTTTACACTAAAGGGTTATTGCATGATGTCACGATATAATTTCCAAATTAGGAACTTTCCTATGCATTCTTTCAGTTTGTCAAAACCATGTCCATGATTCAACACTCTTACCTTATGAAACTCAGTTGTAATCGGTATAATTTGATTATTTCCGCCCATTCCCACGGCAACCAGATTTGTCCTAGGTAAGTCCCTTTAAGATGTGTCGCGTCAATTATGATTAGAGGCACATATAGCATAAGAAACTCTTAATCTGTGATAAATAACTAGCATTAGATACTGCATAACAACACATTGAAAATCAAGGTAAAATCATCATAAACCATGTACTTATGTGAACCTTCTATGGTGTTTTATGTTTGTTCCACAAAGTGCGGTGAAAGAAAAAATACTAGCACCGATGAGATTCAATTTCGGATGTTTTTGTGCCTATCTCGACATAAATTGTTAGATAGTTTGCTACCATGCTAAACTTTCCTAAGACAAGTAAAAATTAGTTGTATATAACTATGATATGGTTTTATGTATATATAGGTTTTTATATCCCATTTTGTGTTGTATATAAGTATATTAATCTACAGGCACATGCTAAACTAAAAACCCTGCCTATTGACCAACATACTTGTATGAAAAACGTGTTTTATATTAGATAAGAACTATTTAAAAAGTAACAAGGTAATTAGCTTACCGCAGCACCGAAACCTATAAAAAGGTTCTTAAAATGTCTTCGATCGTCAGTCTCAATGTGTGTAACAGTCCCCTCGTTTGCGAGCTTTAGGTTATCATAGTGGTAGGGTAATTACGCAAACAATGTCTTTGGACAACCCTGAGTTGATTCAAATGCCAATTGTTTCCCCTTCCAAGCTTTTCTGTATGAAACATCTATATTCAACTCCATATTCAAATCATGGATAATGTCCCTTGGCTTATACATGCGTGTAACATATGTGATTTTGGGAAGTAATAATTTAGACAGGGTTTTTGCTGTAGCATTTTGATGATTTGGATGGAATAAGATTTTGGAACATGTATGATAGTCCTTAATTGAAGTGATTCTAAAATGGGTACATTTGTTAATCCTACGACAGTTTATGTGCCAATCACATTGTGGCTACAAACATTTTACAGCGTATACGATTTATGAACATAAAATTCATATCCTTCGTTTAAGCATTTCAAAGATACCTCATAGATGCACTTTGCCTTATCATCAAATCTATCATTCACTTTCATAACACCTCTATGTTTACTTTGAAGTCTGTTATCAAAAGCTGGTGGTTGAGGTGTGTGTGGCATATGTGTAAAGTTGTTTCGTTGCCATATATGCTTATCTTGCTCAGGTAACAACGGATCATTAAGATCTACATGTAAATGTTGCGAACAAGAAGACTAGGTTACCACAACGGTTTCTTTAACTTGGTTGATGCATATTGTTTGAACATCTGACTGCTACCCATCAACTATAGTTTTGAAAAATTCTAAGTCATCGTCGTCAAGTATGTTCGTTGGTTGAGCCCATGTTATAGGTTAAACGTATTCGTTTAAATCGTTAACCTTGAACTTTTTCCTAATGTACTGCATAAGATTCAAAAAATTAACGTCACATGGGAGTAAAACACCACACACAAGATCTTCATACCGCATACACACCTTCCATTTCGCACGAGAGTTCATTTTTTAATTTTTTCTTGATCATATTTTGTTTGGATTAAAGTTGTGTGGGGTTATTTGTTGAGTGAAGTAAAACACTACATGGAAACTAGTGTGCTGTTATATTTGGTGAAAAGTTATAAACCTTAATATTGTGTGCCAACACTAGAACAAAATGAGGCTAAGGCAACATTTTACAAGCAACAATTCTAAAATGTGTTGCTATTTTGATCAAATGATAATAAAGCAACATTTTCAAAATAAGTGTTGCATCCTGAGATCTAAACCAACACTTTATTGCAAGTGTTGCAAAACTTTTAGTATATTGTAACACTTTTTAAAGAATGTTGCAACTGTTAATGCTTAAAGGCAACAAGCAATATAAAGTGTCGCACATTTTGTAGATGTTTGCAACACTGCAAAGTACATATATGATGATATGGATAACAAAAAGGTTGCCCAACGACGAGACATATTGCCCAATTCGGTTATATAGTTGCCTGATTGCATCTTGAGGTTGGCTCAAGTACAAAATAAATTGACTCATGACACTAAAGTAGTTGCCCATATTACATCCGAAAGTGTGGGCCAAAGTGCTAAAAATAATAATGACCCCAATGTACAATATATTATTTTAATATTAAAATGTTGCCTAAAGTACTAAATTGCCCAAATAACAAAATTAGTTGCCTAAATTACATCTAAAAGTGTGAGCCAAAAGTACTAAAAATAATAATGACCCCAATGTACAATATATTATTTTAAAATTAAAATGTTGGCTACTAAATTAGTTGCCCAAATAACAACATTAGTTGCCATATTACACCTAAAAGTGTGGCCTAACGATAAACCAATACGTAGCTCAAACAAAACCAAACGAATAATCGGTGGCATGTCTCGAATAGTCCAATAGGCCTCGTTTATTCCGTTTTTATCCCAAATGTATCACATACATTTCTAATTTCTTTAATTCGTTATTAACAAAATTTAATAACAAATATCTTTACAACTTTTAATTTAACAATTGTTTTTATTTATTTATTTTATTTTGTCCAAGTCGAGTCAAGATTCAGTCGCAACAAACGATTTACTATTTCCTTCGAGTCACGGTTAAACATTTATTCCTCGGTTTCATTTTGTCAATTCAAACCATAACCAACAAGTCAATAATAATATTGCGTTTGGAAGTTTATTATTCATAAAGCATGAAATACAACTAGTTGTTGCATCAAGTATTGGGAATCTTTAGGATGAAGTTTAACATCCCTTCACAATTTACTTTTGCCGCCTTTGGTATGTTTTCCTTCTAACGTTAAGAAATAAGGTTGCCAAAGGTACAACAAGTATTTCCCAATTATGTCATATAGTTGCCCATATTGCATATTAGAGGTTGGTCTGAAGTACAAAAGAAATTGCCTAATTAACTAAACTTGTTGCCCGGGATTACATCTAAATGTGTGGCCTAAAGTACTAAACTAAATGCCCAAATAACAAAACTAGTTGCCAACACAACACGTAAAAGGGTTTCAAGTTCAAAAGAAATTGCCCAATTAACTAAAACTGCTGTTGCCAGATTATATTTAAAAGTGTTGCCTAAAGTACTAAACAATAATAATGGTCCCACTACAAAATATATTTTTAAAATATTAAAAGATTGCCTAAAGTACTAAACTAAATGCCCTAATTACCATACTAGTTGCCCACATAACATATAAAAGGTGAACTAAAGTACTAAACAATAATAATGACCACAATGTACAATATATTATTTAAAAATGAAAAGGTTGTCTAAAGTACTAAATTAGTTGCCCAAATAAAAAAATTAGTTGCCCAGATTGCAAAACCCATGTTTGGTTATGTTCCTAACTAGATCGTAGTTCAAACTCGAAATATGAGTTCAAGACAATACTGATTGACCAAACATCTAAACCACACTAATCCAATGTCGTTGATAAGGTCACAATCATCTTCACAGCACAATTCAGTTACATCTAGTTACTGAAAATACTTATACAATTCTTAGGACAATTACATAAAACTATACAACCAATAACATAATAGATTATACTTTCATTAATTCCATTAAGAAAACACATCAATTTAAGACCAGATACAACGTCCATATACCAAAAGTACAAAGTTCCAAAACCGAGAAAAGAAAAAAATACCAACAACCATTAAGAAACTTAATCATACTTCCTAAGCTCGCTCATGATTGTTGACTTTTAATTAGAAGGAAAGCTCCTCAATGTCCTCCTTCTCGCTAACATAAGCCGCGCCAAGGGTGCCTCCAACAAAGACATGGAAGCCATACTCTTCAAACTCCGTATGATGGCATGTCTTTGCTCTTCATACTCGAAATTTGTTTCTGTGGTACAACGTCCAAAGTTGTTGTCACAATGACCGACAACTTTCCCGAAAGATCATGGAAGAACTTGTATTTTTCTCGATCAAAGGAGTCTTGAACGCGCCTACAATAGCTGTGGTTTTCTGAATGTGTAAAACGAATGAGACATATGTCTTTATATATAGTGAAGACTAATCTTGTCCTCTAAGAAAATACACCTGCTATATGAGAGAGAATCTGTTATTTCTAAAACAGATTCGCAAATCTTTTTAATACACAAAACTGATTTGCATATCTTTTAAACACACAAACTGATTTCTGTAAATATGTTCCTAAAATAGATTTACTGAAAATTAAAATGAAATCAAAGAAAAGATACGCGACGTATGCAAGGCTTCAGACTGCATTCGTGTCCGTTAGGTCGCTGGCTCGTATGAGTTCAAAATCTTTGAACCCATTTTGGCCCAAAAATCTCGAAATCACCCCCGCACACGCGCACGAGGTGTTGGAGTAAAACAACAAATCAATTTGAAGGTTCATATCAATATTCCTATATAAACAAGCTTTCATTTCTTGTTTTGGGCGATGTGGATACCCCACTTTTCCAATTTTTTGTTTCAAGTGCCTCGATTTGAGACATGATATCTCATTCATATCGGCCCATTTTGACACTCTTTAGCTCGTTACGAAGCTCTCGTCAAGGAGAACGCAGCTACCAAGAAATATAAATATATAACATCTACATATATTAAATAGTGTAAAAAAATTGCAAAAAATCATTTTGCAAAACATTTTTCCAACATGCACTTGCTGGACTAATTGTTGCTAACAATCTAATTAAGCCTTTTTTATCATCACCAACCTCCTCCTTTTTTTCCTTAATATATTCAATTTTCCCATACTTTTTGAAGCGATGTCTTCCTTATTGATGTTGTTTAGTTGTTTACAGGAAGAAGAAAACCACAACTGGTACTGCTGGATCATGGTCTATACAAAGTACTTGACAATTCTATTAGGACCAACTATGATGTACTCTGAATTTTCGCTTTGCGTTTCATGAATATTAATGGCTTATCATTTTATCTATTATCACTTTCTCACATCCATTTCGCATGTTATCGCTTTAGAGCATCATTAATCTCTCAGACCGTATGGCTTGCTTACGTGCTTTAGTACTAATGATGCAAATGGAATAAAGGAAAATTGCTTGAAATGGGTGATGGTGAGGATTTGTATGCATTGTTTGCGGGGGTTCTACAGTGAGGCCTTGGAATAGGGTTATTGATCCCATGGCTGATGATCTTGCCATTCAAGGCAATGCCAACACCACCTAACTTCGTGTTAGCTTATATTATACAAGGCAATGCCAAATGACCTGCTGTTAATCATCTTCCCATTTCAAATTTTTTGGTGTATCTCGATTTTGACTCCCAATTGGTCATGTCATTCAATTTAAATAATCATCCACATGAAAATTCAACATACAAACTGCTCCTTATGTTGTGTAAAAACGGCCACAGGTACATGAACATATTTAGGGTAATATGTTTATGGTTATGTGGGAAGTTTTTGTGGTTTAGTTGTTATTGTCTTGTCTTTAAATGTTCTCATGTTTATGAAAATTTTGCATCTGCATCTTGAAACCCAGGTGTTATTGCTCTATTGAATAATAGAACCTTTTTATGTTTTGCAGATGTATGCTTCCCTATATTTTCCTCAAATCACAGAACTTGCATAAACCGCCACGTGATCATCCTTCTAATGTTAAAGACTAATGATTGCTTGCGATCAGTCAATAATGCTTTGGTATGTCTTTTGCCAACTAATTTTATTATTTTCTTTCCAGGATCCACATAATATTAATAATAATGGTGAGAATTTGATGTTTGGGTATTTCTTTTCGACAGATAAAAAGACCTTATGTGGAGTCTTTCATTATTATAGGAAGAGTTTCTTCTGAGGCACTGATTGAAGAAAAGTTGTCACATGCAAAGTCTCTCTTTAGCTTGCTACATGTTTGGTTGGAGGAGATTTCACTCGAAGCCTGTTTTCTCATAATGCAAGTAGCGTTGTAGATATTGCAGTTCCGTACAACTTTGGCTCGGTGAACATACTATCATTTTATTAGCTTATATATAGAAGACAAAAATCATGCCGAAAGAAATCGTTGGGTGTTCGGTCCTTATTGGGTTTTGATTCAAAAGTAGTGCATTCTTTGGCTTCAAGCCCCTTTCAGAACCCGTAATAGTATGGGAAATTCAATAAGCCGACCACAACAGTGTACACACATACATGAATGACATGGAATTATAAAGGCCAAATTTTATTCTTTCTAAACAGAGTATAGATGATGATTAGTGTAGTTTTATGTATCGTATCCTCAAAATATGAGATGTGTGTCATGGTTTTATTTTTGGAAATTTAACAGATATACCAAGAAGTTAAATTCATGAAGCAATGCATGTTTATGAACCAATAGCTTATGTTACATGACATTTGCATAATTGCATGTACATGCCCGAAACATAAGTTGGGCCACCAGATGAAAGGAGTGACTAATGAATAGTAGACTAAGATGAGTTTACTTTGAAAGCCTACACTAGTAGACAACAACATTAAATTTGAATCCCACAAATTTGCGCTATATAACCCATTAGTGAAGTGGGTCATAAGCAGTTGTATCCCACAACCTTTCTTAGACATTTCTTCCATTATTTATGTTTATTCACTGCAATGATAATGAAGGTATGATCTATTTGTTTCATATGAAACTTCTTTCAAGTATTTAACCTTTATAAACCTGCAAGCATAGCATTTAAAAAGTTTTGAGCTCAACGAACCTAATTACTTTCTTATGTGTGTGAGCTTTAAGTTGAATTTGAATTGTCATAAGTTATTGCTAGATTTTAGTTTCTCGGGTATATCTAAGTCCACCTTGCGCTTATATAACCCATTAGTTAAGTGGTTGTGAGTTTAACTTGCATCCAAGAATGAATGGTGCTGAAACATCCCTTATCTCACTAGTAACTAAATCTTCAAATTGTGGAAAGCTTGCTAACATACAATTAATGAAAGAAACAAACATTTTGTTTAGGTAAAAGGTCAAAGACCCTAAATATATTACTCCAAAACTTTTATACAAAGGATATGGGTGAATCCCATATCTCACTCAGCTACATAGGTGAAAAGCTTACATAACAAGATACTTCCTATTCTCTATACAAGAAAATAAACCACTACTCAAAAGATAACATTAGACTCAGATGGAAATAAAATTACTTCCTACCAAGGCCTTGGAGCTTGATACCATACTGTCATAATAAGCATCCAAATTCCCGGAAGATCAGACCGATCCGTGATAGTCATCATAATCGCTTCAAGATCATGACTACCACCAAATAGGTTCATCGACTCATCAAAAGTGTTCACAACCTCCTCTTCATCACTATCGGAATCAAAAATCTCTCCCACCTTAGAGAATGGGTTAACCCTCTTAGTAGAAGAAGTAGACGGAAAATCCTTTTTATTACATGGATAATCAACCTTTTTAATAGGATTACCATCATCATCAACAAGAGTAGTTATCCCATCAATAAGAAGCTTTTCAAACTCCCAAATTTTCTCAACAATAGGGGTAGGACCAACCTCATTAGCTTCTATTTAATCACTCACAAACGGTTCTTGTCATACATTACCGATCTTAAGAGACCCGACCTCTTTTGCTTCCATTGTACTACTAGAATCCTCTACATCAGTAGGAGTGCCACATTCATCATTATGGATCCTATTAAGTGCAGTAAAAGGATTAGATGTAGCAATCTGTGTCCCACCCGTACTAGCCACTTTAGTGGCTTTCTTCTTTGTATTATCCACCTTCTTGGGTTCAAGAGAGACGCTTTAGGTTGATACCTAAACTTAGGACCCACACCAGTTTAGTAAACCTCCTCACCGGAACACTTGGACCAATTATTCCTACCCTTATACTTGTTATTGAGGGCTTGAAACCATCATTAACAACTGCTTAGGCCGAGTAGGAGGTTGAACAGTAGGACAATCGAGCAACAGATGACCAAACAGCTACACGTATCACACCGAGGCGGTTTCCATTCGTATTCAACCCAAATCTTTTCAATAGTAGATCCTTTTCCATCAAGTAATGGTATCTCAACAAAGGATGCTCTCCTAAAAACCGATCCGCCTTAACTTCAATCAAGCACCTAGCAAAACTACTTGACCCCATGATTCCAAACACATTTGACTAGCGTAAGAATCTAACATTTTGGCATACCAATCAATGTGGCTAGGAGGATGAGACCATCATTAGAAAATATAGCAAGGGCACATCATGGAATTTAACCCATACAAGAATATTAGTCAAATCCTCTTTAAGCGTATTAGTATTCAACGTCCAAGTTTTAAGAATAATTGGCACATTCCTAATCATCCACGGTCCGTTTTCAAGAACATCATCAACACCTTTACGAGTGGAAAACTTAAAGAAAAGAAACCATTCACATTCATCATAACCTTTGAATACCATACTTGACCCGTATGACATAAACGTAATTATCAAGAACCGAAAAGCAATACATTTACCAAGAAAATAACCATAAAGGGTATTCTCAAATTTAGAGTTTACCTCCTCAACGACTTTCATAGGAATGGAGAGATCCACCCCATTTGACTTTTTACTACATTCCAACCTACGGAAATTTGATTTGCGCTTCGTCGAATCAATTGACGTAGCACCCGCATATGAAACTGGCTTCACACTCTGGGCACCCGTTGGTTGGGGCTGATTATGAACTTTGGGAGAAGAATTAGAAATAACATTAGTACCATTGTCCGCTGATAAGGATTTAAAACATACACTTTTAAGGGGTCATTTAAGCCCTTAATCGATCACTTTTATATCCGCTATCGCTTAATTTCGTTCTTTTTCACTTTTAGGTCTCTTGGAAGCAAAATGCCGGAATGATGCTTATTTGACCTAAAAGGACCTGAATATATGAATAAAATGGCTAAGTCAAGATCAAGACACTCAAGTCTGAAATTGAAGTTGTGACCTCTCAACTAAAGGGCGACGTCCCTCCTCTCTATCGATTTGATAATAGATGCATCGACGGCTCAAGAGACTTTTTGCTCAAATACACCGACGCGCCGAAGCTTTGAAGAGGAAGGACGCCACTAAGACTTTTCATCTCGCATTTACCTAGATCCGTAATCGACGATGTCCCTGCTGAAGCCCAACGGCGTCACAACTACAAGGTGACACCGTCCCAACGATAACTTAGCCAAGACAAAACTCTAATTATGGCGATCTGACGCGTCCCACTCTATAAGGCGACGTCATCGCAAGTGTAAAATTATATATAGAAATCAATTTTTAGTATTTTAGGAGGTAGACTTTTGGAGTAAAACCCCAAACGCTTGTAGTCCGACTTGAGAGTATCTTAGGGTCCCAAACCCTATTTTACACATCAAGATAAGTGTTTTACTTCAATAATACCATTATGTCTTCCATTGAATGTGTGTATCCTTGCTTGTTTAACATGTCCGGCTAAATTTCTTGTGTGTTTGCTTAGATCTATGAAACCTAGTTGTTAATTATTGTTAGGTTGTCTCTTATCTTAATTGTAATTGGCTTAGAGTGCGACTAGGCTATCGTTGTGTTTAATGCTTGATGAATCTTTGATAGTCTATGAATGAGTTAGTGGATTTCGTTTACTACACTCAAGGGTGACTTCAAAGAGTTAGGGACTATGCACACCTTACGACCTTAGGAAAAACAACGCGTTAAAATAAGGACGTGACAATTCAACCTACAATAAAAGATAACTAGGGAGTAATAGTATCTAGGTAAACACATTTTTAATCACCATACAAGCACACATCAATAGACATAAGACTACCCGTAGAATTAGATAATTAGAATAGTAGAGTAATCGGTAGAAGTACCACCCCCCCCAAACCCAAGCCCCGAGATTTTACTTTTAGCTTTCTAAAAAAATATAAAAAGATAAAAAAGAATCTTCCTCAACCTCAACCTTAGCGTAGTACACTTCTTACTAGCATTCCTATTCCCCTAGAGAATGATATCAATCCCCAAGGCTTACCCAATACTACACTACAACGATTAGGTTCACCGCCTAGGTGGTTGAAAACTTGCTCGAAAAAAGGAAGTTTTGACCCGAACGCGCTCGACGCCGCATCAAGTTTTTGCGCGCGGGAATAGAATAGCTAGTTAGATTTCAACTCGCTTAGGTTCCTTGCTTGATTCCTACCAAGTAAGATTTTTCTCATTTTTAGCTTCCTCGTAGTTCATCCCCTTCTTCGTGAATTTGTTCAGAGCCCCATCACTTTTCATCATGGAGGTGATAACCACCAAACAAAAATTCCCATCAAACAACCACCCACCACTTGATCCGACTTTTGCCAACCAACTTCGAGCTCGATTGTTAGTGAAATTGGAGAGCTTAAGAAATTGAATAGGATAATTGAAAGTGCACTTGAGAAAGCCCTTAAGGAGTCCACTAGTACTTTAGATAGTGATTCAACCACGAGCGATGATTCGGTGGATGAAATTAGAGAAGGGGATTATAAGGTATTGGAAATTATGGAGGGTAGTGAGGAAGAGGAACTTAGGGAATATTTCGAGTCATACCCTAACGGAAAGGAAACCGCCTATCACTATAACGTAGTTAACTACCCGCGACCACCTTTCGAGCCATGCATAAAAATGGGTGACCCTAAAAACATTAAGATACCATGCATGATTGGGTACTTATATAGGGATCACACTTACATAGACTATAAGGCACCCATGAACATAATGTCTAGGCTCTATTACAATTGGATCATGAGCGAAAAGCTAGGACCTATGAGAGATCCATTTTACCCTAGGAAAGTAAGTAACTATGTTGGGAGAGCTAGAGGATTGCATGTCTGCGTAGGTAAT
Source organism: Chrysanthemum lavandulifolium (assembly GCA_022545495.1). Classification (NCBI taxonomy): domain Eukaryota; kingdom Viridiplantae; phylum Streptophyta; class Magnoliopsida; order Asterales; family Asteraceae; genus Chrysanthemum; species Chrysanthemum lavandulifolium. Next base: position 26,811,082 of record CM040245.1, on the reverse strand, counting down.
TTCACATATAGGTGTGATTTCGTGATCTTGGAAGATGTGTTAAAGGAATCATTAATAGATTTTTAGGAGATGTGATACTTGGGAGACCATTTATTGAGGAATCTATGATGGTTTATGATCAAGAGGAAGGAATAGCCAAGTTCTCAAATGGGACCGAATGTGTTAAATATATAATGCCGTACAAAAATAAATAGTTTAAGGGTATTGATGATTTAGATGTAGACAACATTCTAGCTTTTGAAGTCGATTGGGAGAACAAGGTTTACTACACCGCTTGTATAGAGTTAAGCCCCGAATATATTCGTGATGAAAGAAGAGTTAAGGAAATTGAATGGGCATCTAAGAGAAGAGGAAAGTAGAGCACGGCCGAGTCTAGCTACAAGACTCATAAATAAAGAAAAGCGCCGTGGGAGGCAACCCATGCTTAATTGTTTGCTTGTTTATGTGTCATATATTTTTTCATTGTTGTTTATTCTCATGTTTGATTTTGTGAAAATGCTTTATTTTGTCTTTAACCTCGCCTTAATTATATATAAAGGTATTTTTCAAAAAGATAAGTGTAGGGAAGATTACATAATGCTTTTAAAAGAACGTGAACATGAGAATTACAACTAGTGAAATTGATATATATATGTGTTTGTTAGAGTCAAATGCTTGTATCGAGTCATAATGGATGTTTTATGGAAATTTTCCAGATTCTAAAGGTGTAATTTTTCCGAATTTTCCAGAAAACGCAGAGACCGCTTTCGTCAGACAACCCGAGGACGCCAGTCTAGCGTAAACAACATATAAATTTTTCTCGTATTCTCGTGCTAAGTATAAATTTTTGTAAATTTCGTGTCTTAATTTTCCGAAAATGCAAACATCCATTCCACAAGCATTATATCCTAGTTTAGTTGAGTCATATATAGTTTTAGCTCGATTTTACGTAAAGGTTTCATCTATTTTCTTAAAGTGTGTTATATTTGGCGCAAGAAGAAACATAACATTGATGAAGCTTATCATGCATACATTCTTCTTGAAAAGAATTTAACCACCTCTTCGCACTCGGATCCTACCGAGCTAATCGTGAGTACTAGTTTCTTTCTCTTTTAATTACCTTCCTTTATCATAACTTTGATACTTTCGGGGAACATTGGGGACAATGTCCGCTTTTAAGTGTAGAGAGAGAATGAACGGAACTTGAAACTATTCTTATCCTTGATTATTTGTCTTGTCCTAGTTCATTTGTGTAGAAAACCATGAGAAATATTTGTTAGGCAATTTTAGCGCCAAATTTAAATTTTTATGACATGTATGAGTGGACTTTAGTCTTAATAAAGCGCCTCATGGATAGGAGTTATATGACCAAAGACAAAAGCCGCTTACCACTCAAATTCCACCCCAAAAATGCGAGGTTCGCCTAGATCTATAGGAATTAAAGCATTCACTTTAATGCTTAGAGAGTGTACCGTACTATAATAGATTCTAGAACTTGTTTTGTGATGCATTCGAGATCGCTAGTGAGACTACACTTGTGTAGTTAGGAATAACTAAATGATAAGAGGCATTAGGATAACCCTTGTTTGAAACCCATATTATAATTACTTCTCCCACATCGGTCGAGTAATTACCCCACACCCTTGTGATGTACTCATCTTTAGTACACGATACCCCTAGTTAACCCCTCAGAGCCTATCCTTTTCGCGGTTCTCGTGATGTTTTGGTTTTCCGAAATATCAATGAAGAGCATTGTTTACAATCCACCCTTAAATGTACACCCAAATCGCCATAGCCTACCTTGTATGCACTCACCTTTAGTGCATTATTGTTATCTTACTAAACCCTTACTTCAATTATCTAGTTACTTTCATGGTTGCTAAGTTGAGTCATATCTTTTGTACATAGTTTTGGGATGATTGGGACTCATGGGTAAAAGTAATATTTTATGGAGTAACGGTAAAGAATGTCAAATTCAAATTCCCTTTGTCTACATAATTAAATACTCCAAGTGTTTTGATCTTTTCAAATTGGGTCAATTAGTTTTAGAGTAATAAAAACTCAAGTGTAGGGATGCTCCTATAAATCCCTTATATTTTGATGTTATCGTAGAGGATGGTAGAGTAAAAGTGTATGCAAAAAAAAAAAAAAAAAAAGGAAAAACATACGGGCTACCATCCTACATCTATCTTTATGTTTACGGTTTTCAATTTATGTATGTTTGTTTCAAGTTATCTAGAGTTTAGTAAGGCGAGTCTTGGCTTAGCAATGCCATTCTTTTCATGCTTGTTACATAAGATTTTTGACTTGCTACCACTAAATCGCCTATCCAACCAAACCCTTTGTTTCCCTACCGTAAGCCTAATGTTACAACCCTTGAAAAGACTATAACAACCCGTAAAATTTCAAACAAATTTTAAAAATAAACTATAGTAAATTTGTTACTAAGTTTCACTCTTGGATTTTTCCGAGCCTATTTGAATCAACAAATATAGATTTTCTCGAATCCGACGGTCATTGTTATTGGTCGAAATACATTTAAAAATTTACACAAGGAAATAATTTACTTGTGCACTTTATTTCTTAAACACATGTGTGAAAGTATACTTAAAAATAAAATGTAAAGAGTATCAAAGATTTATATACACATGCATGAACCATTGTGTATGACATATTGGACAAAAGTGTTGTCCTAGCTACACTCAACCAATTACCACCCTTTAAATTATCTTTTTTTTTGGTGGTTTCAAACTAAAATAAAGTTGTGTCCATGTGTTGGGGGACAACAAAGACACTAGACCATGCTCTCTTCCATCTTTTCTTCCTTACTAGTTTGTCGTCGAGATATCACAAAGTCAACGCACAATCTCATTGTTAATATAAACTAGTACAAGAGACATTTAATGTGGGATAACCTAACAAGCAACCACCCTTCTTTCTTTCTTGCTTTTGTCGATGAAAACCACGCATGCCACAACAAAACAAAACTCTCTTTAATAGTACAACTTAGTTAGTCGTGAAATCACATACATTGCATGTATCCATGTCTAGTAACCTGGATAATAAAAGAAAACCATCCCATCGAGTCTTTATAACCGAAAGTAACACACATTCATTTACACTTTTCATTTGCAACTTAACTTAATAAAACAAGGGTTTTGAGCTTGAAGAAGCCGGTGAAAACCGAGCTAGTTTGGTTGTTTGAGTCTCGGGTTAAAGTCTTGCATCCGGTTCTTCCTTTTCATTCGACACCTTCATTCACCATCGTAAGGATTTTCGTGACCTAAACTTGATATAACCTCATGTTTAAAACCTTACTTTGCATGTTAAATAATAATAATAATAATAATAATAATAATAATAATAGATACCTTGACATACATATGTTGCAAAACTCATTTTCTCAAATATACATGCCTCGTTAAAATGGAAACTTATCAAGCGCTACTCGACTAATAAAATCTAAACATGATAACCTTACGTTAACATGCTCGAATGAAAGATTTGGACGTAAAGATGTGGGTTTTAACGTAAATCAAACTCACAAACACTTAATGCTCATTCGGCTTTGAAAAGGATTTTAAAAGAATTTAAAAGCTTTTCGACTTCGCTCAAATGTGTAAACTATCTTCAACGATTACTTGTTAAGTTTTGGCTCACTTCTTGGTATATTGCTTATCGAACTAGTTTTATAACTTGTTTTACCCGACACCACTCACTTTTGAAACTCATTTTCTTTTCTTTTTGCTCTAACGAGTCACAAAACGCATGAGAGCCCATAAGCCATTTCACGCTCCGTTAAATCGCTCAAACAAAAGCTTGATGGGTTTCGTGAAGCCAACAACTTATTCACGATCTTATTGAGTTTCGAGATCATATATCGCCTTATTTACGTCTTATAAACAGTTTGTAAAACTCTAAAACTCATCTCATGGGTTGTTTCGAAAATATAAACAAACCGAAGTCTTTGTCGAGCTCAAGGAGCCCAAAAGCTTATTTGTAATAAGTCGAGCTTATAAGCTACTTGATAGATCAACTAGAAATATTCATTTTAGGAGAAATTGAAGAAATATATGTGGGTTGTACTCAAGACACGATGGGAAGTCACAAGCCCAAACCAAAGCCACGAACAAGCACATAAACCCACTCGTGTGCAAGACATAAACACCAAAGGACTTGTAGTCCGGTTGGTGCGTAGCTTGTTTAGTCTCCCAACCGAACCATGTTCAAATCTCGCCAATGGCGAATATCCTCTTTATTTTTATTTTTTTGTTATTTTACAACTTTCACCGATTGGCGATTCAGTCCCTAGACTTGGTACCACTCACCAAACTTCCTTAAAAACTCTTAATAAGTTTAGTAACTTGTATTAAAAATTAACATTTTTAACTCTCCAACATTAACCCACTTGACACTTATCTAAAAACTTTATAAGTTTGAAACTCATTAATTTTTATAACTACAACCCCTCAAGTTTGATACTTGGACACTTTTCATCCCAAGATTTTTATAAACTTATATATGTATTTTACACTTTTCAAATAAACATGTTTAACATACATTTTTATTTGACGACCACATCCTGGTAAACTATAAGTTATATATTTATCCAAATATATTATTTTTCCACAACTCCAATAAATATATATTGTATATATTTTCACACCTCGAAATCTAACAAATCTAATAAATACAATTCGACTTGTATTTATTTCTCACATCGATAATACTTGAGCCAATAATCGAGTCAACTCATATACCAAAGTTTCGTATACATTTTCTCACATTTTATTCCAAGAGCCAATACTTACAAATATTTTCACAACTACATTTTATGTACGTCGATAACGTCCACATAAGCTATACACATGAGAAAATATTTGAAATTATATAATTTTGAACTTTAAGCATTACTACACAAGTTAAAACGATACGAGAGTCTTATAGCAAATCATTTTTTTCAAACATTACCATCTAGGGTCGACGCTGAATATATTATCTAAGACTTGCCATATTATATCTAGGTTTCGTGTTGAAGCCCTTGTCATATCGACTTGCTATTGTTGTGCATTTCCTACCAGATCGCTAAGGTGAGTTCATAGCCCCACTTTTACTCTTTTAACTATTTTATAAACTCCTGGGGAGAATACATGCTACTACTATTTCTATGATCACAATTGCTTGAAAACCTGCTTATCGACTTTTGATATTATGACTCGCCTAAGTTGTTGCCAAAAGTCCCTACATCATGAACCATTAATCACTTGCGAGTGAACGCAAATATCGTGGATAGTACTATGGGACTCGACGACCACCGACTTAAGTTATCGGAAATAACCCAAGCACTATATTTGGTATCTCTATGTAATTGGCTATTACATCTCGTAGGGCGATTTTTATTTACTTACACCAAGAATTTAGTGTATGCGTTAGTTTGGTGTCATGAGCTTAGCGCAATAATATCAACTATCTTTTATGGGCGATAACAACGAGCCTATAGCTTATTTCTAAACTTGAAAATCTTGTGATCAATCGCTTTATTACTAAACCTATGAATTCACTCAACCATTGTGTTGACTTTTAGCATGTATTTTCGTGATGAAAAGGCGATAGCTAACTCGAGGCGCTCATAATGGCATGGCATGGTCATAGATGACTCGATTGACGATGGGGACCAAACTTTGTTAATGGGCCATTTTCCGCAACAATTCAAACTTTGTAAACTTTGTTTTACTACAATAAATGAGATATTTTACTTAAAAGCTTTACTTTTCACTTTGTGTCATGATCCAATTGAGTAGCATCCCAAAACCTTTTCTTCCACAAACCATTTTTGGGGTGTTACACTATAGCATCGAGCCTAGTTATGTAGAACTAGGAAATTTTCAAAACCTAGACTATAACCACTTTTACAAAAACTTAACCCTATGACCGATAAATGCCTGCCTGCCAAGCTGAATGCCTCACTTATGACTCGTTGAAGTCATCTTTGATAAGAATTGTGTTTTATTACTGACAACTTAACCTCACTATTAGCTATGATTGCTTTACTTATATGTATGCTTACGTACCACTGCACTACGCCTTCTCCCCCACATAAATGAAATAATTGTTCCATCTTTCATACCAAACTTTAAAGACATTAGGGCATGTTACTAGTATAACTAAGCTAAGAATTGCAAGATTCATTGAACCTCGGTGAATATAGCATGATCACCTATATTCGCCAGTGGACGATGAGACATAGCCCGATCACCTATGTCCGACCAGAAAGTGAATGTTGCAATACCGAAAGTAGTTATAATAGTGTTATATCTAGTTGACCTCGATTGACTTATAAAATGGTAAAATCTTCATATGTGTTTATTATAAAAGTTATAAAGTTTACTTCTACACATCACACACCGACGCCACAACATTTTCTCGCTACGATACTTTTCTCCTAAGTGGAACACCTTCTCATTACTACCTCTCTAAACCGACCATTTACACCACTACCCACGCCCCGCTCACATCTTACTAGCAACGTGCATGGAGATTTGCATGGCGATGATGCACACTACCACTTCGCAAGGACATCACGTTGATTCATGTTGAAATGGACCACTTTACGCCACCACTGCGCCTCCGCGCCTCGTTATGTATGAGATTTTGCCGAGCGATAATACATAACCAAAGTGAAATGTTGCATGATGCGAGTTAATGATTATATTTTAGATTTTCTTAGTAGATTATGCGCGACTAACTAAGATTTTAATTAACGCATCGACATTACTCTAGGTTTAGATTATATTTTGGGTTGCAATACCATGTCTTATGTTTCCTCTCATCGACTTATCGCCTTCATTACCGGACCATTAAACCTATATTACCGGGTCATTGCAACTCATGTCTCCATCATCCCATCCTATTATCGCTCTCTTAGTCGTTGAGATCAAGTCACCTCATCACCCATCATGGTAACGCTTCACCTCTACCCCAAAACTCGTACTTAATCGATGAACCGATTACATATCTAGCCGTTCTAGGAACGACACACCTCGACATCTACAAAGGGAACCTCTCACTAAACATAAATAATAAACGAATGACTAAAAGATCTAAAAGCATATCCCCATTCTTTCACTTACCCTTTTAAATACCAAGTATCCGTCCTACTACCTCTAATGAAATAATAAACTGCTGTTATCAACGCAAACCGCTTTCAACTATTCTACCGACCATTTCACGGTCATTTTACAAAAGTCTTACTACTATTAAACTGAAACTTATGATTTTACTAAGAATTTATAGACAACGACCTTACTAATTCCTTGCCAACTATTTTGTAACGAACCGATTCATTACCTCACCACTGCTTTTATAAAACAACAAACAATTTCACTAGCAATAGGTAAACTATGTTACAATTTTTTTCTTCAAGTTTTATTACAACCTTACGAACAATTTTACTCTCTAGTGAATGCTTTAGCCACTACCGATCTAAAACCATAAAACCACACATTTTACCTCACAAACTGTTCGCCTTACTTTACTAAATATTTTATTATCATCCTATAAACCACCTTGATATTAATTGAACTACTTAAATCTTCTACTATTGGACAAACAATAAATTATATTCTTATAAGCTACTTTACAAATCATCTCACAAATTGTTTTATAACCTAAATTGTTGTTCACCAAAATGTCACAAAGTTAACTACAATTTCACTACTATTCTATAAATAATAAATCGTTTTCTATTGCTTTATAAGTTGTTTTAAAAATCACCTTACTGTTGCGTTAATACCAAACCACAAACTACGATTTATCATGACAAAAGTATTTTCTTTTTACTCAATAAAGTGGTTTTACAAACCTTTTTCATAAACTTTACTGCAATTTCCTTACAAACCATTTACTCCATTGAAAAACTTTAAAGGATAACTGATATTTCTTTTAAAAATAAACCAAATTTTCGGAGTAAAAATAAGCGCTTCGTTTTGAAAACAATAATGAGAAATGCTAAGAAACCAAAAACTGATTCATCATCTACAAAAGCTAAAGTATTTGAAATTATTTTGAGAAACAACTTTTGAATTCACATAAAAACCTCCGACTTGGAACCGATTTCATGTTGTCACTTAAAACCTTATTTAACAAGTTTTCATCACAAAAGATGAAAGTTAGCAACATTCTTTACACACATCAAATTCTCTCTTAAAAATTTTAAAGGCTCTATACTTTATATACCCCCGCATTCGAGAAGCATAACCTTAACAACTGAATCCTGCCCATAAACTTTTAAAACTTATCAAAACGTACATACCCAACCACATCTTCTTCTATGACGTTTTCACCTTCGAGAATTTTTCTTTAAATAACAGTTGTGCCGACAATAAAATGCGTAGTGGCATTTTTCTAAAAAGATTTATTCTAACGAGTCAAAAATCTTCTGGTCAAACCTTGTCAAAAATTTTTATGCTAAGGAACATCAATCATCGACCTTTGCGAAATTATTTGCATCACGTAAAAAAAAAAAAAAAAAAAAAAAACGATTTTATAGGATCTTTCGAGGATGCAAACCTCTTACCCAATTTTTCATCCCAAAGAAATTGTGCCTCTTGAAATATTCTTTTATTCTAATAAATTTATCCACATCACGCTTATGAACAAAACTAGAAAATTTCAAAAAAAAAAAAAAAAAAAAAATCCTTTGTCACATAAGCTTTAACACAAACTTAACCTCGAGGACGAGGTTCCCATAAGGTAGATACTATAACAACCCGTAAAATTTCAAACAAATTTTAAAAATAAACTATAGTAAATTTGTTACTAAGTTTCACTCTTGGATTTTTCCGAGCCTATTTGAATCAACAGCGATAGATTTTCTCGAATCCGACGGTCATTGTTATTGGTCGAAATACATTTAAAAATTTACACAAGGAAATAATTTACTTGTGCACTTTATTTCTTAAACACACATGTGTGAAAGTATACTTCTAAAAATAAAATGTAAAGAGTACTCAGCATTTATATACACATGCATGAACCATTGTGTATGACATATTGGACAAAAGTGTTGTCCTAGCTACACTCAACCAATTACCACCCTTTAAATTATCTTTTTTTGGTGGTTTCAAACTAAAATAAAGTTGTGTCCATGTGTTGGGGACAACAAAGACACTAGACCATGCTCTCTTCCATCTTTTCTTCCTTACTAGTTTGCTGCTCGAGATATCACAAAGTCAACGCACAATCTCATTGTTAATATAAACTAGTACAAGAGACATTTAATGTGGGATAACCTAACAAGCAACCACCCTTCTTTCTTTCTTGCTTCTTGTCGTATGAAAAACCACGCATGCCACAACAAAACAAAACTCTCTTTAATAGTACAACTTAGTTAGTCGTGAAATCACATACATTGCATGTATCCATGTCTAGTAACCCTTGGATAATAAAAGAAAAACCATCCCACTGAGTCTTTATAACCGAGTGCGAACACACATTCATTTACACTTTTCATTTGCAACTTAACTTAATAAAACAAGGGTTTTGAGCTTGGAAGAAGCTGGGTGAAAACTGGGAGCTAGTTTGGTTGTTTGAGTCTCTGGGTTAAAGTCTTGCATCTGGTTCTTCCCTTTTCATTCGACACCTTCATTCACCACTGTAAGGATTTTCGTGACCTAAACTTGATATAACCTCATGTTTAAAAACCTTACTTTGCATGTTAAATAATAATAATAATAATAATAATAATAATAATAATAATAGATACCTTTGACATACATATGTTGCAAAAACTCATTTTCTCGAAATATACATGCCTCGTTAAAATGGAAACTTATCAAGCGTTACTCGACTAATAAAATCTAAACATGATAACCTTACGTTAACATGCTCGAATGAAAGATTTGGACGTAAAAGATGTGGGTTTTAACGTAAATCAAACTCACAAACACTTAATGCTCATTCGGGCTTTGAAAAGGATTTTAAAAGAATTTAAAAAGCTTTTCGACTTCGTTCAAATGTGTATAAACTATCTTCTAACGATTACTTGTTAAGTTTTGGCTCACTTCTTGGTATATTGCTTATCGAACTAGTTTTATAACTTGTTTTACCCGACACCACTCACTTTTGAAACTCATTTTCTTTTCTTTTGCTCTAACGAGTCACAAAACGCATGAGAGCCCATAAGCCATTTCACGTTCCGTTAAATCGCTCAAACAAAAGCTTGATGGGTTTCGTAGCCAACAACTTATTCACGATCTTATTGAGTTTCGAGATCATATATCAGCTTATTTACGTTCTTATAAACAGTTTGTAAAACTCTAAAACTCATCTCATGGGTTGTTTCAAAATATAAACAAACCGAGTCTTTGTCGAGCTCAAGGAGCCCAAAAGCTTATTTGTAATAAGCTGAGCTTATAAGCTTACTGATAGATCAACTAGAAATATTCATTTTAGGAGAAATTGAAGAATATATGTGTGGGTTGTACTCAGTACACGATGGGAAGTCACAAGCCCAAACCAAAGCCACGAACAAGCACATAAACCCACTCGTGTGTAAGACATAAACACCAAAGGACTTGTAGTCCAGTTGGTGCGTAGCTTGTTTAGTCTCCCAACCGACCCATGTTCAAATCCTGCCAATGGCAGAATATCCTCTTTATTTTTATTTTTTTTTTGTTATTTTACAACTTTCACTGATTGGCAGATTCAGTCCCTAGACTTGGTACCACTCACCAAACTTCCTTAAAAACTCTTAATAAGTTTAGTAACTTGTATTAAAAATTAACATTTTTAACTCTCCAACATTAACCCACTTGACACTTATCTAAAAACTTTATAAGTTTGAAACTCATTAATTTTTATAACTACAACCCCTCAAGTTTGATACTTGGACACTTTTCATCCCAAGATTTTTATAAACTTATATATGTATTTACACTTTTCAAATAAACATGTTTAACATACATTTTATTTGACGACCACATCCCGGTAAACTATAAGTTATATATTTATCCAAATATATTATTTTTCCACAACCCAATAAATATATATTGTATATATTTTCACACCTCGAATCTAACAAATCTAATAAATACAATTCGACTTGTATTTATTTCTCACATCGATAATACTTGAGCCAATAATCGAGTCAACTCATATACCAAAGTTTCAGATACATTTTCTCAAATTTTATTCCAAGAGTTAATACTTACAAATATTTTCATTAACTACATTTTATGTACGCCGATAACGCCCACATAAGCTATACACATGAGAAAATATTTGAAATTATATAATTTTGAACTTTAAGCATTACTACACAAGTTAAACGATACGAGTGTCTTATAGCAAATCATTTTTTTTCAAACATTACCATCTAGGGTCGTACGCGGAATATATTATCTAAGACTTGCCATATTATATCTAGGTTTCGTGTTGAAGCCCTTGTCATATCGTATTTGCTATTGTTGTGCATTTTCACCGTATCGCTAAGGTGAGTTCATAGCCCCACTTTTACTCTTTTAACTATTTTATAAACTCCCTGGGGAGAATACATGCTACTACTATTTCTATGATCACAATTGCTTGAAAACCTGCTTTGTCGACTTTTGATATTATGACTCGCCTAAGTTGTTGCCAAAAGTCCCTACATCATGAACCATTAATCACTTCATGAGTGAACGCAAATATCGTGGATAGTACTATGGAATCGACGACCACGACTCGGTTATCGGAAATAACCGGGCGCACTATATTTGGTATCTCTATGTAATTGGCTATTACATCTCGTAGGGCGATTTTTATTTACTTACACCAAGAATTTAGGTGTATGCGCTAGTTTGTGTCATGAGCTTAGCGCAATAATATCAACTATCTTTTATGGGCGTGATAACAACGTAGCCCATAGCTTATTTCTAAACTTGAAAATCTTGTGATCAACTCGCTTTATTACTAAACCTATGAATTCACTCAACCATTGTGTTGACTTTTTAGCATGTATTTTCGTGATGAAAAGCGATAGCTAACTCCGAGGCGCTGGCAATGGCATGGCATGGTCATAGATGACTCGATTTACGTATGGGGACCAAACTTTGTTAATGGGCCATTTTCCGCAACAATTCAAACTTTGTAAACTTTGTTTTACTACAATAAATGAGATATTTTACGAAAAAGCTTTACTTTTCACTTTGTGTCATGATCCAATTGAGTAGCATCCCAAAAACCTTTTCTTCCGCTGCAAACCATTTTTGGGGGTGTTACAAAGACCTCTTAGATAGTTGTTCCTAGGTGCTTATGCCAAAGCGGTGGAGGTTTGATCTATTCTCAAGCCTATCGTAATCTATGTACTATGACCAGGTAATGAGTGTTTATCTTCCATTTCCATTTACTATATTTCATATACACCCGAGATATGAGAGAATCCAAACACCCCTTGTGAGGTATATAATATCCGTGCTTGTTATGATTATTGCGGTGATTTTACTTGTTGTGAATTATTTTAAACCAATGCTTTATGCCCCCTAACTTATAAATTGATTGGGCTAAAGCACATTTCTCGAGGACAAGCAAATACCAAGTGTAGGGATATTTTATAAGGATTTAAAATGTACACTTTTAAGAGGTCATTTAAGTCCTTAATCGATCACTTTATATCCGCATCGCTTAATTTTGTTCCTTTTACTTTTAGGTCTCTTTGAAGTCACTCTGCTATCAAATTGAAGTCAAGCGCCCCAACTAAAGCGGCACCGTCCTCTCTACGATTTGATAATAGATGCATCCGACGGCTCAAGAGACTTTTGTTTCAAATACACCGACGGCAAGCTTTGAAGAGGAAGGGCGCCACTAAAACTTTTCATCTCGCACGGCTCAGATCCAGATTCAGACGACGTCCTCTTGAAGTTCGACGGCCATAACTACAAGGTGAGGCCATCCCAACGATAACTTGGCCAAGACGAAAACCCTAATGATGGCGATCTAATGGCGTCCCACCTATAAGGCGACGCCGTCGCAAGTGTAAAATTATATATAGAAATCGAATTTTCAGTATTTTAGGAGCTAGACTTTTGGAGTAAAAACCCTAAACATTTTTAGTCCGATATGGATAGTATCTTAGGGTCCCAAACCCTATTTTACACATCAAGATAAGTGTTTTACTTCAATAATATCATTATGTCTTCCATTAAAGGTGAAAATGCAACCTACAATAAAAGATAACTAGGGAGTAATAGTATCTAGGTAAACAAATTTTTAATCATCATACAAGCACACATCAATAGACATAAGACTACCCATAGAATCAGATAATTAGAATAGTAGAGTAATCGGTAGAAGTACCACCCCCCAAATCCAATCCCTGAGATTTTACCCTCAGCTTTCTAAAAAAATATAAAAAGATAAAAAAGAAACTTTCTCAACCTCAACCTTAGCGTAGTACACTTCTTGCTAGCATTCCTATTCCCCAAAGAACGATATCAATCCCCGAGGCTTACCCAATACTACACTACAACGATTAGGTTTCATTGCCTGTGTGGTTGAAAACTTGCTCAAGAAAAGGAAGTTTCCTTTGACCCCGAACGCGCTTTGTACGCGCGTCATCCGCATTCTCCACATTCGTAATTTCAACACCGCGCATAGCTATAACAGCCCGTAAATTTTCAGACTTGGTTTTACAATAAATTATACTTATTTTTCCATTCTCGAACTTTTCTAAACTTATCGGATTTGAAAACGAGAAGCGTTCTCGCAAAACGAGAAAACAACACACATCGCCTTCCGGCACAACCGTAAGCTTATAAAACAATTTAGATAAAATTATTATATTATCTATGAAAAATTATACGTATAAATACTCGTTTTTTTCAGAAAAATTATTTCGGACGCAATGGCGAAAACCCTGTAAATAAAAAATATCGTTTACCACGTCAAATGGGGCCCAGATTGTTTATATGTAAAAGATTGCTAAAAATAACACAAACACCCCCTTACACTTATTTACACCACCTCCCCCTGTGGTATTGTTTTTACGCGTTTAGCCTCTCAAGGGAGTATATAAGCACCCCATTTAGGGTTTACCTTCATTTTTGATAACTCACCTCACCAGAAAATACTGCTCGGGTGCTACTCCCATTTTTTCGGCGAATTTCCAGCGAGCCATTTTATTTCCATATGTGTTAGATCAAGGCAAAGGAAGAATTTCTGGGTTGGTTTGACTCCGAGAAGGGTTGTTTGCTAGGATTTTGCCGTGACCACCACCGTACCGCCACCACCTTTTCCCTCTTTCCGTGAATAGGTAAACTCACCACCATCACCATAGTTCTACTTTTTTTTTATTAAGACCTTAATCGGATCTTAAAAAAACTAAAACGATTTTGATATTAAAACTAACTAATCAAATTTTTTCTAATTAAAACTCGTGTGGATCTTTGTTTTTAAGCTGTGAATCATTCGACTCCTGGGCAAGTCAACTCAACTCGACCGACTCGGACACGTTTCTTATTTATTTTTTATATCATTTATATTTCGAGCTTATATTCGTTCTTGAGAATTTGTTTTTGTGATTTGATATAGTCTGGTGTAGTTGTGTGGTAAACTGGTTGATGTTTGACTCGGATAATGGTGATTTGTGACTCAAGGGAGTCACAACTAGTTGTATTTTGTTAGTCGATTGGCTTGTTAGTCGAATAAGGGTAAGTCGTGACTCAAGGGAGTCACGACTTTGGTATTGTTTTTCATGCGAGTCCTGGTGGTTATGTTGTAACACCCTCAGTTTTTGAATAGCAGCGGAAGCTAATCGAGGATATTACTTATTCGCACAAAGTACACATTACAGAAAACGACTCTACATGAGACATTTTTAAATACATTATCATTCGAATTTATTTATAATATCAGAGTAGAGGTCCCATAATGTACATAATAAGTTCAAAAGTTTTTCAAATGATAATATGCATAGTCTTCAAATGCCTATTCCGTGTGCCTTCATTCGTGTGCCGGATATATCTTACGGACACGAGATAAAACATGCTTAAAAGTCAACACAATGGTTGAGTGAATTCATAGTTTTGAAAAAAGAAGGACAATAGTTTGTAATATAATTGCGATGTGTACAATTATCTTCTTGAAAGTTATTATTGCTCTAAGCTCATGGAACTCACGATCGATCGTTGTATATATATCACCGACGATATATATAGATATAAGTAACTTGGCCCGAGTAGGTATTTTGCCATATACCTAGGTAAATTCAAATAAAGTGCGTTTGGTTACCGATCCGACTAACACAAACGGGATTCGTCAATCCCGATAGGCCTATCCACTATATTTGTGCTCACTCCCAGTGATTAGTGGTCCATAATGTAGGGGACTTTTGGCATAAACAACTTAGTGGTATGCAATAATACAGTCAAGGCATTCAGTTTGCAAGTAATTGTCCATAATAAAACAGTTTAGCATGTATCTCCCCCAAGTAGTTTATAAAACAGTTAAACAAAAGTTGGGGCTATGAACTCACCGTAGTTATCAGTAGTAGCTTATAGCAATAACAGTGTATGTCGAGACAGGGATCTTTAGTGATTACCTTCGAAAACATAATAATTATGTTTTAGTATAGTTTTCAATATATGTGTACAAGTATATGTAATTTGTTGGTTTATGATGTTGTACATGGATATTAAGCTAAGGTATCGCTTAAGTGTTGGTTTGGCTTATAGCCTTTTTATAAATGACCTCGTACCACCGTTCAGGCTATCAAAATCAAGAGGTCATGTAGTAATCGCACGAGAGCCATGACACTTTAAATCGTAGAATTCACAACTCATCGACACGACACCCCGAAGAGGCCTCTTTATGATAATGAAATACCCCACTATTGTAGTACTTATCATTTATAAGTAAGTATTTGACGAGACAAATGTTGTATAAAACATATGTCGTCTTTCGTCAAAGACTATTTGAGTGGTGACGTGATAGTATAAGTTGTGTCATGAAGTATTTACCATGTGTAAGTGTTGTGATGAAATAATTTCGGCGTGTCATATTATGATATTGTGGTAAAGGTTTCAAAATATGTTTGTAGACTAATATGTTCATGGTTTTAATAAGAATTAAAACTTGTAAAAAGAATATTTATATAGTTGGTATATATTTCATATAATCATTTTGTCAAAATCTAGTCAAGTTTTATCTAATGACCAAGTTTTTGAAACAATTTCTGGTTAACATATCTAAACTAGCCGTAACTTAGCCGCATGAAACAACTTTGAAAAAATAATCATGGTCATATCTAGTGGTTATATTTAAGTTAAAATAGCTTGAGACATTATCCTTGGTTTAACCTTGGCTTTGTTTTGGTCTCAAAGAATCAAAAATACAACTAAGTTTCCATAACCATGGCTGTTTTCTAGTCACAACAGGTCCGTGTAGTTTTTGCTGTTTTTTTAGACTTTTCGCTCACTTTCGCTTATGTGCACCTAAGTTTCGAAGAAAATTTCATTCCGAGCAACTTCGTGTTTTACACTTTTGCTAATTCGGACCGTAAAATGGTTTAAATCGCGTTTTAAAATCGCTTGTAAGACTTTTGACTTAATATCAAGTTTTTATCTAGCCATCTTCTTTAACCATAACTTTTAATCTATAAGTCCATTTCAAGTGATTCAAAGGCTCAAATTCAAGTTTTTACTTCCTCTAACAACTTATTAAACTTAATCTAGTCTAAAGTTCATTATTTTTATGTTAGAACTCATAATAATTCACTAGTTTCTTACTAGTGGTCTTAATGAGTTTCTACACTAGTTTTTACCCATCAATTTTATGTACAACATCATGCAAGCCTTATTACATGTACTACTTATATCAAATTACATTAAATAATCATAAATATCATTACAACCATATTGAATGTCAACAAATTTATACAACTTCTTACAAGACTTAGGTTGAATGGTCACAAGAACAATCAAGCCTAAACCTCCTTCCAATCTTCAACCTTCTTCAACCTCTTAACCCAAGCTTATAAACCCTTCTTACCCTTGAAATAACCTTCTTTACGTCAGCCCTAACCTTCTTGTGTAGCTCTTATTTCACCCTTGATATCAACAAAATAACCCTAGGATCATGTAGGTATCATCTCTAGCTCCACCTTCTTAGTGATTTTGTAGTATAATTCAAAGTAAGTATGAATGTTTGTGTGTGTATAGTGGACAACAAGGAGGGAGTCCAAGAGAGTTTGTGTGTGTGTTTTGCATGTGAAGTGATAGTGTGAGAAGTTATCTCTTCTAGTAGGGGACAAGACTAGGTGAGTAAGTATGCAAGTGAAAGGAAAAGAAGCCAAGTGGCTTGTGAGAAGGCTACCAAACGCCACCTCATGAGGAGGTGGTAGTTTGTGTGTTTTATTTGATAAACATTAGTTTTTAGGGTATAGTTTGGTCCCGGTAATTACTAATGTTAAGCTCTTAATTCACGAAACTTAAAACCGGGTAACGTAAAAATGTAATACTTCCAAAAATGTTAAAACTTATCAACATACTCCAACTAGGTCTACTAAAAGTATGATAAGTCTTATATGGTGTTTCCATGTTGTTAAAACCTAATAACGAGGTTCGCACACGTGACACTTAAAGGTAAAATGTGTACCTAAAATTGGCAAAGTGGCAATAATTCATATGAATTATGATTAGTGGTGAAACTAAAGTATTTTGAACACCTAGACTTATTCATAGTCTTGTGTCGGTTGTGAGGATAATTTACGCTATTTAATTTTTGAGATTACTTATATAAATAATTAAAAGTAATTTATATAACGTAAAATAGTAAAATATAGACCGAAATATGCTAGGTGCTCTGACCTTCCCCGCTACGAAATCATATCCTCATGATTTAGTTTGATGTACCGAGAGAGATGCGGATATTTCATCGCATTTGGTCCTCTCTTTCCTGTGTGTATTCAGGCCTCGGCGAGAATTCCAACGTACTTTGACGATAGGGATTCGCTTTGTTTCAATTGTTTGACCTCACGGTCCATTATTTCAACAGTTCCTCGATAAAATGTAGCTTGTCATCGAGCTTAATCTCGTCTAGTGGAATGACAAGGCTTTCATCGGATAGACATTTCTTAAGATTTGACACGTGAAAGTGTTATGGATTCCACTTAATTCTTGAGGTAGCTCGAGTTTGTATGCTACCGACCAACTCTTTCTAGGATTCGAATGGTCCAATATATCGTGGACTTAGTTTCCCACGTTTTCCAAACGGATTACGCCTTACCAAGGCGAGACTTTCAGCATAACCCTATCTCCAATTTGAAATTCCAAAGGTTTTCTGTAGGATATTAGTTTTCACATACACATCAAACCATAACACAAAGTGGTGTATGAATGGAATTCTAGAGTGAGAATGTTAGAGGTTTAGGGAACTTAGTGAGAGAAAGTGAAAGATATTATTATGAGCTCCAACTCTCTACCTTGGAAGGTAGAGAGTATTTATAGTCTTACATAAATCGCCACACCTCGGGTGTGGATCGTGCATACAATGGGTAAAGACCCGTCCGTCCTTCACGGTGTTATTTAACTAAATACTACTTAACTAAAAGAACTACAACCACGAGCTTCCTAACGATTACATATGCTTGAGGTGACCGACTCTTTAATACACGGAATTTCTAATTCCTAACAATCTCCCTAAGGAGGTCACCTCAATCATGTACCAAAATTACATTGAATACAAATAGATATTACATTAACAATTGTTCTTGCATTCTTGATGTAGTACTTTGCTCCTAAGCTCGTAGTCATTGATTCTTCATATTGCATGTTTGGTTACTCCAAGTGGAGGTCTTTACCGATCCACGTGATAATAATTATGAGCCGCTTTTGAGATCATCGACTATAAAAATCTCGAGACATCCATTGTGGTGTTAGTATTATGTGATGTTGTGACTTTAGGACCGACATGCTCACATTATGGATCATGATATCTTCTCATCGAGTAGCGGAAGCTTTCGCTGATTCAAGATATTGGCGCAGCACAGAGCGAAGCATGGAGTGAAAATATCGAGTGATTGATGCACTAATCATGATTTCTTTTGAGTTGAATGTGTTAAGTGAGCATGCGGCTATGGATTGACCGCTTCATTTCGATCATTTGCAAAGCGTCATGCACTGCATACAACAGTTAGCAATAAATCGACGAAAGTATCTTTGATCACTTCGTTGAATTGAGGTACACGCCCACGGTTCCCGCTGATCAAGACATGTCTCGCTGTGATCGTATAATTCAAGAATTTCCTTGATGTGGTTTCGCAATGCTCTAGTTGTTCTCAAACCGAACATCTCAAAGAAGACAACACGAGTGAGTGAACCAAATAATTTTAAGTCCACCGATTGATGAAAAGAGATTTGAAAACAATCGTGTATTGCTCAATAGAAATTGTTTTGCAATACAATGAAGGTTTTATTGAAGATCAATTATCAATCATAAAATACCTTTTGGTTTGAAAAATGAGTACACGGTCGATGTGCTAAAGAAAAGAGTTGTTAGCACAAAGACCGGTTTTTCAAAGGTATCCGTCAATCCATAACTCGAACCGTGATTGATTCAAGAGATTGAATCGCCCCATTGTTTCATTCGGTTGTCACATGGTTGATCTATGTAATAGATCTCACATGCCACCTACCAGAGCTTGTTTGATGATAGCTCCGAAGGTTTTCCATCTTCATTGTGAATATGTTCACATATCACTCGGATGTTCAGGCAAAACCACAAGGATAATGCGTAGGACTCAAGATATAATCTCTCTTTCCACATTGTGTGTGTAACACCCCGACCCAACAAGGGTAAAGATATCACAATACGGTTTCATATCAGAACTTTAATTATAATACAATAGCGGAAGCCTTACAAAAACTTGCAAAAGATAATATAAATAACTTAATATTCATTATAATCTAAGATCTCTATAGTCAAAATCTTGCTCTCAGCTCTACTCTCAAGCCCAGATCAGCTATCCCATAAGCTCATCTTGAATGCTAAATACCGCCCAGAAAAGAAAGTGCGTAATTTGAGCTTACAAAGCCCAAAGAAGCAGATATAACGGAACAAAAGCTAAAACAAAATAAATATACAAATAACGAAATCAAAATAAAATGATAATGAGGGATCTTTTAGGATTCTACGGAAGCACAAATATACATAAATCCAAAAACTTAACAAAACAGTATAAAACACCTCATAGCACATTAATGACACCAAAAACAAACACATCAGATCAACCAAACACATAACATATCAAATAACAGATTACGTATAAGCCAAACGGAAAGTCTCAAAACTAACGGAAACAGTCCTAGAAAATAAACATGGCATTCATACAAATTAAGTAATCAACATCTATAGCACTTAATGCAATATTGTAGCAGCGGAATTTGCAGACAAGTCATGGCAGACATAATAGCTAAACCAGTTCTCATATCCTAACCTTAGCAGAGTATAAACATGGCAGGTCACATATGCATACAGATAATTAACCTTCAAAACACTCAATTACACCCTAGCACATTCATCTCACAGATCAACTCATTCACGTAACAATAACAAATCATAATATCAGATATACAAATCATGTTTTAACGTATTAGTCTTATCCTAGCATGGCAACTAATAATCACTTAAACAAATACGTCATAAGCACATTCACACACATATCATATCAGAATTATCTTCCTTCTTCAAAAGTAACTTCATAAAATAAATGGAGTAGCTAGCTCCAGATTTTGTGAAGACGCGTATGCATACCGACATCATTCACCGGATAACATATCGATAACAGATCGGATCTAGGATGCATCCATACGCCCTTCCTACATATTCACAAATATGCTTCACCATCCGTAGACGCGGTAACATCACTCTATCGCCCTAGAGTCATATCGAGGTGCATCATCGATACGGACATGGAACCCCATGACTAGTGAAATATTTGGTTATTATCAACCAACTTAAGTCAAAGCAGTTTTCAGATATGGCACGATCATAGTCACACACAAGGTCACAGATAACATATCGATAGTTCATATCATAAGGTTCATATTCAGATAGTCAGAAATCATAAGTTCATATCATAGTGGCATATCATATATTCATAAACAGAAGTTCATAACCAGAGGTTCATAATTCAATATAGCAGGGTTCAACAAATGTATATATCAAAGTCTTCCTAACATAAGTTCACATCAGATATTGCATAGTTCACTAGAACATAAATTCATATAAACAACATATCAAACATTCAGAAAAGGGTTCATAGCAATGGCATTGGGAACCCTAATAAGCATAATAGGAAAGCGAACGAAAAGAACATCATAAGGAACCTTTACTGAAAAGGTCAGAATATCTGTACCTTAACGCAAATGAGAGGAAAGCAAACGAACGAGTGAATCACGAAGATATAACGTCGCGTCTCCTTCAACGAATCTACACGGATTATGATTTATTTAATACTTATTAGCATCATTAAAGTTATAACGGATTTATCGCATTCACATTCTTATAGTTGTAAGTATATTCTTATTCTTAGTGACGGACGGAATTACAACATTTTAGAGTATTAATCATTAATTAGCCAAACTTATGGGTTACAAATGATAAACGGTAAACATAAAGGTTTATTATGACAATTATCCTATTTTAGGGTTTATTAGATCATAATTTGTAGTATGAGGTTCATTTTGTAAATTAGCTTAAAGTAAAAGGTTTATAATAAAAGTAAGCAAAAGGTTTATTTTATTTTATTGTTCTTATTATTGCGTGGACGTTTTCATGAAAGAAAATAAAAGGATTCTTAACATTTTCATGCACAAGATTTGTCAAACTTCGAGCTTGCTCGCGGTTTTATTATGCATATTCACGACTAAGTAAGCGTACGGATGACTAACTCCCGACTCCTCTTCCCGACGCCCCATCAAAATGTAAAACGGCTTACCCATTTGTCCCGCGATAACCCTTAAACATGACCCTACGAGACCATGCATTAGTACAAATTTTATGATCACTGTATGGTTTTTATAAATGATACAAAGTCAATTAAATATTGAGCATGATTCTCTCATTCGTTGAAATGTTTCCCCTGATCATATATACGAAAATATTAGATACACATCATACGCTTTCTCTTGGTTCTTTCAACATCTGATTTCATATTCTTACTATATGTTTTAAGCTATACACAAATGTATCCATACAACCCTTTATGACTGCTTATACACTAGTTACCACCCTCAATTCACACCCATCAGTATATACTTCCTCGACAATTCACCATCAGTATATACTGCCTTCATACGAGACCCAACAAAACTTAACAAAACTAATGATATTTCCAAACCCACACGACGCTCACACAAACACAACTTGTAAACTTCAGGTTTAGACTTATATAACCCCTACATTCAGATTGAAACATGTTTTAAAGTGTGATTTCATGTGACGCGTATTCCATTCTTATACGTATAATAACGAGCACAATAAGGGCGTGTTTTACTTTGATGATTTTATGTATGTTTTATACATGTTTACAAGTTAGCGAGATAACCATCGTAACAAAAGGTTATGAATAATTCATCATGTAACACGACTGGGTTTTGTGTTGATTTCTCCTCGTTATATAAAGCTCGTTTAAGTTCATTAAGTATTTACTTAGGGTTTTCTCACCATGGTCTATTATCATTAGTGTTCATGTATGTTTTAACATCAGTTTGTAAGCTAAAAAAAATATGTCGACTTGACAAAAAAAAAAGAAAAGAAGCAGGCTTGATGGTACCTTGCTGCTAACGAGAAGAAAACAACAAGAAAACGATTCACAAACGCCTTCCTTACTGCTGCTGCTTGGGTCGACTGGAGAAGGAAAAACACAAGGATGCCGTAACTTTTTGGAACTAGGGTTTTTGCATGAGAGGGTTAGGAGGAATTTGTAGATGTCGTATATGTGGTATACTCCTGAATGGGTCGGTTTAGCTGAAAAGGAGAGTGGGCTGCGCATGGGCTGTAGGCCGAATCTTTGATACACAAGTTCTACAAATTCATTCTTTTATTTCTCTTTAACATGCTTTTAATTACATACTTTATTTTGTAGTTTATACATTTATGTAATCTCATTTAGAATTCACACTTGAATGAATGTTTATATACTTAAATGAATGTTAACATATGAACATGAATGTTAAACTAATTGAATCTTATATATTTTGTAAGTTTTAATTTAGGGGCAAAATAGTCTTTTCACGCATTTATGATTTTTAGGGTTTTACAGTGTGAAACAGAGAGTCTTCATTGAAAGTGTCCTAATGAGATTTATTGATGATCTCGTGGCTCTAGACTCAATTTATGCATATTTGGATCCTATATCTGAGACTAGGAGAGGGTCTCCTTCTTCAATATCAACAATCTCTAAGAGAAAGTCGATGGATAATGTCGGTTCCCGTGAGAATGAAACAAGTCCTTTTAAGAGGAACTTGAGTGGTTTGAAAGTTGAAGTGCGGTGCATCACCGGGTCCATGACGCCTTGTCTTCAATACCGATGTTACCATCGAGCATATGAATTGAACCGGTTTCGCCCCTAAGGTTGAATAAATTGGAGGGCTATTTGTTTTCACCCTTTCCTCATTCAATTATTTTTAATTCTTCAACCCTTCTTGCTTAATGAGACTTCATAGCTAGAACCTTGTTGGGTTTATTCCAAGACTAGCTCGGTCTTAGTCCGCACTCTTCCCATATCTCATTTTTTCTCCTTTTATCATCATACCCAAGGACTTCTACACTAACTAGTGGATTGTCCTCGGTAGATCCCTCCGGTCTCGGCGGATCATGGGAATCAATACCTAACCTTATCATCCTTATATCACCGCACATAAAGTAAAGTTGGTCGGTCTATTTGGTATTGTTCATCTTCCATATGACACTAATTGAAAACCATTTGAAAATCAATCCAGATACTTGTGATATATTATGAAAACATTTTGCACCGAATTGTTTTTGATATTTTTAGAACAAGTGCTCCCCTCAACATGTGCATCAAATGTTTGAAATCGTTTGCACACGGAGGCAAGAGGAAGAATTTACTTTGATTACCTTTTCTAAAAGATATCAACATCACTTCGATCAAATCAAGAAGATAAAGCATTTCCGTGAAGGATGAGGTTTTCATAAGTTTGCTCCCCTCAATATGTGCCTCGAGATTTGAAAAGAGTTTTGCACATACTAGAGGAACCCGCACATTGAGATAAGTTGATCACGTTTCAAATCATAGGTTTTAAGATAGATGCTACCCTCAACATGTGCATGGAAAATTTGAAATCGTTTGTCACATGTGAAGGATAGCATGTTCATCCTTATGAAACCATTTACCGAATTATCGTTTAAACCAATTTAAATCACACATTCTCCCCGATCACAATTATCAAATCATTTGAGATTTGTGATCTCTTATTGATTTAAATTGATTTAGAAAGCTTTTAGGGAATTGTGACTTGATTATGAAAGTGTTTTAATCGACACGGATCGGATTTTAAGACTTTAAACTCCATTGATAAAACATGCATGAATATCTTTTGAAAACAATTGAATGCCAAATAACTTTTTAATTTAATTAAAATCATTCTCCCTCAATCAATGACATAGGTTGTTGATTGAGAGAGAGATTTTGACAAATAAGTCCCGTTGATTATCAAAATAGAGACCGAGTTATTTTTAAAGCATTTAGTTTTCAAATAGATAAATGTTTATAGAATCGAGCATGGAATTTGAAAACATGGTAAACATGGCTCGTTCTTTCTTTTAAAACCGGTTATTGCTCGAAAAATGACAATAAACCATTGTTTCTCTTTCTCCCAAAAATATTTTTGATTTTTGATTTTTTTTAATAATAAAATTCGAACAATATCTAAGTCCCGTGTCATTCTTTGAATGACAACAACAAGACCGTAGATATAATCGAATCGAGAGAAACATGACAAAATGACAATATTTTTGAAGATTTTTCGAATTTTTCAAATTTTATGGATTTTGAAAGTTTTATATTTTTCTATTTGATTTTGAAGGTTTTATAATTTTGTATTTTGTTTTTCGAATAGATATATACAAGAGACAGATGAAGATAGACCTTTACTCCTCGCCTTCCTCCTCAAGACGTTTGAGTGTTTCGGTTGAAGGCTTTTAAGCCAAGATGTGGAAGAATAAACTCAAAACGTTCTCTTGGAAGAGCTTTGGTGAAGATGTCTCGCTAACCGATATTCAGACCTCACAAAATAGAGTTCCACCACACCTTTTCCACTTGTTCCCCGATGAAATGATGTAGAATGTCGATATGCTTTGCTCTTGAGTGTTGAACGTTGTTGCATGAGAGAGCAATAGCACTTTTATTATCACAAGACAAAGGGATTTTGTTGAATTCAAAGCCATAGTCGATAATTGAGATCTCATCCATAAGATTTGAGCACAACAGATGACATGGCTATGTATTCAGCCTCGTAGAGGAAATAGAAGTACTCATTTGCTTTTTGAAGACCACTCACAAGCTTATCACCCAAAACCGAGCACCTCCATACGCATTTTGACGTGTATCTTGACAACTGCATGATCAAGATTCGCATAGGCCGTTAGTGACATACCGGTGTCTTCGGGTACCAAAGACCCATATTGATGGTTCCTTGAGATACCGAAAACCCGCTTAACCGCTTCAAGGTGCTTTTTAGTAGGCTTAGCACGGTATCTAGCACACATGCACACAAATGAACAAGATGTCCGGTCTACTAGCAAAGTGAGGTACATAAGGGATCCAATCATACTACGATATTTCATTTGGTCAATCATGATCCCCGAGTGGTCCTCATCTAGTTTGGTTCGATCAATCATGGGGGTGTCAACAGGTCACTTGAATCAAATCCAAATTTCTTTAAGATCTCTGTTGCATATTTAGATTGATTTATGAAAATGCCTCCGGACTTTGTGAAATTTGTAATCCCAAGAAAATGACATTTGTCCCATCATTGACATTTGAAATTTTGAACTCATTTCATTAGAAAACGATCACATTCCATTGGGTCTGCCGAGGCAAAAATAATATCATCAACATAAATTTGAACATGAATTAAATGTTTGCACGACTTCTTCGGTGAACATGTAGGTTCAATGCGCCTTTGCTAAATCCGGTAGATAGAAGAAACTTTGATGAAGGTATCATACCATGCCCTGGAGCTTGCTTTAAACCGTAAAGAGCCTTCTTCAAACGATAAACGTGAGTAGGATGCTCTTGATTCACAAATCCTTCAAAGTTGGCGGCGTAGATGACTTCTTTAAGATCTCCGCTCGTAAATGCCGCCTTTACATCCATCCGATAGACAACCATGTTTTTACTAGCAGCATTAGCCGAAAGATTTTGATTGCCTCGATTCGAGCAACGGAGCAAAAGATTCTTCAAAGTCAATACCCTCCTCTTGACGGTATCCTTTAGCAACTAATCGAGCCTTGTTCTTCAACACATCACCATGCTCATCAAGTTTCACTTTGAAGATCCATTTAAGAGCAATAATCATAGCACGCCGAGCGGTACTAACTCCCATACATCAAGTCGATCAAACTCATGAATTTCATCTTGCATGGCATTGAACCAGCTATCTTCATTCATGGCGGTTTTAACATCTTTTGGTTCGATCTTAGATAGTACGGAGTTGAAGAAGCACCATAAGGCATCGGTTGCAAGTTGTTTCCGTGTTGATACAGGATGAGAGGGATTTCCAATGATGTTGTCTAGTGGATGATCGTGAGTCCATTTTCTAAGGTGTTCATGTGGCAGTTGTTGAGGGACTGAGGTAGCAGAGTCGATGTCTCTCAAGAAGATGGTTCGATGATGATTCAGAGCAAATATGTTTTCAAATGGAGCATCTTCGTGAGTAGCAAAGGGATTAACTTCATCATTGATGCGTAAACAGCTCCATGATGTACATTTGAAGAATGATGATTTGTTGATGAGACGGAAGGATCAAGCAATAGGCGCTCTTGACTTAACGATATTGAGACCGAGGGATTGACTTCATTCACAGTGAATATGAGCATCCTCTGCTGTAGGGATCAACACCTCATTAGTACTTGAATCATACAACCATCAAACATAGGATCAAACAATTTCTTTAAATCATCTTCGATGGAGGTACATATGGAGTTTCTTGAGAGGAGTTTGGAACAAGGATGAACCAATGGGACTGTTTTGAAGTGCGGGTCCCGAGTGGAGTGTCCAGGAGCCATTTGACCGGTCACCATCAAACGAACGTGAATTGTTTCCATGATATTTCGGGTTCTTTTGTTGTAGATTCGGTATCCCTTTTGTTTGGTGCATATCCTACAAATACTCCAATGTCGACTTTAGCCCTAAGTTTGCCTAAGTTTTGACCTCATTAGTTGGATAACACAATGCACCAAACACACGAAGGAAAGAGAGATTAGGTTTGTTGTGGACAAGTTCATATGGAGTTTTCCATGAACAAAGGTGAATCGAGAACGATTTTGTGTGTAGCATGCACGGTGGCAATTGCTTCATTGAGAGAAACATTGGAACCTTTGAGTAAATCAAGATTGTTCTAGCGGCTTCAACAAGAGTTCGATTGCGTCTTTCAACTACACCGTTCCGCTGAGGAGTTCGTGGAACACTTCTTTGATGGCTGATTCCAACGCTTTCATAGAATTCACTAAGTTGTTTGTTGACAAACCCGCCCATTATCTGCTCGATAATTCGACGGTTTTGTTAAGTCGAACTCCGCAATTGTTTGATGAGTTTGATGATGATATAAGGAGTTTCATCCTTTGTCCTTAAGAACTTGACCCGTGTGAATCTAGAGTAATCATCAACCACAACTAACACATATTTCTTCCCAAAGATATTCTCGCACCCTCATTGGTCCACATAAATCCATATGAATCATATGAAGAACTTCAAAGGATGAGTTAATAGGTTTGGGTTTATGGGCATACTTGCTTTTTCCCAATTGACATGTCGAACAAAGATGATCCTTTTCGTACTTGAGTCTAGGTAAACCTACAACTAAGTCCTTTTGGTGAGATCATTGATGGTGCCAAGTTCGTGTGATTGAGACGACGATGCCATAACCATGACTTTGTTTTAGAAGCCTTTGACAACAAGCAAATTGGAGAAGACTTCATCATATCTTCGATGGAGATGGTGTATAGATTTGAACCTCGTGAGCCTCTTAAAAGTTCCTTACCATCAAGTTCTCTAACGAAGGTGTATGTTTTTTCAAGGCTACTTCTAGATCCGAATCGCGAATTGACCAACAGAGAACAAATTGTGACCAAGACCTTCTACATAGTAAACTCGAGATAACACTTTTCCAACAACATAGTCTCCATAACCCATAATAGCACCAAAATGATCATTCCGAATCTAACAGCCCCGATGAATTTGCTCACGGTTCATGAGCCGTGACCGTCGCCATCATATGCTTGGAACAACTGAGTCCGTGTACCACGTAATCGATTTGAACGATCTGCAGTTGAACACGCACAAGAATGGATAATCGGATAATTGGGATCCCCATGCAAGAATGAGTTCCATTTGGTTAGTAACAATGGTTGGAACACCCACATCGAAATAGAAGCATTCATATCGAAAATGAGGCAATGGAATCATTGTGAATAGATGCAAGACTAGTGTCTCAGATAGCCCTGCTCACGCAGTGATCACTTAAGGGAATAGTTCTACCAAGAGGCATCCATTTTCTAGTGGGCATTATCGATTAGTCTTATGACCAACCGTATCCAATAATAGCCTATTTTATCGAATGTTCTTCCGTGGGTTTCCACTTTGTTTTCTAACTTTCTTCGCTTTTTGCCTTTTAGCCTTCTTAGCATGAGTTTTAGCATTAACAATATTAATCGGACAATTAGCATCATTAGGCGTAGCATTAACACCACATTCATGATTAGAGATGAATTCAAGCGGACATCAATACACGCTTGCAAATAGTATCGAATTCGAATTAATTACAAGACGCCTAAGGCTAATACTAGAATCAACACGATTCGCTTTATTCGATTCAAACTTAAAGTTCCTAGATTGTTCTTCTACTTTTCCAAAGGCACATTCTTAGCTTGCGAGGTCCTATCATTCCTTGTATTGTCTTGAGACTTTGACCGCTCCCTTTAATGTCACCGATTACTCCTCTAGAGGAATGGGAACATTAGTTGGTTTTACTACTCTTTGCATCACTGCTTAGATGTCTTTGGGATCCGAACTACATGCAGCACACTAAGGTTTACTTTCTTGAAACTAGAAGTACCGATATTTGTATTCCTCCTAGAAGGTACAGTTGAGTTCTCTTTCTTAGCATTGATGATCCGAATCGATCTACTTAAAGGCACACCACGGTTCATATTCAAAGCACTACGGTTCACATTCAAGTCATTGGGAATCGAATGAATATCATACTTGGCATTAGGCATCGAGCATGGAATCAAAGGATTAACTCTCTCACCTAATGACTTTGGGCATATTGTGATCAAGCATTCTAAGATTTCTTGAGATCGTTTGGCATATAAGCATGCATGTCCAATTGCATTATCATGAGGTTTCTAACTTATCCTCTTCAACAATCTCACGCAGACATTCTAAGCAATCCTTAAGGGATGAGAAGTATGTTTGAACAACAAGTTTGTTGTTCCCGAGATGAGGAGGACATAATTCATGACAAAGCATATTTATTACAAGAGTGAACCTTTGATACACCATTCTCCCCATTGGTCATAGGCATTTTCCTTTTACCCGACTCTTGATTCTCAATTTCCTTTTGCAATGAAGCTATTTGTTCGTTATTTTGTTACGAGTGACCTTTATTGATTCAAATAACTCATTGTAATGACGCTTAACTTTTCATTTTCTTATAGAAAACTTTCATTTTCCTTTTGTAATGCATTTACTAGGTTTTGAAGATGAAACGCTTGAGAAACTGAGAGTCTAAAGGAGGAGGCATTTGGGAGCCTTTCATATTGTTCGCTTGACCCTTTAATTGAGAGATTTGGGCTTTCAACTTTCTCGATCGTGTTGCAATGAGCTTGAATCTGTTCATCACGTTTGTTAATTTGAAAACCGCATCAAACTCGGAGCTTCGAGGATGTCTTGATATTTGAAGTTTTGACATTTTCTTTAAGATGTTGATATTTTAGTTGTAAATTAAAATGCTCAACCTCTAGTTTAGAAAATGTTTAACCAAATTGTCGTGATCATCCGTTCAATTTTCTCGCTTAGTTTAGAATTAGTTTTTCAAGCTCAATGACACGATCATGAGAGACTTTCGTGGCAACAGATAGTTCATGAAATTGGGAAGCATTAATAGAGCAATTTGAAGCGTTGAAAAACACATCTTGAGCAACACATTCAAGAATAAGAGTCTCATTTAATGTATGTAAGTTCTTCCTCTCAATCTCATTATATTTTAGTGCACGCTCATAGTCACTAACTTCAACAATCATTGCATCAAATTCCTTTTCCATTCCCTTAATATCGCTTTCTATCCCCATTTTAAGACTCTCAAAGTGATCTTTTAGAAGTTTAAAGAAAGGCATGACCTCGCTTAAATAACATTCTTTCATTTGTTCAAAACCCTTTCTCCTTCGCTTATACCGGTGGGTGTGATCCTTTTCTTGCAAGTTTTCTCAAAATCAACAAATAGTTGAAATATAACATATTGGCTAATTAAGGTCTTGCTTTTAGTGGCAATTGTTCTCGAACGAGATGTATTGGTGTATTAGGAGGATACATGTCGCTTCAGGCATTTTCCAAAGGGAGGGTTTGTTTCAACAATATTTTCGACTTTTCTCGCTTATCTAAATCCATTTTCCGTAAAACTTGTTCGGGAGTCAAGAATGTCCGAGGCTTAAACTTGTTCAAGGAAATCCAGTTTTCCTTCTTCTAGTCATGAGGAGTGATAATAATTTTTTTCTTTGCATTTAGGATCATTTAGTTTCTTATTCATCTTCTCCTAGTGATTTCATCTAGTTTCTTATCATCCTCGGCACTCAACGCAACTAGGTTTTTGTCTAGGTTTAAGAATCTCATTGCCATCATAGATCACACTTTGAGTCATCTTTGCTATCTTCCGCACTCGTGGTTGGGTTTATCTATAATGGGAACACTATGCTTATCGCTAGAACTCTATGCTTAGTGATCATGTGAGCAAATCGAATGGTGTTTCCTTGTATGTACAACTTGTTTTCAAGTTTGTTTTTCAAAGTTTTCGATTAGAAAAGTCTCTCAAGAGTTTTGATTCCTTTGCATTAAATTCTTGCTTAAGCATTTTCACATTTTCTTGAAGTTCTTGTTTTTGCTTAGTGTTTTAGAAAGCTTTTCTTGCAAGGAATTTAACTCTTGTTTCAATACTTTTCTCTAAAATTACTTTTATTAATGATCGCACGTACTTGGTCATCCATTTCGCTCACGAGTGGTCAACTCAAATTTTGCACATTGTTCATAAATAGCAACACGCTCTTTATAGGCATTTAGTTCGTAAATTTCGTAATCATCGGGGCACATGCGGTGGTATTCATCAAAAACATAGTCATTGTTGATCGCAGAAGATGCATCACTTGGTACAACTTCACTTTCACTTTGTTTCACATATTGATCATATGGGACAATATCGATATTACCCATATTTTCAACATTTGATTCAATAGTTTCGATTGATAGTACTTTGTCATGCATCCGTTGCACATCAAGATCATCATATAGTTTTAATACCTCCGAGATGAGTTTGTCTTTGGATGAGCAGGTTTGTGGTGAAGAAGAGACCTTGGGAGAAACCATTGGAGAAATGCTAGCCATAAAAATTGTGTGTGCAGTGGGTCCATCATCCACATCGAGTCGTATGCATCACAATCGGCCGACTTGAAAGGCATTCGATGATTGTGACCTATCTCCCGAATAGGTTGCTCATCCACATCGCATCATAGGTCTTGGCATTGCCCTCGGCTAGAAACAAGAATTCCTCTTCATCCAAAGCAAAGACCATTGTCCCGAGCTTGTACAAGCAAGATCTTATCTCAAGTAATCAAGATTCTTGGACGCTTTGAGATGTGCGCTTGCAATGTGTCCTCACCACCACAGCTTATAACATTTGATCGGCTTAGCTTGACCTTGGTTACCATTCCTTCCTTGATTCTCGTTACCAACATAACCTCTACCACCCACATCTTCCCCGATCATACTCGCTTTTCCTGAATCGGGTTGCACCACGATCCTTCCATCTTTAAAAGAGCTTGATTGTGTGGGTTAGATGTCTGTTCGAGGTTGTTGTTGGTTTGTGGAGAGAATTCATGTTTTGACTAATCGTAAGAGCTAGTTGATTAATGAAGTTACCACGTGTGCATCAAAGATCGCCTTGTTTGAACATAGGATCGTGAATGAGTTTGTGATTACCATTACCCAAGGGTATGACTTGTGAGGCTTTGGTTGTGATTCGATGTTTGAGAGAAGGCGTTGAGTCATTAGACGAGCTTGACTCTCCTCGGTTGGTTTTAAACCGATTAAGAATCATTTTTCAAACATAGCATGTCTCTCATTCTCGAAGGAGGAAGGCATAGAGTTGCTCATAGTTTGTATTCTTCAATCCTTTAGTGAGCTTCACAGAGGTGACAAACTTGTGCCATTCGGATTCATGTTGTTCACAAATTTTGAGTTCATTGAATGTTATGCATAGTCATCCTGATGTTCCTCATATCATTCACCAACTTATGAAATCTCACATAGTACTTATAGACACTCTCATCCGGTTTCATTTTGAAGTGTTCAAATTGTCATAGAGTTGTGATACTTTGTCTTCCATAGTTAATTCAGAACCCGAGAGAAGCATCTTGACATTATCCCATACCGCCTTTGCTTCGGTGTTATGATTGATCGCTTGTAGATGTCTTTAGGAAGACCTTGAAGAACAATGTTAAGCCACGATATCGCATCGAATCTCTTTTCTCCTTATCATCAAGCTCATCATACATTTTAGGTCCGTCCATTCCGTAAATAGGAGTTCCATCTTCATTAGTATCAAGTATATCTCTAGTCATCTCAACTCGACACGGTCCTTCATCAATGGATTTGAGAATGTTGACACCATTTTCCTTTCCAAGGCAAGACAACTGATTCGTTGAGCCCAATAATCGTAGTCGATTCATCAAGCATGGGTGGATTTAGTATCCGAGCCACCGCTTGAACATCCTCGGAACAAGTGGAGAAGATAGTAGGAACATTGGTAGACATGTTAATGCATTATACGGGATTTTATAACTCTATGATTAAACCGGAAATAGATTCTTTCACGGATTTTACTAAATCAAGAGAAACCGTAAACAATCACCCAAGTCGCTAGAAGAAAATGCACCAAGTCGCTAACACCTAATTCGCTACACTCCCAAGTCGTTAAAGTTCCAAGTCGCTAGACGATGCAAGTCGCTAAGTAGTAACTCGCTAAGCCTCAAGTCGCTAGCAAAATTTTGGCGAGAATTGCCACACAAGTCGCTAAAGATTCAAGTCGCTAAAGAGCAACTCGCTATGCACCAAGTCGCTACCACTGTCGCTACCGTAGTGGAGAGTCCACTACTTGTATCGTTAATCGCTAGGTCTAAGTCGCTAGCTCCAAAACCGTAACTCGCTACAAAATTGTGAAGCAAGTCGCTACGAAGAAAGAAATCAGATATCAAGTCGCTAGCAAGAAAAACCACATAAACATCACTTTTAATCCAAAACAACCCAACCAAGATGATTCAAGCTTACCAAATGAAAACCTAAACACTTGTGATGATTCTAAACATAAAAGTACTAACAAAATCCAAGCTTTAACACAAGAAATCAACCAAATGATGCACAAACCACTAAAATTTTCAAACTAAAAACCACCTAAAACCACTAAAAATCCAAAGATGTGCGAGATATGATCTAACCATGGCTCGATACCAATTGTAGGATATTAGTTTTCACATACAAATCAAACCATAACACAAAGTGGCGATGAATGGAATTCTAGAGAGAAAGTTAGAGGTTTAGGGAACTTAGTGAGAGAAAGTGAAAGATATTATTATGAGCTCAACTCTACCTTGGAAGGTAGAGTATTTATAGTCTTACATAAATCGCCACACCTCGAGTGTGGATCGTGAATACAATGGGTAAAGACCGTCCGTCCTCCACGGTGTTACTTAACTAAATACTACTTAACTAAAAGAACTACAACCACGAGCTTCCTAACGATTACATATGCTTGAGGTGACCGACTCTTTAATACCTGGAATTTCTAATTCCTAACATTTTCGCCTAGTGTCAGAGTAACTTTTCTGGCAATCTCTAGCAGCTTGTAGTCTGCTTCTGATCTGAATAATCTTTTCAGTTGTGTCCCGTACAATTTTTGGGCCGGTGAGTTGAACATCGCCAACCTCATTCCAGCATACGGGTGATCGACACTTTCGACCATACAATGCTATGTACGGTGATGATTTAAGACTGGAATGATAGCTATTGTGGTAAGAGAATTCGACAAATGGTAAATGATAGTCCCAACTTTTACCAAAATCGATAATACAAGTTCTTAGCATATCTTCCAAGGTTTGTATGGTTCTTTCGATTTGACCGTCAGTTTACGGATTATAGGCAGTACTCATGTCTAGTTTAGTTCCAAATGCTTTCTTAAGTGACTGCCAAAAATTTGAAGTAAATCTGCTATCTCTATCTGAGATAATTGAAATGGGTACACCATGTCTAGAAACTATTTCTTTGATATACAGCTTGGTCAGCTGATCCATTTCATAAGTTTCTTTGATTGGAATGAAATGAGCAGATTTTGTTAAACGGTCCACAATTACCCAAATGGCGTCATAACCGCTCGGTGTCCTGGGTAATTTCGTAACAAAATCCATCGTGATTCTTTCCCATTTCCACATAGGAATCTCGGGTTGTTGTAGTAATCCTAATGGTTTTTGACACTCAGCCTTGACCTTAGAACATGTCAGGCACTTACCAACATATTTGGCAATATCGGCCTTTATGTTAGGCCACCAATATAGCATTTTAAGATCATGATACATTTTATCGGACCCCGGATGAATGGAGTACTTTGACTTATGCGATTCATGCATAATCAAATCTCGTACACCTCTATAGAGTGGTATCCAACTTCTGTCTTTGAAGCATAACGTTCCATCAGAACGCTTTACCAAACCGTTTTTGTTCTCTAACATACCGTAGAGATTCTCTTTGGGTCGATTTTCTTCTTTGATAGCTTCGGTTTGTGCTGCAAGGATTTGTGAGGGTAGTGGTGATACGATCATCATTCCCAACGATCTATGATTCGCTCCCAAACCGTCAAGTTTTATCACACAAGCCGACCACTCATGAATGGTCAACCGTAACAAACTTCAAACAACCGAACCAAATGCAATTAAGATCTAGAGGAGTATAGTGTTTCCCGTGTCATTAAGTCCCAACGAGTCGTGCAATCGAATAATCAAACGAATAGTGATCGGGAGAATTTGAACGGAAAAGGGTTATGATTATGAATAATTATACCTAAAGAGAAAGTTTATAAATTATAGGGGCTTAAATGCAATTTAAAGAAAATTAAAAAGATAAATTATATTAAATAAACGCTATCACTATTTTTAAAATCTGATGTTTTGATTTTTCTTTATAAATTTAAATTAAAAACTACGTAACGCATAAAAGAAATTGTGAAACTGAAACAATATTAATCCTAAAAATATAAAATGACATTTTACAAACCTAATGATAAGAGAAAATTTTTAGAAAAAGAAAATTATTTTTATTACTATTTATTTAATTATTGTTAATTAAAACTATTTTACTTTATTTAATAATACCCTAAAATACAAGAAAATATGAAATAAAGCTAGAAAATGAAATTATGACTTAGAAAAATCTAAAATAACTAAAGAGAATTTTCAAAACTAATTTTGTATTTTTTCGATTATTTTCCTATTTTCTATGAATTAAAAACTATTTGAAACTACTTAAATTGCTAAAATTACAAATTACACTATGAAAATCTGGAAAAATTATTTTTTGCTTTTATATTTATCTTAACCTAGGAAAATGAAAACTTATTTTTTGAAACTTTTCCGATTTAATTGTATTAAAAGCTAATTAAAATGCCTAAAACCTGCTTTTAAATGAGGAAAATAGCAAAAGAATCGAAAATTATGAAAATTCAGGGAAACTCTAAAATATTATTCTAATTCTAGGAAAATAGATAAAACTTATGCGTGTTTGTAAGAAATGAGAACTGTTGTGTAAAATGATTTAAGATAAGCACCTAAGATTAAGCTAATAAGTACTATAAGCTACCAAACTGCACATGAAGCTAAATTATACTAAAAGTACCTAAAATCAACTAATTCCATCTATTCCTAACTTCTAATGTGTAATCTACTAAAGTTTTGAGCTAATTAACCACTAAAACCAACCGTGCCTATCTGCTACTTTAAGCTAATGCAATCGCTTATCCGATTAGTAAAAGAAACTAGAAATGTGGACCTCAAGAAGACCTGGCTAAGAACTTGAAAACCAAGAATGAAACCAAGATAAGCTCTAATGAGCTTTTGACAAGCTCGAAAGAAGCACATGCACACTCAAGATACACCGAGTGTGTGCATGTGGACTTATGACCAAGTTGACAAAGTTTGTTTTGGAGCTTGTACAAAATTACTAAAAATCTACAAAAATCATATTAAGAAACTAGACCAACTGAAGTTTTTAAACCCAATGATTTACTTGAATTGACCCAAAATTGAATCAATGAAAAATCACCCAAGGTGGGCTGAAACTGACTTTTTCACCTTTTTTGACTTTTGATACTTTTGCAAAGTTTGACTAAAATGAGTTTTGAAACCAATTTATGGACTAAGATTGATGAATTAAGCTAAAGTAAAGCTATATTAAGCTACCCTACTGATATTTGAACACAAATCAAGCTTTGGCTTTTTGAAAATTCCAACAGACATGAACTTAAGACAGATTCAAGGTGATTTTGACTGTGAGCTTATGCATATGCAAGATTGTGACTAAATTGATTCAAGTGGACCTAAATTAGACTGAGTAGCCAGATTTTAAACACAAACAAAAGCTCAAGCTCAAATAAGCCCACTGATCCAAACACAACTTAGCCAACTGATTTGCTAATGACTCTTACTTAATCCTATTATTCTAACACTAAATCCTAATCAGTGATTAAACTAACACCTAAATTATGCTATTTCTCAAACAAACACAATCAAATGAACAATAGGTTTAAAAATAAGATCATGACAGATATGGATTATTTGAAAACTCACTTGTGTCCACAGCCACTATGGCTTGCCAAGAATCAAAGGACCACTAAACTATTCTAAACCATACCCTAACTCAAATTCAACCCATATCCAATTCTGCATCAACCCATATCCACTTCATTGCCTGCTTAACCAAAATCTCTTCTCAGTTTGACTTTTGTTGACCAAAACCAAAGTTGCT
Source organism: Chrysanthemum lavandulifolium (assembly GCA_022545495.1). Lineage (NCBI taxonomy): Eukaryota > Viridiplantae > Streptophyta > Magnoliopsida > Asterales > Asteraceae > Chrysanthemum > Chrysanthemum lavandulifolium. Next base: position 26,773,548 of record CM040245.1, on the reverse strand, counting down.
TGAAACTGAATTGTAAGCTTACCAAAAGCTATAAATAGCTTAAATAAACTTATTTGAACTTAAAAATAAGTTATTAGAAGCTTGAATGTAAGAGCTTGAAACTGAATTTTGCAACAGTGAACATGAAAACATGAAATGTTAATATAAACTTGAATTGATACTTGAAAATAGTTTTAATACACTGGAATAACTTAATTTGATACAATTAAACTTGAAATTACAACTGAGAATCTATTTAAGATATAGAAAGTTTAAAACGACATACATATGAAATAAAAAACTAAGTACTGCTTTCTTCTCTCCTTCTTCTTCCTCTATTTATATGCAAAAGGTCTTCTCTCTCTTCGAGCATTTCCCACTTGTTATCACAGCCATTGGATCAGTTGGGTCATTTTTGGCCATTGATGATTTTTGGCGGGAAAATTGGATATCAACAGGTGGAAGGATTGAGAGCAAGGGGGGGGGGAAGGCATTTAATGCATCTTGGCTTGGGTTGTTTAGAGGGTAGGAATAGTGCGTGATGATGATGGAGTGTGGGTTGTTGCAGGCGATAAGGTTGCAGGCAAGTGGTGAAGAAGACAGTGGGCGGGAGTGGGGTTTGACTGGGTTTGACTTGGGAGGGTTTAATATTAAGGCAGGGGTCAAAGGGGGTCACAAGTGTTTGGCAGGGGTCCAAAGGTGTATATGGCAGGGGTCAAGTCCAAAGGGTATTTGGTTTGTTAATACAAGGACCAAAACTGCCATTCTTGATATTTGAGGGACCAAATCTGCCAATTTCTCAAAGTTGTTTCAAGGGTCACTTTTGCCAAGTTTCAATAGTACAAGGACCATTTTTGACATTTTCAAACTTCCAAGGACTATTTTTGCCAAATTTGAAACTTGAAGGACCAAACTTGTAATTTCTGAAAACTTTTGACATTTTTCACCAAAGGACTAATTTTGACAACTTATGATTTTAAAAGGACCTTTGGTGATTTTTCTTTTAAAATAAATGCTCAGGGACTATTTCGACAACTTTGAAACTTGGGGACTAAAAGCGCCAATTATGCAAACTTGATACGCTTTTTCACCGATTTTGATATTTTGCATTTAAAACACATAAAACACTTATTTGTGATATTTTTATCATTTTGATGCATTTCGAGCATTTTACGTGTTTTGCGATTCAGATTTAACAAAAATGATGAGTATTTACATACTCATCAATCCCCACACTAAACTATTGCTAGTCCCTAGCAATCTTTTGAGAAAAACTTAATGGATTTGAATCTCTTTACCAAAAGCCATTACTCTCGAGTAGCCAAATGTTTCAGTTCAAGTAAGAACTATGGTACATCGATAACCATATGATTTTGAGCAAATCACCGCTTCCAACGGATTTGATTTGTCTTTACCGAAGCCGTTTGCTTCGGACTAGCCAACTCTTAGATAATATATACTATCTTTGGTGAGTCGACACCAATTATGGTTTTCCACCGCCTTTACCACAAGCCATAAACTTGCGTGCTAGCCAACTCTTCACTTTTAAGGATATGGTGAAATGAATACCATACAATTTTGGGCAAATTGCAAGCCGTCAACGGATTTGAGATATCTTTACCAAGAGCCGTTTGCTCTGGATTAGCCAATCCTTTTGTTTATTAGACATGGCGGATCGATAACCATAATCCGAGTAAGTGCAAAACACTTACTCCAAAAAAAAATTTTGGCCAAAATGGGAGAATTAGGCGGTATAATTACATGATAAAATTCGTGAGAATTCCCCCACACTAGAAATGAATATTGCCTCAATATTCAAAGTACCATGATTATGCGAAACATAGAACGAAAAGGAAAATACTACGGCCATTATTTTGAGTGATTTTTTTTTTTTTTTTTTTGGATACTTTATATACAACAATGGGCAACTCCCCACACTAGTGGTGGTAGAAAGTAGAAAGAAGTCGAAATATGGGTGAAAACCCATATGGTGTGCTCTTGTTTTGATTCCCGAGTCGCTAGCTTGACTCGATCCCCGCATTCATTGGTTCATGGGGAAAGTTTGTAGATCCGGGACAATCACGGGAGGAATGTCCTCTCCAAAATAGTGCTTCAATCGATGACCATTCACTTTAAAATTTGGACCATCGGGTTGAGATAACTCAATGGTTCCATAAGGAAATACTTTAGTGATGGTGAATGGTCCGCACCATCGGATTTTAGTTTTCCAGAAAATCTTCAATCTTGAGTTGAAAAGAAGGACTCGATCACCGACGTTGAAAACGCGGTTCTTGATTTTGGAGTCATGAATCTTCTTTGTCTTTTCTTTGTAGATCAAAGAGTTCTCGTATGCTTGATCACGAGTTCATTTAATTCATTCATTTGAACTTTCCGTGATCACCACGGTCTCTGAATATCGAAGTTTGCATATTTCAAGGCCCAAGATGCCTTGTGCTCAAGCTCAATCGGCAGATGACACGCCTTTCCGTACACAAGCTTGTATGGAGTACACCGATGGGTGTTTTATAAGTTGTACGGAAGGCCCAGTCGTCATCTAGCTTATCCGACCAAGAGGCACGCCGCCATCGTCCTCTCCGAATTCTTTAATCCTCGGTTGGAAACTTCCACTTGCCCACTTGTTTGGGGTGGTGCGCGAGAGAGAGACGGTGAGTTACACCATACTTTGCATGACTCTATCAAACCGGTCATTGCAGAAATGCGCACCACGATCATCGATTATAGCTCGTGGAGTTCCAAACCTAGCAAAAGAGATTTTAAGAATATCACAACAACTCGGGCATCATTGGTAGGTAAAGCTTTCGCTTCAACCCATTTTGACAAATAGTCAACGCCACTAGTATGTATTTGTTTCTCGAGATGATGGAAATGGCCCCATAAAGTCAATGCCCCGGATGTCAAAATCTCACACACTTGAATGGCGTTTTGCGGCATTTCATTTCTTTGTGAGATATTTCCGTGACGTTGACAAGCGTCATGTGTTTTGACAAATTAATGGGCATCCTTGTAAATCGTGGGCCAATAGAATCCGGAATCAAACACCTTCTTGGCGGTGTAGTTGGGGCTATGATGTCCCCAAGAGGTCCGAATGGCAAGCCTTGAGAATATCATTGGCTTCCCGACCATACACACATCGCCTCGATGACTTGATCCGCAAATTTTGAATAAGTGGGGTCGTCCCTGTAAGTAATGTTTACATCTTTAAAGAATTTGTTTTTCTGCTGGGACGACATCCTTTCACCACAAAGTTACCCGCATGGTAATTTGCAAAGTTAGCAAACCATGGGGTAGAAGAGTCTCCACTAAAAGAAACCACATTGAGTGTTTCGAGAGGAAATGTTTCGCTTATTTCCTTTTTCTCGAACACATCTTGGTGAGGGTTTTCTAGATCGGGATGATGATCGCACCTGTGTTCTCGGCTCCTTTTTATCACGTATAATGATATCAAATTCTTGTAGAGGAGAACCCAACGGAGCAATCTCGGCTTTGCATCTTGTTTTGAAAAGAGATATTTGAGAGCCGAGTGATCCGTATACACCACGCATTTGGTCAAGATAAGGTATGGCCAAACTTTCGAACGCATACACCACTAATAATTCTTTTTACGTAGTGGTGTAATGGGTTTGAGCTTCACCATAGTCTTACTCGCGTAGTGGATAGGCTGAAAATGCTTGGTTTTTCGTTGCCCCAAGACCGCACCGATAGCAAAATCACTTGCATCGCACATGAGTTCAAAGGGTAAATCCCAATCGGGGCAACTAGAATGGGTTCTTCGTAAGCTTTTTCTTTAATGTTTCAAAAGCTCGATGCACTCGGAGAAAAGATAAAAGGAGCATCGTTTTCAAGAAGATGGGTCATAGGTCGGGCGATTTTAGAAAATCTTGTATGAATCTACGATAAAACCCGGCATGACCTAGAAAACTCCTAATACCTTTGACGGTAGTAGGATGAGGCAATTTAGCAATCACATCAACTTTTGCTCTATCTACGTCAATCCCGTTTTTGGAAATCTTATGGCCAAGGACTATGCCTTCTCTGACCATAAAGTGGCTCTTCTCCCAATTTAGACAAAGATTGGTGTCTTTACACCGTTTTAGCATTTTATCTAAATGGGAGAGACATGCTTGAAATGAGTCCCCAATGACCGAGAAGTCATCCATAAACACCTCCATTGTTTCCCCGATCATGTCATGGAAAATTGCCATCATACATCGTTGGAACGTGCCAGGAGCGTTACATATGCCAAAAGGCATACGTTTGTAGGCAAAAGTTCCGTATGGGGCGTAAATGTGGTCTTTTCTTGATCCAACGGATCAATGGGGATCCGAAATATCCCGAGAAACCATCAAGGAAACAATAGTACTGTTCCTCGCTAATCTCTCAAGCATTTGGTCCATGAAGGGTAGAGGAAAATGGTCTTTACGGGTGGCTTCGATTAATCGGCGATAGTCAATACACACACGCCATCCCGTAACCAATCGAGTTGGGATTAACTCGTTTTCTTCATTTGTGACAACAATTATGCCACCCTTTTTGGAACACGATGAATGGATCGACCCAAGGACTATCGAGATCGGGTAAATTAAACCGCATCAAGAAGTTTGAGAACTTCTTGTTTGATAACCTCATGAATCTTAGGATTCACCCTTCTACGATGTTGGATCGCCGGCTTGAAGTCATCCTCCATTAAGATTTTGTGAGTACAAAACTCATGGTTGATACCCTTAATGTCGGAGAGTTTCCAAGCAATTGCTTGCTTGTGTGACTTCAAGACCTTTATGAGAGCGATCTTCTCCTCCTCGCTTAAGTCTTTAGCAATTATGACGGTAATTTATCATCACCTCCAAGAATGCATACTCGAGATGAGGAGGTAGGTCCTTAAGTTCAACCTCGGGAAATTCTTCAAGAGATGTTTGTACCGATTTGATTTCCTCAATCATGATCTCTTTCGGAGGAGTGAAGGTAATGGATCTTTATTTAACAATTGCTCAAGATAAAGGATATCTCCTCCGAATCATAAACACCATCAATTCCCCGTGAATTGATTCATCGTTAGCAAGAAACTCATCGATCTCTTCCGAAGAAGTCACCTCCCTCAAACGGAGTGAGAGATGGGAAGAGTCGGCAATGATAGGTTGAGAAGATGTGGTGGAATCCCACCACGCATTTATGAAGATAACCAAGAAACTCTTGAGAGTACTCCTCAAGCAATATCAATTACATCGACTGATTAACCGATTCAAGATTCATAATTTGAGGAGTACCTCAAGTTTGATCAAGGTTAAAGGTGATGACTTCATTACCCACACGTAACGTGATTTCTTGCTCAAATACATCAATGAGAGCACGTCCGTTCTCGTGAATCCTCGCCTAACAATGAGGGAACCCGAGGATCGCATCGAAATCAACAACCACAAAGTCACCGGAGCTGGAACTTTCCTACTTTTACAAATACATCCTCGGCAATGCCATGAGGACGCGATATAGAACGATCTCGCAAGCTCAAGAGTCATGCGGTAGGAACAAGTTCGAAGAGAAAGCTTCTTCCATCTCGAATAAGGCATAAGATTGATGCTTGCACCAAGATCGGCAAGGGCAAAGCATTCAATCATCCTCGAAAACACAAGGAAGAAGAAATTTTCCAGATCTCCAAGCTTGGGAAGCTTTTTAATGAATCACGAAAGCGCTCTCGCTCAAAGGAGTTTTAGCCATTTCAAACAGCTTTTTCCTTGTTGCTTAACATGTGTTTGAGAGTTGATGCAAACTTGGGCATCAAGATGATAGCATCCATAAAGCTTATGTCAAAATGAAGTTCTTGGAAAATTTGAAAAATTTTTCCATTTGATGACCGGCTTTTTCGCGGAGTTTTGCTCATTTAAACGTGATGGGTAAGGAATAGAAGTTTTGGATTTGGGGTTTTCAACCGGAGGTTCAAAACAACCTGTGTTTGGTTTTGGGTTTCGGGACAACTTCGAGGATGGACATTGCTGGTACCTCCGTTATTAGTAGGAAGTTCCTTGTCCTTTGTCGCCTCGTGTTCACTTTCCACTACCTTCGGAGAGAAGAAGAAGAGTAGGAATAGCGGGTCCATCATCTGAAGCACCACTTCGTTGTGATCGCCTTTGCATCGCCTCGGATTAGCGATCGTGTTGCTAGGTAAAGTACCGAGCCGAGGGTCGATCATTTAAAGACTTCTTAATGTCGAAATCGCTAACCAACAACCTATTCATTTCCTCTTGGGATTTCATGAATTGTTTCAACAATTCATCGATGATGGTCCATTGGAACAATGGCTTGATCTTGTGTAGGAAAATTACCGCCCCTATTCTTTGGATTAGGGCCTTGATTTTGAAATTTCCTTGATTATTGCCATGAAAATACCCAGGTTGAAATTTCCGACCTTGGTTTCTATTAAAATTTCCTTGGTGTTGGAAGTTTTGACTTTGATTTTGAAACCGTTATTTTGACTAAAATTTCCTTGGTTTTGAAAACCTTGGTTCGTTCTATTCGATTTTGATTACGGTTTTGGTTTTGGTTGAAACCGGTGGTCCAGGTAGTGGTTAGGACGGTGGTTCGGTCTATAGGAGCACGGTATTGGTTGCCTCGAATTAGAAATCCATACGCGCGTTAGCTTCAAAGGGTTACCATCGGTGGCCATACAGCTTGTAGTAGGCATGGGGCCACCGCAAGCAACACGAATTCCACTTTCTTAACTTCAAATAGAGGTGAAGTTTGTGGAAAGAAACTTTCTTTTGGTGGAGAGAAGGCGATAACGCCACACGCGTCGCTCGGGTCAAAGGAACTTCCTTTCTTCGAGCAAGTTTTATAACACCCTAGGCAAAGGAACCTAATCGTTGTAGTGTAGTAATTAGGGTAAGCCACGGTATTGATATCGTTCTCTCAGGGAATAGGAATGCTAGTAGGAGTTACTACGCTAAGGTTAAGGTTGAGGAAGATTATTTTTATCTTTTTATATTTTATGAAAATGGAAAGGTACGAATCTCGGGTATTGGATTTGGGGGTTGGTATTTCACCGATTACTCTACTATTATCTAATTATCTAAACTAAGGTTGTGGGGTCTATGTCTAATTAATGTGTGCTCGTATGATAGTTTAAAGATGTGTTTACTTAGTTTGTATTACTCCTTAATTATCTCCTATTGATGGTTGAGTGTCACGCCTTATTCCTAGTTGCGTTGTGTTTCTAAAGTTGTAGGGTATGCGTTTCTCCCAACTCTTTGAACTTACCAAAGGGTCTTGTCTACAAATCCACGTAGAGATTATAGACTCCTACTCTAAGGCACTCTTCGGATGGTTTAGACTACAATCACTCGTGTAATCATACTCTAGGGTTCACAAAGATGAATCAAGCATTAAGTACACAACGAATGACCTATCGCATTACTAGATCATTAATCAACTAAGATAAGAAACAACCAATCAATATTCAATAATTAAGTTTCATACTTCCTAAGCAAACACACAAATAAATTAGCGGACATGGAGAACATGCAAGCATACACACAAATAATCAAAGACATAATTGAATTAATGAAGCAAAGACTTATCTTGGTGTAAGATAGGGTTAAAACCCTAAAATACTGTACAAGACACCTTAGGTTCGGTTTTAGGTTTTACTCCAAAGACTCTCCACACAAAGACCGAAAAATTCGATTCTATATATAAGATTACAATTATGACGGCGCCACCTTATGTTTAGTGACGCCGTGTCGCCGCCATTAGGGTTTCGCTTGGCCACGTTAACCTTGCTACGGCGTCACCTTATGTCCGTGACGCCGTCCTCTTCGACTTCCCGACGCCGTCGGATCGCATCTAGGCCGCCCGAGTAGCGACGGCCTACTCTTTCACACTAGACGCCGTCTCTTGAAAACACGAGTTTTGAGTTCGACCGTCACAACAATTCCCACGACGGCGTACATAGAACCTAACGCCGCCTTCTACATTCGGCGATCGTGAGTGTCTCGATTTCGACTTTGGCCATTTTCTTCATATATTCGCGCCTTTCGTCCAAATAAGTGTCATTCCAAGATTTTGCCTTCACGAGACCTAAAAAGTGAAAAGGAACGATATTAAGCAATAACGGATACAAAGTGATCAAATAAGGACTTAAACGACCCTCAAAATGGTACCTTTTAAAACCTTATCAAATATCCCTACACTTGTTATTTTCTTGTCCTCAAGCAAATGTGCTTTTAGCCAATTAATTTGTAAGTTAGGGGTCATTCAAAGATTAATTCAAAACGGTCCACAACACATATAAGCCCCGTAAAAGTCATAACAAGTACGGAAATTACATACTAGCACCTCACATGGGGTGTTTGGATACTCACATCTCTCTCGGGTGTATATGAAATATAACAAAATAGGAAATGGAAGATAAACACTCATTAACCGGTCCTAGTACATAGATTACCATAGGCTTGAGAATAGATCAAACCTCCATCGCTTTGGCGTAAGCACCTAGGAAAGACTATCAAAGAGGTCTTTAAAGGGTTGTAACGTTAGGCTTACGGTAGGAAATAAGGGTTTGGTGGGATAGGCTATTAAGTGGTGGTAAGTCAAAAATCTCTATGTTAAATGCATATGAAGAATGGCGTTGCTAAGCCAAGACTTGACACTTCTAAACTCTAGATAACCGAAATAAACAAACATAAATTAAAAGATAGATGTAGGATGGTAGCCCGTATGTTTTTTTTTTTTTTTTTTTTTTTTTATACACTTTTACTCTACCATCCTCTACGATAACATCAAAATACTAGGGATTTACAGGCATATCCCTACACTTGAGTTTTTATTATTCTAACACTAATTTGACCCGAATTGAAAAGATCAAAACACTTGGGGTACATTATTACGTAAACAAAGGGAATTTGAATTTAACGTTCCCTTCCCGTCATTTCATAAACTTTAACTTTTCCCATGAATCCCAATCATCCCAAAACTGTATACAAAGGATATGACTCGACTTAGCAACTTATGCAAGCAACTAGATAATTGAACTAAGGGTTTGGGGTGATAACAAATAATTGCACTAAAAGTGAGTGCATAAGGGGTAGGCTAAGGCGATTTGGGTGTATATTTGGGGGTGGGGTGTAAACAATGTTTTCATTGATATTCGGAAAACCGAAATATCACGAGAACCGCGAAAAGGATAGGCTCGAGGGGTTAACTAGGGTATCGTGTACTAAAGATGAGTACAACGCAAAGGGTGTGGGGAATTACTCAACCGATGTGGAAGAAGTAATTATATTACGGTATCAAACAAGGGTTTATCCTAATGCCTCTTATCATTTATTTATTCCTAACTACACAAGTGTAGCCTCACTTGCGATCTCGGAATGCATCACAAAACAAGTTCTAGAATCTAATATACTACGGTTCACACTCTAAGCATTAAAGATGAATGCTTTAATTCCTACTAATCTAAGGGCGATCCTCACATTTTGGGTGGAATTTGGGTGGTAAAGGGTTTTGTGCTAGTCATATAACTTCCTATCCATGAGACGCTTTTGTTAAGACTAATGGCCCACTCCTATATGTCATGAAAATTTTAAATTTTGTGCCAAAATTACCCTAACCGACATTTCTCATGGTTTATTACACAATCACAATTGGACAAAGCAAAAAATCAAGGATAAGCATAGTTTCAAAGTTCCGTTTTATTTTCCTCGCTACATTTTAAACCGAACATTGTCCCCAATGTTCCCGAAAGTATCAAAGTTATGATAAAGAAGGTAATCAAAAACGAAAGAAACTAATACTCCCCCGATTTGCTCGGTAGGATCCGTGTAAAGTGGTGGTTAAATTCTTTTCAAGAAGAATTTATGCGTGAAAAGCTCCTTCCAATCTTTTGTAACTTCTTCTTGACAAACTAAACCCGCACACTTGAAGAAAACAAACGAAACCTTCGCAGTAAAATCGGGGTAATAATATATATAAAACTCGATTTAAACTAGGATATAATGCTTGTGGAATGAATGTTTACAATTTCTAAGAAAATTAAGACCGAAAATTCCAAAATTTATAAGTAGCTCGAAAACGAGAAAAAGTAATCGACGTTTTACTCCTTCTCCGCCGTCGGTTGCAATCTCGACGTCAAAGTTATCCCGACAAAAAGCGGTCTGCGATTTTCGGAAAAATTTCGGAAAATTTACATCTTTAGAACTGGAAAAATTTCGCAAAACATCCATTATGACTCGATACAAGCATTTGACTCGAACAAACAAACATATATATCTTTTAGTTAATTGTTATTCTCATGTTTACGTTTCTTTTGAAAACGTGTAATCCTCCTACACTTATCCCTTATGTAAAATACCTTTATATGTAATTAAGACGAAGGTTAAAACAAAATAAAGCATTTTTACAAATTTAAACATGAGGATAAACAATTAATAAAAGATATATGACACTAACAAGCAAACAATTAAGCATGGGTTGCCTCCCACGTAAGCGCTTTTCTTTATTTAAGAGTCTTGTAGCTAGACTCATAGTCGTGCTCCTACGCATCGATATACGTAAGTCTATCCTCAACAATGTCGTAAGGATCAAACTTATCATTCAAGTTCCTATTAGTACGCTCGGTTAAATAAGCCTTTTCGAACATTTCACCATCGGGATCATAGATTTGTATCCTAATGTGCCACCTTCCATTACCATCACTAGGCGGTCTATTCCAATTCCACATGTGTTCGGATTTCTCAACTATCCACTTATTCATGACAAGGTTAACGGGCAAGCTTCCTAGGAACTCGGTCATCTTCCTAAATACTAAGGCGTCCTCGAACGGGTTCACTTCTATATCCCTAGCCAATTCTTGTTCTTGGAAAGTTGCTGCACTAGCAAAGGCCTTATCTAGGTAAAAAGGTCTTTGGGGGCCTATGATGTTCTTCTCAATCCAAGGTCCATATCGAGAAGGCTCTCTATCCAACCTTATCTCATGGGATTTCCTCATCCTTATAGTATGTATGTTTTTAACATCGTAAACGGATCTAGCACTCCCTCTCCTACCACTATTTTGGACATCTTACAATCGATGATGGCACTAGCGGTAGCTAAAAATCCTCTTCCAACTAGTAATGGGCATGTTGGGTCCTTATTCATGTCGAGTACATGAAAGTCGGCCAAAAGAGTCAACTCTCCTACATGTACTACCATGTCCTTTATTATTCCAACCGGACGTGCTATACTACCGTCCGCTAATCCTAAGATAGTTTCCGTTGGTTCAATCTTACCTAGGTTGAGGCTTCTATGAAGGGACAACGGAATGAGATTGATGCATGATCCTAAATCGGCTAAAGCATCGAGTGGCTTGGAAGTTCCAAGTCTACAAGGAAGAGTGAATAGCCCGGATCATCTAATTTCTTAGGTAAGTTGTTTCGCACAAAGGCGGACCCATGTTTCCCAAGCCTAAGTTCTAACTCATATTTTTCTTTTAAAGCATTATAATAAGGTGCATGAGCTAAGACTTCAAGAATCGGTTTTCTTGATGGAGTTCCTTGTACTCCTCCTCTAAACTAGGTTTGGATTCTTGGTTGACGGGTTTCTCAAGAGTAGGCTTTACCAAAGGTGCCGGGCTTTGGTATTTCTTGGATGACTTGGAACCCTTTTGATAGCATTTACCGAATGAACCGTTGGGTGAGAGGGGCATGGATGTGCACTCTCCATGGTGAACTAGAACATGAAGTCGATGCAATTGAATTCACTTTTGGGTTCTTAATGGTATCACTTGGGAGTGCTCCAATTTCCGCTCATTGAAGGCTTTTAAGAGGGCATCAAGCTTGGTTGTCATCTCGCCTGCTTTTGCTTAAAATCGGCTTCAAGCTTATTCAATCGAGTTTCTTGGGATGACAAAATCTAGATGCAATTGCCTCAAGATTAGTGGGGTTCCGGTATTAGAAGAATTGAACCCATTAGGCGAACTAGATGAACTTTGGGGTGTGCTTGAGTTTTGGTTCCACTTAAGATTAGGGTGATTTTTCCATGATGGGTTGTATGAGTTTCCTAAGTTGTTTTGTTCGGGTTTGAAAGTGTACCACTTCTCTCCCGCTCCGCCGGCACGTATGGAGGCGTAGTCCGCAAAGCTTGTTCGGAGAGCCTTGAGCGATCCACGAGTGTCATGGGGACCACCGCATAACTCACAAGGTAGAGTGATTTGATTCACTTGTCGTGAGGACTTAGGATTTTGTAGAACTCATGAGGAATTTAACCCGATCTTCAAGTTCGATCATCCTACGGTCGGGAGGAGGCAAGGAGATTGCCTTGACGGTTTGGGCAGCTCACGGGGTCATCCAACTTTCGTTGTCATAGAGGGCAAGGTCCTCTATTATTTCCCATGATTCTTCGCGGTGAGATCACTAAGTTTTCCACCGCCGCTTGGTCAATGGATCGCTTAGTGGGAAAGTTGACATGATCATAAAAGATTTGGACTTGGAGCCAAAGATCAATGCCGTGATGAGGACTTTGTGAAGTAAGTCCTTGAATCGGGTCCATGCTTCGAGAGAGATTCACCTTGACGTTGTTGGAACATCAAGATGTCATTCCTAAGCTTAGTGGTTCTCCCGGTGGGAAAAATTGAGCAAGGAAGCGAAGTAAGATCATCCCAACTTGAGATGGAGCCGGGAAGTCGCTCAAGCCAATTACTAGCTTGGTCCCGTAGAGAGAATTGGAAGAGACGCAGCGTGGTCTCCCGAGTAGTAGCATCAAGGTCGATGGAATCGGCGATTTGAGGAAATCCTCGATGTCGATTTGGATCTTGAACGAAGTCCATGGAATGCACATCCGTTTTGCACCAACCGGATGGTGTCGGATCGCAGGCCGTAGTTTGGGCTTGGTCGGAAGCTCAATGGTGTTCCTATAGCCTAAGTGGCTTGGTCTTGAGTATTCACCAAGAGTACGGGCTCTTGGCGGGTCATTTGGTGGTATGTTGATGAATGGTAGTGGGTTATCACCTTCCATGATGAAAAGTGATGGAATTACTAACAAAGGTTACGAAGAAGGGGATAGACTAAGAGAAATCTAAAATAAGAAAAATTTACTTGATAGGAATCAAGCAAAGAAACCTAAACGAGGTGGACTACTAACTAGCTATTCTATTCCCGCCGCGCTAAAACTTGATAACGCCACACGCGTCGCTCGGGTCAAAGGAACTTCCTTTTCTTCGAGCAAGTTTTATAACACCCAGGCGGTGAACCTAATCGTTGTAGTGTAGTAATTAGGGTAAGCCACGGGTATTGATATCGTTCTCTAGGGAATAGGAATGCTAGTAGGGAGTTACTACGCTAAGGTTAAGGTTGAGGAAGATTATTTTTATCTTTTATATTTTATGAAAATGGAAAGGTACGAATCTCGGGTATTGGATTTGGGGGTTGGTATTTCTACCGATTACTCTACTATTATCTAATTATCTAAACTAAGGTTGTGGGGTCTATGTCTAATTAATGTGTGCTCGTATGATAGTTTAAAGATGTGTTTACTTAGTTTGTATTACTCCTTAATTATCTCCTATTGATGGTTGAGTGTCACGCCTTATTCCTAGTTGCGTTGTGTTTCTAAAGTTGTAGGGTATCGTTTCTCCCTAACTCTTTGAACTTACCAAAGGGTCTTGTCTACAAATCCACGTAGAGATTATAGACTCCTACCTAAGGCACTCTTCGGATGGTTTAGACTACAATCACTCGTGTAATCATACTCTAGGGTTCACAAAGATGAATCAAGCATTAAGTACACAACGAATGACCTATCGCATTACTAGATCATTAATCAACTAAGATAAGAAACAACCAATCAATATTCAATAATTAAGTTTCATACTTCCTAAGCAAACACACAAATAAATTAGCGGACATGGAGAACATGCAAGCATACACACAAATAATCAAAGACATAATTGAATTAATGAAGCAAAGACTTATCTTGGTGTAAGATAGGGTTAAAACCCTAAAATACTGTACAAGACACCTTAGGTTCGGTTTTAGGTTTTACTCCAAAGACTCTCCACACAAAGACCGAAAATTCGATTCTATATATAAGATTACAATTGCGACGGCGCCACCTTATGTTTAGTGACGCCGCCGTGTCGCCGCCTATTGTGGTTTCGCTCTTGGCCACGTTAACCTTGCGACGGCGCCACCTTATGTCCGCGACGCCGTCCCTTCGACTTCCGACGTCGCTCGGATCGCATCTAGGCCGTGCGAGTAGCGACGGCCTACTCTTTCACACTAGACGCCGCTCTTGAAAACACGAGTTTTGAGTTCGGACCGTCACAACAATTCTCTGACGGCGTCGTACATAGAACCCGACGCCGCCGCTTTCTACATTCAATGATCGTGAGTGTCTCGATTCGACTTTGGCCATTTTCTTCATATATTCGCGCCTTCGTCCAAATAAGTGTCATTCCACATTTTGCCTTCACGAGACCTAAAAGTGAAAAGGAACGATATTAAGCAATAACGGATACAAAAGTGATCAAATAAGGACTTAAACGACCCTCAAAATGGTACCTTTAAAACCTTATCAAGAACCAAAGCTTGAATTGTTTACATGAGTTTGTCAATCTTAGCATCGGTGCTAGATTGACTCACGGGCGATGAAGTAGAAGGACCAACACCGACTTGGGAAACAACCGGTTTGCTTGATGCAAGGCGGACTTTAGACTTGTTTTCAATTATCGTTAAAGCTTCTTTTACGTTTTGCTCAAGAAATTTCCTCCAACAGAGGATTTGAGAGAATCTTGATCGATTGACTCACCCATTATAGAAAGTATCGAGTTGCATCAACTCGGAGAAACCGTGGTGAGGACATTTATGAGCAATTCCTTAAAACGATCCCACGATTCACCGAAGGGTTCATCAAACTTTGTGTGAACTTGATGATTTCATTTTAAGACTCGTGGTTTTAGAAGGTGGATAGAACTCGTTAACAAATTTCTTCACCGGGTCTTCCCATGTTTCGATTGATTTAGGGGTTGTTTTTCAAGCCAAATTCGGGCTTGCCCTCAAGGAAAATGGGAATGGAAGAAGCTTGACAAAGATCCGTAGGGACATTCTTGTATTTGATGGTAGATGCAATCTTGTTAAACCATCGAATATGAGCATGAGGATCATCCCGCCAAAACCATAGAATCGACTTGAGGTTACAAGATTTAGTAACCCGGTTTTGAGTTCAAAATTTTCACCACAATGGCGGGATAACAATAGCATCTCCATACCCGTCGATGGGTGCTGGAGAAGTTCACATAGGACGTTCTTCCGCCATGATAACGAAGTAGTGTGAGAAGTCCGATCTCGATCCGATCGATGGGGCGAGAACGTCTCACGGACACGCCTTCTTGGAATCTCGATAAGCTCACGAAATGGGCTTACGTGATCTAGAAGCGGTGCGCATATACTAGAGTTAACTCTAAGAGATCTCGAGTTAAGGAAGGAATTATGAAAAGAATTATGAAAATGGGTAAGAAGAATCTTTTGGGTTTTATGGTTTTGAAAAGTAGATATAACAACAAATCCAATTAAAACAATATCGAGGCAAAACGACGGTGAACTTAAACCAATAATCACAAGATGAATGGCTTCTTTGAAAAGGTACACCACTCACAAGGACACGAAGGCAAGTTTTAATCTTTGGTTCGGGAACTTATTATGGTCGCATTCTAGTTAGGTAGTACACGCCTTGGTTTATGTGGTAATTTTTATGTTGTTATTATTAAACAAAGAAAACGACAAATCTTTTTGTATTTTTATCTTTTATATATATAGAAACAAAAAGAAAATATTTTGTGTTTTATACGTTTTAATTGTTTTGGGTTTTGGATTTTTTATAAGAAAATATATATAGATATAGATAGATGGTATGAACAAGGAGTGAATATTCAAATCACTAATATGCTAAACGGAAGATAATTAGCATACTCCCAAGAATGGCGCTAAAATTTGATTCGCTCCCAAACCATCAAGTTTTATCACACGTGACCACTTGTGAATGGTCAACCGTAACAAACTTCAAACATGCGGAACCAAATGCAATTAAGATCTAGAGGAGTATAGTGTTTCCCAGTCGTTAAGTCCCAACGAGTGTGCAATCGAATAATCAAACGAATAGTGATCGGGAGAATTTGAACGGAAAAGGGTTATGATTATGAATAATTATACCTAAAGAGAAAGTTTATAAATTACAGGGCTTAAATGCAAATTAAAGAAAATTAAAAGATAAATTATATTAAATAAACGCTATCACTATTTTTAAAATCGATGTTTTTGATTTTTCTTTATAAATTTAAATTAAAACTACGTAACGCATAAAAAGAAATTGTGAAACTGAAACAATATTAATCCTAAAAATATAAAATGACATTTTACAAACCTAATGATAAGAGAAAATTTTTAGAAAAAGAAAATTATTTTTATTACTATTTATTTAATTATTGTTAATTAAAAACTATTTTTACTTTATTTAATAATACCCTAAAATACAAGAAAATATGAAATAAAGCTAGAAAAATGAAATTATGACTTAGAAAAATCTAAAATAACTAAAGAGAATTTTCAAAACTAATTTTGTATTTTTCTGATTATTTTCCTATTTTCTATGAATTAAAAACTATTTGAAACTACTTAAATTGCTAAAAATTACAAATTACACTATGAAAAATCTGGAAAAATTATTTTTTTGCTTTTTATATTTATCTTAACCTAGGAAAAATGAAAACTTATTTTTTTAAACTTTTCGATTTAATTCCACATGTGTTCGGTTCTCAACTATCCACTTATTCATGACAAGGTTAACTGCAAGCTTCCTAGGAACTCGGTCATCTTCCTAAATACTAAAGCGTCCTCGAACGGTTCACTTCTATATCCCTAGCCAATTCTTGTTCTTGGAAAGTTGTGCACTAGCAAAGGCCTTATCTAGGTAAAAAGGTCTTTGGGGCCTATGATGTTCTTCTCAATCCAAGGTCCATATCGAGAAGGCTCTCTATCCAACCTTATCTCATGTGGGATTTCCTCATCCTTATAGTATGTATGTTTTTAACATCGTAAACGGATCTAGCACTCCCTCTCCTACCACTATTTTGGACATCTTACAATCGATGATGGCACTAGCGGTAGCTAAAATCCTCTTCCAACTAGTAATGGGCATGTTGGGTCCTTATTCATGTCGAGTACATGAAAGTCGGCCAAAGAGTCAACTCTCCTACATGTACTACCATGTCCTTTATTATTCCAACCGGACGTGCTATACTACCGTCCGCTAATCCTAAGATAGTTTCCGTTGGTTCAATCTTACCTAGGTTGAGGCTTCTATGAAGGGACAACGGAATGAGATTGATGCATGATCCTAAATCGGCTAAAGCATCGAGTGGCTTGAAGTTCCAAGTCTACAAGGAAGAGTGAATAGCCCGGATCATCTAATTTCTTAGGTAAGTTGTTTCGCACAAAGGCGGACCCATGTTTCCCAAGCCTAAGTTCTAACTCATATTTTTCTTTTAAAGCATTATAATAAGGTGCATGAGCTAAGACTTCAAGAATCGGTTTTTCTTGATGGAGTTCCTTGTACTCCTCCTCTAAACTAGGTTTGGATTCTTGGTTGACCGGTTTCTCAAGAGTAGGCTTTACCAAAGGTGCTGGGCTTTGGTATTTCTTGGATGACTTGGAACCCTTTTTGATAGCATTTACCGAATGAACCGTTGGGTGAGAGGGGCATGGATGTGCACTCTCCCATGGTGAACTAGAACATGAAGTCGATGCAATTGAATTCACTTTTGGGTTCTTAATGGTATCACTGGGGTGCTCCAATTTCCGCTCATTGAAGGCTTTTAAGAGGCATCAAGCTTGGTTGTCATCTCGCCTGCTTTTGCTTAAAATCGGCTTCAAGCTTATTCAATCGAGTTTCTTGGGATGACAAAATCTAGATGCAATTGCCTCAAGATTAGTGGGGTTCCCGGTATTAGAAGAATTGAACCCATTAGGCGAACTAGATGAACTTTGGGGTGTGCTTGAGTTTTGGTTCCACTTAAGATTAGGGTGATTTTTCCATGATGGGTTGTATGAGTTTCCTAAGTTGTTTTGTTGGGTTTGAAGTGTACCACTTCTCTCCCGCTCCGGTCGATGCACGTATGGAGGCGTAGTCCGCAAAGCTTGTTCGGAGAGCCTTGAGCGATCCACGAGTGTCATGGGACCTTGCATAACTCACAAGGTAGAGTGATTTGATTCACTTGTCGTGAGGACTTAGGATTTTGTAGGAACTCATGAGGAATTTAACCCGATCTTCAAGTTCGATCATCCTACGGTCGGGAGGAGGCAAGGAGATTGCCTTGGCGGTTTGGGCACTCACGGGGTCATCCAACTTTCGTTGTCATAGAGGGCAAGGTCCCTATTATTTCCCATGATTCTTCGCGGTGAGATCACTAAGTTTTCCACCGCCGCTTGGTCAATGGATCGCTTAGTGGGAAAGTTGACATGATCATAAAAGATTTGGACTTGGAGCCAAAGATCAATGCCGTGATGAGGACTTTGTGAAGTAAGTCCTTGAATCGGGTCCATGCTTCAGAGAGATTCACCTTGACGTTGTTGGAACATCAAGATGTCATTCCTAAGCTTAGTGGTTCTCCCGTGGGAAAAATTGAGCAAGGAAGCGAAGTAAGATCATCCCAACTTGAGATGGAGCCGGCGGGAAGTCGCCAAGCCAATTACTAGCTTGGTCCCGTGAGAGAATTGGAAGAGACGCAGTAGCGTGGTCTCCCGAGTAGTAGCATCAAGGTCGATGGAATCGGCGATTTTGAGGAAATCCTCGATGTCGATTTGGATCTTCTAACGAAGTCCATGGAATGCACATCCGTTTGCACCAACCGGATGGTGTCGGATCGCAGGCCGTAGTTTGGGCTTGGTCGGGAAGCTCAATGGTGTTCCTATAGCCTAAGTGGCTTGGTCTTGAGTATTCACCAAGAGTACAGGCTCTTGGCGGGTCATTTGGTGGTATGTTGATGAATGGTAGTGGGTTATCACCTTCCATGATGAAAAGTGATGGAATTACTAACAAAGGTTACGAAGAAGGGGATAGACTAAGAGAAATCTAAAATAAGAAAAATTTACTTGATAGGAATCAGCAAAGAAACCTAAACGAGGTGGACTACTAACTAGCTATTCTATTCCCGCAACGCGCCAAAAACTTGATAACGCCACACGCGTCGTCGGGTCAAAGGAACTTCCTTTTCTCGAGCAAGTTTTATAACACCCAGGCAAAGGAACCTAATCGTTGTAGTGTAGTAATTAGGGTAAGCCACGGTATTGATATCGTTCTCTAGGGAATAGGAATGCTAGTAGGGAGTTACTACGCTAAGGTTAAGGTTGAGGAAGATTATTTTTATCTTTTATATTTTATGAAAATGGAAAGGTACGAATCTCGGGTATTGGATTTGGGGTTGGTATTTCTACCGATTACTCTACTATTATCTAATTATCTAAACTAAGGTTGTGGGGTCTATGTCTAATTAATGTGTGCTCGATGATAGTTTAAAGATGTGTTTACTTAGTTTGTATTACTCCTTAATTATCTCCTATTGATGGTTGAGTGTCACGTCTTATTCCTAGTTGCGTTGTGTTTCTAAAGTTGTAGGTGTCGTTTCTCCTAACTCTTTGAACTTACCAAAGGGTCTTGTCTACAAATCACGTAGAGATTATAGACTCTCTACTCTAAGGCACTCTTCGGATGGTTTAGACTACAATCACCGGTGTAATCATACTCTAGGGTTCACAAAGATGAATCAAGCATTAAGTACACAACGAATGACCTATCGCATTACTAGATCATTAATCAACTAAGATAAGAAACAACCAATCAATATTCAATAATTAAGTTTCATACTTCCTAAGCAAACACACAAATAAATTAGCGGACATGGAGAACATGCAAGCATACACACAAATAATCAAAGACATAATTGAATTAATGAAGCAAAGACTTATCTTGGTGTAAGATAGGGTTAAAACCCTAAAATACTGTACAAGACACCTTAGGTTCGGTTTTAGGTTTTACTCCAAAGACTCTCCACACAAAGACCGAAAAATTGATTCTATATATAAGATTACAATTGCGGCGTCACCTTATGTTTAGTGGACGCCGTGTCGCCGCCATTGGGGTTTCGTCTTGGCCACGTTAACCTTGCACGGCGTCACCTTATGTCCGTGACGCCGTCCTCTTGACCGACGCCGCTCGGATCGCATCTAGGCCGTGCGAGTAGCGACGGCTCTACTCTTTCACACTAGACGCCGCCTCTTGAAAACACGAGTTTTGAGTTCGGACCGTCACAACAATTCCACGGCGCCGTACATAGAACCCGACGCCGCCGCCTTCTACATTCAATGATCGTGAGTGTCGATTTCGACTTTGGCCATTTTCTTCATATATTCGCGCCTTCGTCCAAATAAGTGTCATTCCAAAGCATTTTGCCTTCACGAGACCTAAAAGTGAAAAGGAACGATATTAAGCAATAACGGATACAAAAGTGATCAAATAAGGACTTAAACGACCCTCAAAATGGTACCTTTTAAAACCTTATCAAGAACCAAAGCTTGAATTGCTACAGTGAGTTTGTCAATCTTAGCATCGGTGCTAGATTGACTCACGGGCGATGAAGTAGAAGGACCAACACCGACTTGGGAAACAACCGGTTTGCTTGATGCGGCAAGGCGGACTTTAGACTTGTTTTCAATTATCGTTAAAGCTTCTTTTACGTTTTGCTCAAGAAATTTCCTCCAAACAGAGGATTTGAGAGAATCTTGATCGATTGACTCACTCCATTATAGAAAGTATCGAGTTGCATCAACTCGGAGAAACCGTGGTGAGGACATTTGCGGAGCAATTCCTTAAAACGATCCCACGATTCACCTTTGAAGGGTTCATCGAACTTTTGTGTGAACTTGATGATTTCATTTTAAGACTCGTGGTTTTAGAAGGTGGATAGAACTCGTTAACAAATTTCTTCACCGGTCTTCCCATGTTTCGATTGATTTAGGGGTTGTTTTCAAGCCAAATCGGGCTTGCCCTCGAGGAAAATGGGAAGAGAAGAAGCTTGACAAAGATCTGTAGGACATTCTTGTATTTGATGGTAGATGCAATCTTGTTAAACCATCGAATATGAGCATGAGGATCATCCCGCTCAAAACCATAGAACCGACTTGAGGTTACAAGATTTAGTAACCGGTTTTGAGTTCAAAATTTTCACCACAATGGTGGGATAACAATAGCATCTCCATACCCGTCGATGGGTGCCTGGAGAAGTTCACATATAGACGTTCTTCCGCCATGATAACGAAGTAGTGTGAGAAGTCCGGATCTCGATCCGATCGATGGAGCGAAGCGTCACGGACACGCCTTCTTGGAATCTCGATAAGCTCACGAAATGGGCTTACGGATCTAGAAGCGAAAGCATACACTAGAGTTAACTCTAAGAGATCTCGAGTTAAGGAAGGAATTATGAAAGAATTATGAAAATGGGGTAAGAAGAATCTTTTGGGTTTTATGGTTTTGAAAAGTAGATATAACAACAAATCCAATTAAAACAATATCGAGGCAAAGCGACGGTGAACTTAAACCAATAATCACAAGATGAATGGCTTCTTTGAAAAGGTACACCACCACAAGGACACGAAGGCAAGTTTTAATCTTTGGTTCGGGAACTTATTATGGTCGTATTCTAGTTAGGTAGTACACGCCTTGGTTTATGTGGTAATTTTTATGTTGTTATTATTAAACAAAGAAAACGACAAATCTTTTTGTATTTTTATCTTTATATATATATAGAAACAAAAGAAAATATATTTTGTGTTTTATACGTTTTAAGTCGTTTTGGGTTTTGGATTTTTATAAGAAAATATATATAGATATAGATAGATGGTATGAACAAGGAGTGAATATTCAAATCACTAATATGCTAAACGGAAGATAATTAGCATACCCCAATCGGTGGCGCTAAAATTTGATTCGCTCCCAAACCATCAAGTTTTATCACACTGGTGACCACTTGTGAATGGTCAACCGTAACAAACTTCAAACAGCGGAACCAAATGCAATTAAGATCTAGAGGAGTATAGTGTTTCCCAGTCGTTAAGTCCCAACAGTGCCTGAATAATCAAACGAATAGTGATGGGAGAATTTGAGCGGAAAAGGGTTATGATTATGAATAATTATACCTAAGAGAAAGTTTATAAATTACAGGGGCTTAAATGCAAATTAAAGAAAATTAAAAGATAAATTATATTAAATAAACGCTATCACTATTTTTAAAATCGATGTTTTTGATTTTTCTTTTATAAATTTAAATTAAAACTACGTAACGTAAAAAGAAATTGTGAAACTGAAACAATATTAATCCTAAAAATATAAAATGACATTTTACAAACCTAATGATAAGAGAAAATTTTTAGAAAAAGAAAATTATTTTTATTACTATTTATTTAATTATTGTTAATTAAAACTATTTTTACTTTATTTAATAATACCCTAAAATACAAGAAAATATGAAATAAAGCTAGAAAAATGAAATTATGACTTAGAAAATCTAAAATAACTAAAGAGAATTTTCAAAACTAATTTTGTATTTTTCCGATTATTTTCCTATTTTCTATGAATTAAAACTATTTGAAACTACTTAAATTGCTAAAATTACAAATTACACTATGAAAATCGGAAAAATTATTTTTGCTTTTTATATTTATCTTAACCTAGGAAAAATGAAAACTTATTTTTTTTAAACTTTTCTGATTTAATTGTATTAAAAGCAAATTAAAAATGCCTAAAAACTGTTTTAAATGAGGAAAAATAGCAAACAGAACTGGAAAATTATGAAAAATTCAGGGAAACTCTAAAATATTATTCTAATTCTAGTAAAATTGATAAAACTTATGCTTGTTTGTAAGAAATGAGAACTGTTGTATAAACGGATTTAAGATAAGCACCTAAGATTAAGCTAATAAGTACTATAAGCTACCAAACTGCTACAGAAGCTAAATTATACTAAAAGTACCTAAAAGCAACTAATTCCATCTATTCCTAACTTCTAATGTGTAATCTACTAAAGTTTTGAGCTAATTAACCACTAAAACCAAACAGGCCTATCTGTCTACTTTAAGCTAATGCAACTGCTTATCCAGTTAGCTGAAACAGAAACTAGAAATGTGGACCTCAAGAAGACCTGGCTAAGAACTTGAAAACCAAGAATGAAACCAAGATAAGCTCTAATGAGCTTTTGACAAGCTCAGAAGAGCTTCATGCACACTCAAGATACACCGAGTGTGTGTGTGGACTTATGACCAAGTTGACAAGTCGTTTTGGAGCTTGTACAAAATTACTAAAAATCTACAAAAATCATATTAAGAAACTAGACCAATGAAGTTTTTAAACCCAATGATTTACTTGAATTGACCCAAAATTGAATCAATGAAAAATCACCCAGTGGGAAAAACCGACTTTTTCACCTTTTGACTTTTGATACTTTTGCAAAGTTTGACTAAAATGAGTTTTGAAACCAATTTATGGACTAAGATTGACGAATTAAGCTAAAGTAAAGCTATATTAAGCTACCCTACGATATTTGAACACAAATCAAGCTTTGGCTTTTGAAAATTCCAATGACATGAACTTAAGATGCAGTTCAAGGTGATTTTGATCATGAGCTTATGCGGATGCAAGATTGTGACTAAATTGATTCAAGTGGACCTAAATTAGACTGAGTAGCCAGATTTTAAACACAAACAAAAGCTCAAGCTCAAATAAGCCCACTGATCCAAACACAACTTAGCCAACTGATTTTGCTAATGACTCTTACTTAATCCTATTATTCTAACACTAAATCCTAATCAGTGATTAAACTAACACCTAAATTATGCTATTTCTCAAACAAACACAATCAAATGAACAATAGGCTTAAAAATAAGATCATGACAGATATGGATTATTTGAAAACTCACTTGTGTCCACACCACTATGGCTTGCCAAGAATCAAAGGACCACTAACCTATTCGGAACCATACCCTAACTCAAATTCAACCCATATCCAATTTCGCATCAACCCATATCCACTTCATTGCTCGCTAACCAAAATCTCTTCTCGTTTGACTTTTGTTGACCAAAACCAAAGTTGCTTGAAAGCTGAATTGTAAGCTTACTAAAAGCTATAAATAGCTTAAATAAACTTATTTGAACTTAAAATAAGCTATTAGAAGCTTGAATGTAAGAGCTTGAAACTGAATTTTGCAAGATGAACATGAAAACATGAAATGTTAATATAAACTTGAATTGATACTTGAAAATAGTTTTAATACCTTTGGAATAACTTAATTTGATACAATTAAACTTGAAATTACAACCGAGAATCTATTTAAGATATAAAAGTTTAAACGACATACATATGAAATAAAAACTAAGTCTTGCTTTCTCCTTCTTCTTCCTCTATTTATATGCAAAGGTATTCTCTCTCTCTTTTGAGCATTTCCCACTTGTTTTCACAGCCATTGGATCAGTTGGGTCATTTTTGGCCATTGATGATTTTTGGCGGGAAAATTGGATATCAACAGGTGGAAGGATTGAGAGCAAGGGGGGGGGAAGGCATTTAATGCATCTTGGCTTGGGGTGTTTGGAGGGTAGGAATAGTGCGTGATGATGATGGAGTGTGGGTTGTTGCAGGCGATAAGGTTGCAGGCAAGTGGTAAAGAAGACAGTGGGCGGGAGTGGGGTTTGACTGGGTTTGACTTGGGAGGGTTTAATATTAAGGCAGGGGTCAAAGGGGTCATAAGTGTTTGGCGAGGTCAAGTCCAGGGTATTTGGTTTGTTAATACAAGGACCAAAGCGCCATTCTTGATATTTGAGGACCGTCGCCAATTTCTCAAAGTTGTTTCAAGGGTCACTTTTGCCAAGTTTCAATAGTACAAGGACCATTTTGACATTTTCAAACTTCAAGGACTATTTTGCCAAATTTGAAACTTGAAGGACCAAACTTGTAATTTCGAAAACTTTTGACATTTTCACCAAAGGACTAATTTTGACAACTTATGATTTTAAAAGGACCTTTGGTGATTTTTCTTTAAAATAAATGCTCAAGGACTATTTCGACAACTTTTGAAACTTGGGGGACTAAAGCGCCAATTATGCAAACTTGATCGTTTTCACCGATTTTGATATTTTGCATTTAAAACACATAAAACACTTATTTGTGATATTTTTATCATTTTGATGCATTTCTGAGCATTTTTAAGTGTTTTGCAGTTCAGATTTAACCAAAAATAATGAGTATTTACACACTCATCAATCTAACCTTTAGAGGTTTGAGTCGCTCTTTTCTACTAAAAGCATCTGCCACGACGTTTGCTTTACCCGGGTGATAACGAATTTCACAGTTGTAATCACTAAGTAATTCTAACCAGCGGCGTTGTGTCATGTTTAGATCTTTCTGATCCGAATGTGTTGCAAGCTTTTGTGATCTGTGTATACTATACACTTTGTCAGTAGAGATAATTTCTCTAGATTCAAGAGGAAAACGATGACCCTAACTCTAAGTCATGAGTGGTGTAGTTTTTCGTGCTTTTAAGTTGTCGTGAGGCGTAAGTTATCACCTTACGCTTTGCATTAACATTGCTCCCCAAACCTTTATCGAAGCATCATAGTACACAACAAAGTCTTCGTTGCCCTCTGTAACGCTAAGATAGGTGCATCGCATAATTTCTCCTTTAGAAAGCTGAAACGCTTCTTCTTCTTTTCTCCCCAATCGAATTTCACATTCTTTTGAGTCAATTTAGTCAAAGGCTTTGCTATCTTGGAAAAACCTTTAATGAATCTACGGTAATATCCAAAGAAGTCCTAAAATTGACGTATTTGTTGGATTTGTAGGGCAGCCAAGTCTTTATGGACTCTATCTTGGTGGGATCCACATGAATTCCATGACTATCAATTACGTGGCCCAAGAATTGTACACTTGAGATCCAAAATTCACATTTGAGAATTTAGCGTACAACTTCTCATTCTTGAGTAACTCTAGGATCGACTTGAGATGTCTTTCATGTTCTTCTTTACTCTTAGAGTAAATTAGAATATCATCTATCAACACAATCACAAACTTATCCAAATATGGTCTACACACTCGATTCATGAGATCCATGAATACTGCTGAAGCATTAGTTAAACCAAATGGCATAACTTGAAACTCATAGTGACCATATCGAGTCCTGAACGCCGTTTTCGGAATATCCTCTTCTCGAACTCTAAGTTGGTGATATCCTGATTGCAAATCGATCTTGGAGTATATGCTTGAACCTTGGAGTTGATCGAAAAGATCATCGATTCTTGGAAGTGGGTATCGGTTCTTTCGATTAGTTTATTTAACTCCCCGTAATCAATGCACATTTGAAGGATCCATCCTTCTTTTAACGAATAGGACCTGGAGCTCCCGTGGTGATGAACTTGGTCGAATAAAACCTTTATCCAGTAAGTTCTTGCAATGGTTGAATAACTGCTGCAATTCTAAAGGGCTAAGCGATAGGGTGCTCGAGCAAGCCGGTGCGGCACACGGCACCAATTCGATTTGGAACTCCACTCGTCTAGGTGGTGGAAGTCCGGGTAAGTCTTCGGGAAAGACTTCAGGATAATCACATACAATAGGTACATCTTCGAGTCATTTCTCCTCTAACTTTTTCTCTGTTTTATGGGCTAGGAAGACATAACATCCTTTCTTGATGTACTTTTGAGTTTTAATGTAAGAAATGATGTTCAGGCGAGTTCCACTTCGATCTCCTCAGATAACCAAGGTTTCATTATCGATAGGAATATGTACAACTTTCTCGCCACAGATGATATTTGCATTTTGTTGCGATAACCATTCCATACCAAATATAACATCGAAACTTCCGAGTTCTATTGGCATGAGGTCTATTTTGAATGGATGACCTAACAAGTTTAGTGTACAGTTTCGAAGTACAATATTAGTGGTTACAAGATTCCCATTTGCTAACTCAATGGTAAAGGCGGTGTCTAATGTAGTGGGTGCAATATCAAGTAAAGATGCAAATGCAGTAGATATAAAACTTTTATCAGCACCCGAATCAAATAAGATTTTAGCATAATGGTTATTGAGTAGAAACGCATCCGTAACCACATACGGATCTATTTGTGCATCTTTATCACCCAATACATCGCCCTACCATGAGCTACTCCTTCTTGTTGACCATTGTTTCGGGACATTGTCTCTTGATGTGTCCATTCTCCACACCCAAAACAAGTCAATCTTGGTTGGGTGTTGGCACAAATGTGAGCCCCTTCCTCTGCGAGTCCTTGGTTAGATGCCACATCTTTTGACAATTCTTGCATCTAAGCTGCAAGGTCCTTCATGATGTAACTTACATCGTAGCTGTAGAGCATTTCCTTGATAACCTCCTTCTTCACCGGTGCAACGGCGAGAATGATACCTCTGGCATTTTCTTGCCTACGGTTTCTTGGTTGTGGTGGTTTGTGTTTCGATTTTGTTGGTTGGGATTGTTGTGGTTACCCCTTCGGCTATCATTCCACCTTCTCTTGTTGTTGTTGTGGGTATTGTTATTGGGATGGTTGTTGTTGTTGTGGTTGTTGTTGTTGCGGTTGAGGTTAATGTCATGAATCAGAACAGTTCCTGCTCTAACCGCTTGATCTATCAGTCTACGAGCCATTCCCATTGCATCATCTATCGTTTTTGGATCAAATGAGGTCACATTTCCCTGTATAGGTTGTGGAAGTCCCCATATGTACCTCTCTAGTAACTTCTCATTGTTGGAACCATTGTTGGGCATAAGATTGCCAATTCATTGAATCGAAGATTGTATGTGGTGATATTTGTGCCCTTAACTATGTGGTTCCGTAATTCAATCTCCAACACGTACCTCGTTCACGAGGACAATATTGTTTGATCATCATTGTTTTGAGTTCGACCCGAGAATTGCAGGCATTTGCAATGCCAATTGGTTGCACTCTGTAATTCCACCACCATAAAGTTTCATCCATTAAAGTCTTGGTGGCGTATTTGACCTTGCGGTATTGGTGATATTCTCGATCGAATCTGATTCAGATCTCTCAAACCGGTAGGTTAACCCTCTGACTCCTTGATGCCTTTAAAATTTGTGGGTTGGCATTTCATGTATTCATTGTATGAATGACCCTTGGCATTGGTTCGACATTTATTCTTTCGGCACCAATAGTGGTCCCATGGCATTAGAACCTCCCGCTCCAACATTAGTTGCGTTCTAGCGATTGCAAGTGCTTGAAACGATGGCAATTTTGCGGCAATGACCTCGGTGACGATTGCATTTGTAGCTGCAGTTTCACGCTCGGTTCTAAGTGCGGTAGCCACTTGATTGGCAACAATTTTATCAATAGCAGCTTGGCTTTTTGTTTTAGGTGGCATGATTCTATCAATTAAACAAGAGATGTGGTATAAGTATGATGTTGGATAATAAGCACGATTAGAAATGGTAGAAGAATAACATTGGAAATTAAATCACAACACAAGACGAGATAAATTTATACAACAAAAGTTACATTTATATATAGTTAATACATTATATCAGAGTTACAAAATCAAAACCCGTGACAGGCTTCTTCAAAATTTTCTTGTGAAACTATCGATCAGCAATTACATTGTTTACTAGCTATTACATATCTTACTAAGTCTTTTAACTATTATAAAAAAGCTAATCTTTCAAGAGTCGGGAGATTGATGTGGCTCGGGCTGATTGTTGTTCTCATGAGCAGCCAACACATCAATAGCGTCATTTGGGCGAAACTCCCTAGAGCCCCTTAGTTCTTGAAACATGATCTACATTTCTGCCCGTACGTTGTAGAGATCGATCTCAAGCCTACATCGATCGGTTTGAGCAATTTCTAAATTGATTTCTGCCGAATCTACGCGGCGTTGCAATTCTTTAATCTGCTTACCGTCTTCAATTTGTGCTCGATCCATACGGGTGACTTTGTTCTTAAGCACTGGAAATCCGGTTATAGGATCCAAGAAATGTCTTCCACACGTGTAAGGCCCTTTTGGATATCACTCATATCCAAGATTGTCAGATCAGTTCGTTTTCGAGCATTAACGGTTTCAACTCTTATTGAAGAGATCTCCGTTTCACGACGATGCATTGCCCTTGACAGAAAGTGGACATGATTTTGAAGTGCTGTGACATCTTGTCTCAGACATCCGATTTCGTACCTAGGGAAGTTCGGAAAAGTATTAGATGGTCCTCCAACTTCATAGGTAGAGGAAGGGCCCCCAATGATATAAGGCCTTCCCCCAGTAGCGTGAGTAACCAAAATGGGAACTTTAGAGTTTGCTAGAGTAAATGGTGGTGATGGTGGAGGTGGAGATCCATTGAGTATGACATCCGCTTGAAGAGGTTCTTCCTCTTCTTCGTCATCATCAGAAATCACTTCCATGTCATCATCATCATCATCTACGATCATATTTTCATCTTCTTCCGGATCTTCGTCCGGGTCATCCTCGGGTTCATTTTCATCAGCTCAATTTTCATATGGTTCCTCATCCTCGTCATCCCCATAGTCCATAATATCAAGATAATCATCATCTTGATCCGGGGGATTCTGTACTTGGATGGGAGCCGGAAGTACCTGCTCTTGTTGAGCTGGTATAGCTTGATTGAGATCGTGATCAGGGGATGGTGGTACAGACATAATGTCTGCATAAGAGTATTCATGTTCAGAATTAGTTAAACGTTCATAGCAATTTAAACATTGATATGTCAAATAGTGGGCATGGCACACGGAATATGAAGACTATAATAAGTGAATCGGTAGATAGTAGTTATAGTCTAGGTATATAATGCACCCTGGTTCTCTATAACTGTAGCTCTGATGCCAATCTGTAACACCCTCAGTTTTTGAATAGCAGCGGAAGCTAATCGAGGATATTACTTATTCGCACAAAGTAAACATTACAGAAAACGACTCTACATGAGACGTTTTAAAATACATTATCATTCGAATTTATTCATAATATAAGAGTAGAGGTCCCATAATGTACATAATAAGTTCAAAAGTTTTTCAAATGATAATATGCATAGTCTTCAAAATGCCTATTCCATGTGCCTTCATTTGTGTGCCAGACATATCTTACGGACCTGAGATAAAACATGCCAAAAAGTCAACACAATGGTTGAGTGAATTCATAGTTTTGAAAACAGTAGTGGACAATAGTTTGTAGTATAATTGCAATGTGTACAATTATCTTCTTGATAGTTATTATTGCTCTAAGCTCATGGAACTCACGACTGACTGTTGTATATATATCATCGGACGATATATATAGATAAGTAACTTGCCCCGAGTAGGTATTTTGCCATATACCTAGGTAATTCAAATAAAGTGCGTTTGGATACCGATCCGGCTAACACAAACGAGATTCGTCAATCCCAATAGGCCTATCCACTATGTTTGCGCTCACTCCCAGTGATTAGTGGTCCATAATGTAGGGGACTTTTGGCATAAACAACTTAGTGGTATGCAATAATACAATCAAGGCATTCAGTTTGCAAGTAATTGTCCATAATAGTTTATAAAACAGTTAAACAAAAGTTGGGGCTATGAACTCACCGTAGTTATCAGTAGTAGCTTATAGCAATAACAGTGTATGTCGAGACAGCGATCTTTAGTGATTACCTACGAAAGCATAATAATTATGTTTTAGTATATTTTTCAATATAAGTGTACAAGTATATGTAATTTGTTGGCTTATGATGTTGTACATGGATATTAAGCTAAGGTATCGCTTAAGTGTTGGTTTGGTTTATAGCCTTTTTATAAATGACCTCATTACCACCGTTCGGGCTATCAAAATCAAGAGGTCATGTAGTAATCGCACGAGGAGCAGTGACACTTTAAATCGTAAATCCTGACTACGTCGATACAATACCTCGAAGAGGCCTCTTTATGATAATGAAATTCCCTACTATTGTAGTACTTATCATTTATAAGTAAGTATTTGACGAGACAAATGTTGTATAAAACATATGTCGTCTTTCGTCAAAGACTATTTAAGTGGTGACGTGATAGTATAAGTTGTGTCGTGAAGTATTTACCATGTGTAAGTGTTGTGATGAAATAATTTCGGCGTGTCATATTATGATATTGTGGTAAAGGTTTCAAAATATGTTTTTAGACTAATATGTTCATGGTTTTAATAAGAGTTAAAAAAATATTTATATAGTTGGTATATATTTCATATAATCATTTTGTCAAAATCTAGTCAAGTTTTATCTAATGACCAAGTTTTTGAAACAATTTTCCGGTTAACATATCTAAACTAGCCGTAACTTAGCCGCATGAAACAACTTTGAAACAATAATCATGGTCATATGTAGTGGTTATATTTAAGTTAAAATAGCTTGAGACATTAGCCTTGGTTTAACCATGGCTTGGTTTTGGTCTCAAAGAATCAAAAATACAACTAAGTTTCCATAACCATGGTTGTTTTCTAGTCACAACAGGTCCGTGTAGTTTTTGCTATTTTTTTAGACTTTTCGTTCACTTTCTGCTTATGTGCACCTAAGTTTTTGAATAAAATTTCATTCCGAGAAACTTTCGTGTTTTAAAATCGTTTCAGAAGACTTTTGACTCAATATCAAGTTTTCATCTAGCCATCTTCTTTTAACCATAACTTTTAATCTATAAGTCCATTTCAAGTGATTCAAAGGCTCAAATTCAAGTTTTTACTTCCTCTAACAACTTCTTAAACTTAATCTAGTCCAAAGTTCATGATTTGTATGTTAGAACTCATAATAATTCACTAGTTTCTTACTAGTGGTCTTAATGAGTTTCTACACTAGTTTTTACCCATCAATTTTATGTACAACATCATGCAAGCCTTGTTACATGTACTACTTATATCAAATTACATTAAATAATCATAAATATCATTACAACCATATTGAATGACAACAAATTTAAACAACTTCTTACAAGACTTAGGTTGAATGGTCACAAGAACAATCAAGCCTAAACCTCCTTCCAATATTCAACCTTCTTCAACCTCTTAACCCAAGCTTATAAACCCTTCTTACCCTTGAAATAACCTTCTTTTCTTCAGCCCTAAACTTCTTGTGTAGCTCTTATTTCACCCTTGATATCAACAAAATAACCCTAGGATCATGTAGGTATCATCTCTAGCTCAATCTTCTTAGTGATTTTTGTAGTATAATTCAAAGTAAGTATGAGTGTTTGTGTGTGTATAGTGGACAGCAAGGAGGGAGTCCAAGAGAGTTTGTGTGTGTGTTTTGCATGTGAAGTGATAGTGTGAGAAGTTATCTCTTCTAGTGGGGGACTAGACTAGGTGAGTAAGTATGCAAGTGAAGGAAAAGAAGCCAAGTGGCTTGTGAGAAGGCCACCAAACGCCACCTCATGAGGAGGTGGTAGTTTGTGTGTTTTATTTGATAAACATTAGTTTTTAGGGTATAGTTTGGTCCCGGTAATTACTAATGTTAAGCCCTTAATTCACGAAACTTAAAACCGGGTAACGTAAAAATGTAATACTTCCAAAAATGTTAAAACTTATCAACATACTCCAACTAGGTCTACTAAAAGTATGATAAGTCTTATATGGTGTTTCCATGTTGTTAAAACCTAATAACGTAGGTTCGGGCACGCGTATTACTTAAAGGTAAAATGTGTACCTAAAATTGGCAAAGTGGCAATAATTCATATGAATTATGATTAGTGGTGAAACTAAAGTATTTTTGAACACCTAGACTTATTCCTAGTCTTGTGTCGGTTGTGAGGATAATTTACACTTATTTAATTTTTGAGATTACTTATATAAATAATTAAAAGTAATTTATATAACGTAAAATAGTTAAATATAGACCTGAAATATGCGAGGTGATACATATGTTGTGATGATGAGTATTGACTTGGTCGAGTTTGGAAGTAACTTGGTATGGTTAACACCTCGCGGGAGGTCGTCGTGTGTCCCTATCTAGGCAACATGACCACTAGGGTTGTGTATTGCGGGTGTTAAGTTGGAAACGGCGTACAAGGGTATGTCGCGATGTGTACCACAACACAAAACGTATTGTGGGGGCTTAGATTAGAAGGATGATGATTTTGGTTGTATTTGGATTTGCTTTCGCTGTATGGAGGCCTCTTTTGGTTATGTTGGTCGTGTGGTAATAAACCAACGAGACACCCCCCGTAGGTGCCTCGTTGTGGTTTAGTCGTGGCTAGGCAACACCCCCGTAGGGTGAGCCTTGTCGTTTTAGTTTTATTTACAATAGTTTAGTCTCGAGTTCGAGCCACACTAGTCTCATTTTTATCAAAACTTGTCTCTTAATCCTAAAATCAAATCTGTGAGTACGTGTTGTGTATGTGTGTGTTTAGGTTGGGCTTAGACTAGTCTTTGGGCTAATTAGCCCAAGTGTATTATATTGAGTAATCTTGGGCCTTTAAGCCCAAAGTGAGTATAATTGGGTGTGTTTGAAGCATTAGGCCTAAGCCCAATGTTTTTGGATTATTGTTTTTGTTTACTTTTATATGTTCTCAAAATGTTTTTATTTTTATTCACTTACTAACTTAATATATATTTTGTTTTGTCGATGGTGTTTCGGATACTATTCGGGATTGATATGGGATTTAATATTGATTTGGATATTGGACATCTGTAACAAAAACCTATGCTTGGATTGATCGTTATTAGATTTACGGTATTTGCCGAAGGACTTATGGACAATTTTAGACACAAAATAGTCGATAAACCCGACACTAATATTCACGAATGATAAAGACTAATAAATAATTAAAACTCGTAAAAATTGTATAAAACTTGTATAAATTGTATCAAATTGGTGAAATGCAATAAATAAAACTTGTTATTCAAAAGTCGTAACGACTTGAAAACGATATATAAACGGACGCGTCATGTCCATATTTTATGAACACCATTTTATAACTTAAACCATTACAATTTGTAAACATTATAAACTTCTCTAATTACTTAATTATCAACATCGTAAACCTTTTATCAATTGTACGATTCTTTTCTAAACCATAAAGTTTTATCAACTTTTTGGGACGACGGGGTAAACACCGAAACAACTTATCGACATTTGTCTTTCGTATAACTTTATTCATTCTTTCTTCTATTTATTCAATTTTAATTGTTTTATTGTGTTTCGCTGACTTTTATCGTCCTAACGTGAGTTAACCTTGAAACTATGTTTTTCAAAAACCATACGAGATACAAATGATTACTGGCATTCATCGCCATTGAAACTAAATATTTTAATCAACAACACGAGTATTCCACAAACGTCACTTTTATATTAGTTTTGAGTGTAAATTTCTGAAACATGTTACATAAACACTAGGTTGTGCCAATCGTGTATCGTTGTGCTTTGCTTCTTGACACTGTTTACGTTACCTGAGTTACTATTCATTGCTATCTTCTGTGGTGAGTTTTCGTAGCCCCTTTTTCACTATATTTTTTCTTGGGGGAAAATGATACTCAAATGATATTGTAAACTGTTTTTATGTTGTGATCTACTGCTTTCGTGTTTTTGGAAAATTATGGGCGTTTGATTGAAATATGTGCTTCCTGTGTGATCTTGTTGTCCGTTCATTTGTGCGCAACTGTTTAACTCCGTTTGGAGCCGAAGCATTGATAGTACTATCGGGATTATTGGAAATTATGTACGTGTGACATTTGTGAGGTTCAGTTGTTGCATGCATCATGGTTTCAGTTTGTATTATCATACATATTGTGTTGTTTGATGATTTGGGTGGTCTAGGATTATGATGAAACAAGAATGCCATGTTTAGAGAGTGAAAGAGTAGAGAGGGAGTTCTTGAGAGAAAGTAAAACAAAAAGAATGAAAGGTTAGATTAGAGCTCCACCCTTCCAAGGATGGAAGGGGTATTTATAGTTCTGAGACTAATCGCCTCCCGACGGGTCGTGGATCGTGCATCACAATGGGTAAAGACCCGTCCTTCCTCCATGGTGTTGCACTAAGCTAATAACTAAGCTAATAAACAAGTAAATAACGATATGTCTACGAGCTAACTTATGCTAGACTATAGTTGGGGTGACCGACACTTCACTATGGAATTTCCAATTCCTAACAATCTCCCCCTAAGGGAGGTCACCCCATGATTTACATTTCGAATCCTAGCATTCTATTTTGTCTTCTGTTATGAGCTCGTAGACTTTAATTCTTCAATTTCCGCATTCTTTGTGCTTGACTAGTGATTTTTCAAAGTCCACATACTTTGTACTTTCAGTGGAGGTCTTTGAACTGATCCACATTCTGATGATGTTCGAGCTTTCAATGAGATCATCAGCCACAGTAAATCTCTGGATCACCCTTTGTTGTGTTTCCTTCATGTGAAGTTGTAACTTTTGGACCGATATACTCACACTTTCTGGATCATGACATCTTTTCATCAGAGTAGCGGACGCATCTTTGTAGTATGTCTTTGATGGTCATGATTTTCTTCAATTAAGTGTGAATGCTGTGAGCATGCGGTTGTGAATTGACTTCTCAATATCGATCAACTGCAACCGTCCAAATGTTCCTGCAAACAACAGTTAGCAATAAAACACACGAAAGTGTCTTTGTTCACTTTCGATGAATATAGTTGCAAGAACCACGATTCCCCGTTGAACAGTATAAATACTGCCTGTGATCAAATAGAATTTCAAAGAATCTCCTTGACAGGGTTTCGCAGCTAATCAAGCCATTCTCAAACCGGAGCATCTCAAAGTAGACAACACGGAGTAAGTGAACCAGCGAATTGAGATTCACATATTGATTAAAAATGATTTGTAAACATTCGCGTATTGCTTGAAGAAAGAGTTTTGCAATACGACGAAGGTTTAGAAGAAGAAATCATTTTTCAATCATAAATACCCTTTTAATTTTGAAACATTAATACATAGTTGAAGTGCTAGAGAAAAGAATTTTTAAGCAAAACAACCGGTTTTTCAAAGGTATTCGTCAATCCATTTCCTGGACCAAGGTTGATTCAAGATTGAATCGCCCCATCGTTTCTATCCGCTTGTCACAAGCTTGATCTTATGAAAAGATCTCACATGTCACCCACCAAGAGCTTGTTTGATTTGGCTCTGAAGGATTTCCATCTTCGCCGTGAATATTTAACATATCACTCGGATGTTACGCAATACCACAAGGATAATGCGTAGGACTCTTAATATATTCTTACTTTCCACATTGTGTGAAACAACAAGTCTTCATTAATTTTGTGTTCTAATGAGATTTATGGATGATCTCTTGGCTCTAGACTCAATTGTGCACATTTGGTTTCCTAAGTCGGAGACTATGGGGAGGGTCTCCTTCTTCAATATCAACTATCTCTAAGAGAAAGTCGATAGATTATGTCGGTTCCCCTTGAGAATGAAACAAGTCCTTTTAAGAGAACTTGAGTAGTTTGGGAATTTAGATGCAGTGCGTCACTGGGTCCATGATGTCTTGTCTTTAATATCAGTGTTACCTTAGTAACCACCAGTAGCATATGAATTGAACCCGGTTTCTGCCCCAAGGTTGAATTATTGGAGAGATATTTCTATTCACCCTTTTCACATTCAATTCTTTTTCATTCTTCAACCCCTTCAGTGCTTATCGAGACTTCATTACTAGAACTTTGTTGGTTTATTCCAGTTCCAGCTCTGTCTCAGTCGGCACTCTTCCCATATTCTCATTTTCTCCTTTTTTTCAATATACCTAAGGACTCTACACTATCTAGTGGATTGTTCATGGGTAGATCCCTCTGGCTCTGGGTGGATCGTGGGAACTTAAACCTAACCAAACCATCCTTATAACTCCAATACATAAAGTCAAATGGTCGGTCTTTTGGTATAGTTCTTTCCTTCTCGAAACCAATTGAAAAATCATTTGAAAAACAATCAAGGTACTTGTGATATAATATCAAACCATTTTGTACCTTAATTTTTTTGATCATTTAGAAATGCTCCCCCTCAACATGTGCATATGATTTTAAAATTGTTTAGAACATGGAGGCAAGAGTTCTTTGAAAGATATTCTTGATCACAATTTGTTTTAGAAAAATCCTTTTGATTTTCTTGGTAAATTCTCCCCCTCAAAATGTGCGTTGGTTTTTTGAAATCATTTAACCCATAGAGGAAAGAGTTCTTTGAAGTACTTTTACAATCACAGAGCCATAAAGAAAACCATTCGTTCCCCCTCAATATGTGCATCAATATATGAAAGAGTTTAGCACATATTAGAGAGAGCCGCACATTCAATCAAAATGATCACCTTTTATCAGATTTCATAATTAAATCAGAAATTCTCCCCCGATCAAAAATATCAAACCCTTTGAGATTTTGGATCTCAAGTGATTTAATTAGGTTTAGAAAACATGGGAGAATATGTGGCCAGGTTTAAATACTCGTCTTGTTTTTTTGATAAATCCTCCTCCTCAACATGTGCGTTGTGTAATTCAAATCATTTGGCACATGGAGGCAGAAGTGCCTTTAAAGGACTAAAACAGATTTGAGATTTAAATCACGAACTCTCCCCCGATCAAAAATTTCAAACCATTTGAGATTTACGATCCAAATTGATTTAAATCATTTAGAAAAGTTTGGGGAAAGACGTGGCTTGAATTAATTTAGAAATA
This sequence comes from Chrysanthemum lavandulifolium, assembly GCA_022545495.1. Lineage (NCBI taxonomy): Eukaryota > Viridiplantae > Streptophyta > Magnoliopsida > Asterales > Asteraceae > Chrysanthemum > Chrysanthemum lavandulifolium. Next base: position 26,735,865 of record CM040245.1, on the reverse strand, counting down.
ACTGATAAGGATCAATTATAGACATTAAAGATTGTTAGTGTCAGGTATGATAGTTTTAAGAGATCTTTAAGTAAAATAAAACAATTTCACAATCAAAGAAGAACAGAAAAAAATTCATTTTGAAAGATCTTTGAGTTTTAAAGAAAATCATACCATGACATAACATTAAATATTTAGATCACCACTTATTTTTGTACAAACGGACTTTTTGATGAAAATATCATTTGAAAATATTTAAGATTGAAATCACTCTCCCCCTCAATCGACGACCGTAGTCGTTGATTGAGTGACTTTAGATTTGACAAAATAAAGTCCGGTTGATTTCCAAAATTTTAGTCCAATTTATTTTCAAAACAATATTTTTCCATTTTCAAAAACAATAATTTTAAAGTTGTTTAAAAATGGTATCATCACTACTTATCCTGCACAAAGATACGTTAGGTGGTTGAGCTGCTTTTGTTGTTGTTCTGTAGGGCAGGAAGAAAACCATCTGCAAATGCAGTGAGAACTCTGACATTGCATCTATCATGCCAACTCTCCATAGAGATCCAATTAAGCTCCGTTTCTTCTTTTTTCGACCCAAGAAATAGTTACCCTTTCCTATCGGCATCCAATCATCTACTTTTGTGGGATCCGGATCGTGAACATTCTTTAAACCATCTTATCTCGCATCGCTAGTCAACACAAATGTATATATGGTGGTCGACAACACCAAACAACAATCGACTAATAAAAGTCAATCCAACATGTCAATCAGATCATGTAAAGCATGGGAATAATATGTTTATCAAACTATAGTCATCTAATCCTAATAGTCATATCCTAAACTCCTAGTCCTCCAACATAGGCAAACATATTTTTTAGTTAAGTATGTAGGATAATTAGATAAGCCCGATAGATGATATAAATTTGAAAAACATTGACTCTTTATATGAAAAGTTTTAAATAAGCTGAAGTCATTGATTGGGTTTTGCAAATTTATGAAAACTTGATTCTGATTGATTTTCAAGCAACTCATTTTCCACCATTTTTGAAACAACAAATATTTTTCAGAAGAATTTTAGAAAGAAAAACATTTGTGTAGGAACAGCAGTCTTTTTGACGATATGCTTTCCACAATTTAGTTTTAGGATAAGTGCACGATATTTATGAAAATTTTTTTAGCGCAGCACTTTCCTTCTTTTGAAGAGCGGGTTGCTATCTGAAATAATAGCAAACCATAGTTTAAGCACGGGTCACAGTCTGAAATAACTGCAAGCCATATTTTGAGACATGTTTTGAAAAGAATATTTACACCTTATGCTCGAACTTCATCTATGATCCCGTGCCATTGTTGAATGACATTTCTAAGACCGTAGATGTTATCGATACCAAAAGACATGTCTTGAGAAATACAATATTTTTGGTATTTTTTTTTAAAAATTTTCTGAATTTTATGGATTTTTTTATGGTTTTATATTTTTCTATTTTCTTTTTGTTGGTTTTATATTTTTGTATTTGGTTTTTGATAAATATTTACAGAGATAGAGTAGATGATATAGTTTAAGAAGATGATGATACGAGTACCGAGATAAGGATATCGAATAGCACGTCGTTGAAGATAGAAATCGTCATGTCTTAAACTTCCACCACTAAAGCTTCCGAGGCTCCAGAATAGTCAGAACATGAGCCTTTAAGAAAGAGAGACTTTGGAAGCTTCCCCCCAAACCGAAAATCCTTTTACTGAGCAGATTCAAAGCTTTCTTTCAAGCTTTCCATAGCCAGGTGCACAAAGGAGCACACCATTATCATGAATATTGCTGCTCCTTTTAAGAAAGATCATCGTGATTCTTCGTTCGGGATTATATCATCAACAAGAACATCAACGTATCATCCCACGCAAAATACAATCTTCTCATATCTCTTTTCCACTAACGTCTGAAGCCATCCATACCAAAAAGTTTTCAAGAGACAAATTCCCCCAAGTAGATGAATTGATGCAGTCAGTCTCTTAGAATAGAGCTCACGAACCCGAATACACGTATACCCAAAGACAGAGAAACTTGTAACATCGAAGTAGCAGATTAAGTCTGATATGCAAAGAATAACCCCGAAGTATACTTTTCTCTCCCCTGAAGAAAGTGTATGAAGCTCAAGAACCCGAAGTACCCAAATGTCCTTACTATGGAGAATAACTGATAACATTGAAGTAGCAGGCTGAATCACTGATTATCTCTGCGGATGTCAACTCCGGAATAAGTGATTATCACTGAATCACCAATTAAGCTCTCAAATGAAACAGCTATGCATCCCCAATGTACACAATCTCTCTCCTCTGATGATTACGATAACATCAAAATCATCACACACTTGTGTACCTCTTTTATCACCAGAAACTAACTCTTCCATCTCTTCCCCTACATAGTTGCAATAAGAACACTAAACGCCATGAGTCAAACCTTGAGTTTCTCTGCGGTAATGACATTTGTCTTCCGGGGATATCTTCAATCACTTAGAAGTATTAAGCTCATCAAGTTTACTCGCATTTAGATGCGTGTCTCCTTCCCCCTTGCTGGTTTTAAGACTTCAGAATCAGCAACACATTAAAAGCCCATATACTAGAAATCTTGTGAGAAGAATACCATTTGCTCAAATAAATATGTGAGAATCAACTTTGCCGTAAAACAGTGTGAGCAAATCTAATTAGGAATTAAATCTGACATTTCACTCTCCCCCAATTAGTGCTCTCCCCTAAATTGACAATCTTTTAGATGAATGCCCTGAATAAGAAGAAGTCTTTGGATAATCAAATACAACTCGTCTTTAGTCTTCTAACATGCAGCAGAAAATGTAGAACATACTATAGACTCGACCTTCTTCAAGATTGTCCAATTGGGGAATAGAAAGTTAACATCTTCATCTCACCAAAAAGCATTCCAATTTACTTACATCTTGCAAATACCCTTAACTAAAATCCCTCCCAATCAAACAAGAATAGAAAGATGTTCATCAAGGAAACCTGCCTCGCAACTAGAAGTACTTTGTCATTAATCTCATCAGTCCGTGAGAAGATGTCACACAACGGCTCTTAGAAGAAACTCCATGTGAAGATGACCCGATAAGAAGAAGCTCGGTTCTTACATGAGTTTGTAGCTGTTTGACAATTTATTCTCAGATATTAATCAACATGCAGAATTATCACACTTCTTCTCCCCCTCAAGAATTGCATACGGAGATGCCATTCTTGATTAAACAAGTGATTATCTTCATAATGTAGTCTATTCACACTTCTCCCCCGTAAAATTTGCATATGATGTCGCCATCGCCATTATAATTGAGCAAGTGGAATAAGAGTACTAACAACGGTAAGTAGATTCACTTGGTGACTGAGCGCGCATGGAAAAAGCATGACGCATTGTTGGAATCACTCCTAAACCTTAATTCAAGTGTTAGTGATTCATATAAAATAGTTAGCTTAATATGGCCTTTATGTTTGTTATTAAGCTAAGGCTTATGTAGAAGGCCCATAAGCCTTGGCCCAAGCCCATAAGAAGGGAAGGAGTCTGGATGAGTTGCCCTAGCTCCTTGCCCTATAAATACTCTTGTAAACCTTCTATTGAAGGTTAGTTGTTTAATTCATTTCACTTTATACGCTAAACCTTTCTTATTTCATACGCATAAGTGTTTGTCTTTGTTCAACCGACGTTTTCTCTTCTCTATTTCTTATATTGATGCTTGTGTTACTAATATGGGAACCTAACAGTGGTATCATTCGCCAAATAGTTGGGTGAACATATTTTGTTTTTGAAGTTTTGTGGTTTACGCGTAAAAACAGTTTCATACTTTGTTACGCTTAAAAACGTCTTTTTTACACTTTTCAATCCAAGATTCTTGTACTTTCAACGTTTTAAGGTGTTAAAATATCTGTTTTTAAGGTGTTAAAATATCTGTTTTTAAGGTGTTAAAATATTGGTTTTATACGTGGTTTCATTTTTACGCATAAGGTGTTTAGAAGTTTTGGATCATCAAGTTTCACACTTTTGTGTTATTTTGTTGATATTGAAGTTGTTTCATCACACAAATCTGGTTTAGAAACATCATTGGGCAGAAATCATTTTTGGTTGATTTTTACACGTAGCAAAACCCTAAAGTTACGCGTAACTCATCCTTGGTTTGATCTTCAGTTTCGTGGTTTACTCAGTGTTTTTCTTGCTTGGATAAGCCTGAAAACACTTTGACTTTGGATATCTTTTACACTGTGATAGTGTAAAGGATCTTTTGGGCAAAACCCTAATCTTACGCATAAGCTCAAACTTATACGTAGAACTCATTACGCATAAGATTATTCTTACGCCTAAGCTCTGTCTTCCTACGCCTAAGTTTTCTACGCTTAACTTTCGGTTTACACATAACTTTAGTGTTTCTCAATTATTACGCGTAAGCAAATCCTCACGCGTAACTATCACGCCACGCGTAAGTTTGGTGTTTTACGCCATGTTACTTTGCCTACACTTGGTTTCTACGCCAAGGATACTTCATCAATAACGTTTCATTCGAATACAAAGATCCATTTAACAACACAAGTTTTCAACATGTCACAACCACCATACTCTAGCTATTTTCCTTACACTTATAATCAACAACAACTAAGTCCACAACATCAACAATTTAATCAACAACAACAAATTTATCAACAACAATTTAATCAACAACATACTCCACAACTAGGAGCAATTCCACCACAAATAGTTCAACCACCACCTAGCCTTCAAGTACAACCTTACACAAACTTCTACAATCAACATCCATCCAGGAGTACTATGAAGGAACCGACATCGTTTGGCAAGATGTGTGAAGCCTTAAGTAGCCAACAATCAATTCATGAACACCGCTCACTTGATAGACCTCCAATGCTCACTCCGGAAATTATGATCAATGGGTGATAAGGTTCTTTAGGTTTTGTGATCTAAAGAAGCCACATGGAAAGTTCTTAAAGTAGGTCATTATGGAAGGTCCATTTCGGATGCCTCATTGTTGTCACACCCAGATCCGATGTCAATCCACCAAGAGATCTGTCACCAACATTGCAACTATCTCGAGACCTCACCTGATGAACTTCTACATTTTGAAGCCGATAAACTAGCAATGCAATACATCCTTTTAGGATTACCCAATCTAATCCTTCAAGTGTTGATACTCAAAAGACCGCAAAAGCAATGTGGGAACATATTCATCTTCTATGCAAGGCACAACACTCAATCGTGAAGACATGGAATCCAAAATCTACTGGCTTATGAACACTTCATGATTGAACCAGAGAGACGTTAGAGTCATATCATCATCATTTTTCAGACATCATTAATGATTTGGACAAACACAACATCATCATGCCACGAATTGCTGTCAACACTAAGTTCCTAAGTAGTCTTGGTCCGGAATGGTAGAAGTATGTCATTTTTCTTCGTCAAGCTAAGAATCTTCATCATGCTACATACGGATTTGTTAGGTCACTAGTTTTACAACACAAGCATCAAGAGAAGAGATAGAGAGGAGAAGAGAGGCGGATGCACAATATCACACACAAACACACACGTTAAGAATGAAAGAAAGGTTAAGCGTAAATGTGAAAGAGTGAATTGAACAACCAACCCTCAAGTGAGGGTTATACAAGAGTATATATAGGCAAGGAGCTAGGGCAACACTCCCACTCCTTCCATTTTCCTTATTGGACATGGGCCTAAGCTTATGGGCCTTCTACATAAGCTAGACCTTAAACAAACATAAAGGCCATAATAAGCTACCTATTACATATGAGTAACTAACACTTGAATTAAGGTTTAGGAGTGATTCCAACAATCTCCCCTCAAGTGTTGGTGATGAAAACAGTGAAGGCGTTGATGTAATAGTAGCTTTGACGTCTTATGACATTCTTCTTTCTTGTGAGAAGAAATGCCTTGATTCGAACAATCTCCCGGTGTAGAGATAGTTTTCTTTGAGCAGTTATGCTTTGATGTCATCTTTAACTTTGTTCTTTGATCATTGTTCTTTGTGATGAAAGTGATAGTATGTTGTTGTCTCAATCAAGTCGCTTCAGTGCCCGTCACTCTGATGTCCACGTCATTCTTCAACATGCTCACACGCTCTTTGACGTTGGTTTTCGCATCGATGAAGTTCTTTAAGTCTTTAACTTTGTAGATTCTTTGGTTTGACGAAGAATCATTTGATCGATTGTGTTGCTTTTGGATAGAACTTCCATTAGTGATGATGTTGGCATGAGCATGTGAAAAATCAGATGATCATTCCGCTCGAGCTTCCATAAGAAGGAAAACATGAAAACTATTAGTAATAAGCGAATTCAAGACTTACAAGTTTGAACTTTGAGAGTGTTAACAACATAGTGTGAAAACACAACTCTAATTCTTACAAAGGCCGTTCTGAAGCTGGAGTCCCACAAGTGAGATAACGCGATGTGCAAGTACATCTACAGCTTCGGATGAGTCACCGAGGTACACCAAGCATCACCTCACGATCAGACCGTTTGAGACACACTAAGCGTAATCCACGGGAGTTACCAGTGACTGCTTTGTCGTGGCTATTTGATGTTGACCTGGCGGGAGTTTCCATTCAATCATGAGGATCACAATTATGAACCTCTCATAAATGTTCTCGATGATTGCTAAGATCTCGTGAAGGACTCGATAACGCACTAATCGATGTTCTTATTGTTGAACATCAAGTGATGAAATGTCAAGTGTACCTAAGAGATCTTTTGATGAATCTCGTGGCTCTAGACTCAATAGTGCATTTTGGTTTTCTGGCGGAGACTAGGAGAGGGTCTCCTTCTTCAATACCGGCGATCTCAAGAGAAAGCCAATAGTTTACGAGGCTTCCTGTGAGAATGAAACAAGCTTACAGAGAGAAACCTAAGTGGCTAAGAAGGTTTAGTGCATGCGCCTTGGATCCATGATGACTTTTAATCTTCAATACCGGCGTCACTAAGTGACAACCAAGAGTATATGAATTGAACCCGATGTCTCATTTCTAAGTTGAATAATTTGGAGGGCTATTTCTTTTCACCATTTTCTTTGCATTTCTTTTAATTCTTCAACTCCTTCTTTCTCCGATTCTCATTTCTCCTTTTATAATCGTACCTAAGGACTTCTAAGTACTAGCTATTTGTGATGTCCTTGGTAGATCCCTCCGACTCTGGCGGATCATAGACAGTTATTCCTAACCTTAGTCACCTTATAACTCCATGACTAACCTATGTTGCCATAAGAAACCAATTTTCAAGAAAATCTCTCAAAGTGTTTGTGAATGAAAAACATGTTTGAACACTTCAAGAGTTTTAGATTTTCGAAATACTCCCTCCACATGTGCTTAAGAGTTTTACGAAATCGCGACAAAGTGAGGAAAGAGCTCGCACTTTGAATTGATCGACTCAAGATAGACAATTCCCGAGGGACACGGGTTACGTTGCATAGTTAAAGAGGTACATTGTCGACTTTTAGGTGACGACTAGCTCTAATAACTACCTTGAAGGGTGGACAAACCTCGAAAGGTTGTCAAACCCGTCAAAGTTCATGTCTATCAAGAGCTTCTCGAATAGGTACAATTTACTTGGATAAGTCTTTGGAAGATAAATCTTTTCAATGTAAGACTATTTCGATCCGTCAATTCATGGGTTAAGTCTTTGCACACGATGATTCAATAGCAATATCACAACATATTTCTTATCACAAAATTTTCTCCCCTAAAAATGGCATATATAAATGTTATTTTGAAAAGTTGAGAATAAATATGACCATTTTAGTGTTATGGAAGATGACCACTATGAACAATTTGTGAACAAAGTTTTAATTCAAATACTCCCCTCAACAAGTGATATAAGCGGTTGAGGTTTTGAAAATCATATGGGAAGTACTTGTTCTTTTGAGCAAAACCTTGAAAGATGAAAGGTTTGATAGGTTTTACTCAAAAATAAAAGCTTTCACTCCTTTTATAAGGATTGGCATGAAGCATACCACGTGGTCCTTTCTTGACAATTACTGGGTTGTACATCGTAATGTGTGCACAAGCCATAAACATATATAATCACACATCCAAATTTATAATGAAAGAAGCGGTTCAAGGGGTACCGGGAAGTCCGTGATGTTTCGGGAGTGCGAAGCAGGCGTTGATAGCCGGTGATGTTAATCCTGGTGGACCACCACCAAAGCTTTCCAATGTTCGAATCGATCCTTCGAAACAACCTTTCATCAATCATTTTGATGATCCTCCTTACATCCCTTCGATCACGAGAATTCCATCGCTTAGGAGACCCAATATTTTGACGTATATCCTTCAACCGATAAGCCAATCCGTCCCAACCATCTTCAAAGTGTGATCCCCAAACTTGTGAAGATCACTACACGCCATTAAGAAATTTCGTTGAAGTTCACTGCGTAAACGACGCCAAATGGTTTCTTGATGAGTGTATATTGTGAGAGTCGGTTGATGTCTGGAAGATCAAGTCGAGGTGGAGTGAAGTTAACACGGTGCGATATGATTCAACTGCAAGTCGGAGATCTTCTACACGTTCTTTGATGACTATCGTCATGAAGATGGCGGTGACTTGATGAATTCACGTTGTACTTCATTGTGGTATGTGCTAAAACACATACCTTTTCATTATCAAAGCTGACCCAAAATAACCAAGAAAGAGCCGTTTATTGCTAATATTTGTGGTTTCTTGAGTTTGTGCTTGTGCGGTATGGATATGTAAACAGCAAAAGGAGCCAATCGGACATAAATCCGAGCACGGAGATTAAGAGAGCTTAAGTCGAGCCGGAAGATCATAATTGTGCATTTATGAAGATTTTATTCTCCGAGGATGATTTTTGGAAGATATACTCAAGTTTGAAGAAATGTCAAATTTGGCCCCTCAAGTTTCAACATTTGGCAAAAGTGGCCCTTGAAGATTCAAAAGTGCAAATTGGCCCTTGGTTTATTTGAAGATTGACAAAATCAGTCCTTGAAGATAATTTGATTTACATGTTTGGTCCTGGATTTTCAAAGATTTACATCTTTGGTCCCTATGGTTACCTTTGGATCATAATACTAGTCCAATATTAATCCTAAGTCCAACACAAAACTCACTACCAATCCTAAACACTCAACCCGCCCAAACAACCAACCCTTTAATACCATTAACCCACTATCCAACCCTTTATCGAACTTTACCTGTGTCAACACCTGTGCCGGTCGACCTATTTGAGAAATAATAAATTAATCCCAAACGCGCCCAACAGTGGTTCTTTTACCCTGTCTTCCCCAAACACCCATTTACACACCATTTTACCACCATTTACCTAATCACCCAACCTCACCTCGTACTAAGGATCTTTCAACCTTCTAGAACCTATGACTTGTCAGATAGGCTGCCTACGTGGACAAATGGAGCTCTATCATTGGCCGTAACACCTCATTTGATGAATTGGTGCTCTCTGATTGGAGGAAGTGACAATGGATTGATGTGTGGCTGTGGATGGACTTCTAGGCTCTTCTGAAAGGGATCCCAAGACTGAATTCAGCTATAAATAGACCCTTAAGCTCACAATGTATTCGTGTATTAATTTTCCTTTAATTTCAGTCAATGTTTTTTGTATTTCAGTTTTTAGTTAAGTAATGTTTTCTTAAAAGTTTATGTAATCTCAGTTTTTCTTGTACTCTCATTTTCAGTTTTAATAAAAGTTTTCAAGTATTTCATCTTTTCTTGTTTGATATTAATCCGTACCATTCCATTGATCAAGCTTATAGTATTGTTAGTATAAGCTCATATAAGCTCTATATAGCTTATGTGAGCTTTTCATTTTCATTGTATTTCAATCTCAAACTGTTTTTGCTATAAGTCAATAAAAGTCAACAAAAGTCAAAATGCTTATTTGCTTATTCACTTTTAAAACAGCTTTTTCTCTTATAAACTGAGGTGTCTACAGTTCTTTCTCTTAAGAGTCCAAGCATCAGAGGTCTTCTCTAGACCAAATCTGTCAAACACCCTTGATAAAGGGGTGTTTGGCACTGTTGGTTGTTCACCACTCTTGGCAATTCTTTTGAGTTTGGATTAGCTCATTAGGTTTCATTTGCAGTATATCAGTTGTTTTGACCACTTCTCCCCAGTTTCAAGTAGTATAAGTCTGATTCTCAATGTTTGAGTCCATGTTTTTAGTCTAAACAGTCATCTTTGCAAGTAGTAGTATAAATCATTTTTCACTGTTATTTTGAGGTCATAGTTGTCTTGTTAAGTCTATCTCTAAGATCTTAGTAAGTGTCACTAGCATACATGTCAAATGGGTCATTTGTATGTTCACAAGTTTTCTGTCAAAATAGCAGTTTCACACCTTTTTCACTAGCTAATTTCATGGTCTTAATCAATTCAAAAATCCAAAAAAATTAGTTTTGTGTAGAGTTTAGTAGTTATAGATAACTTATCTTCAGTTTTTACAAAATTTCAAAAGCTTTTACAAGCTCTTTATAAGCTTTCAAACCGTCCACCGCATATCAAAGATAGCAGCTTTTAAACAGTCCCCAAACAAGCCCTTATACCAGATCTTGTCAACTCTTCATTTGAGCTTCAAAAGTTTTGAAAATTGTTTCTTTTCACTCTACGGCACAAGGTCTAAATCGATTAAGTAATTTTGGATAATAATTTGGTTTGCTAGCTTAAATATAAGCTCAAAGTCGCCCTCTTTCACCCTTAACTGTTTTAAGCTCAGTTAACAAATTAAGCTTCTAGTGCTTATCAGCCTGTTAGAGTAGCTTAAGATGCTCCTAGATACCTTAGTATAGTTAGCTTATTAGGACTCCCCTTTAAACAGCTTATTTGTATGTCCCCTTTAGCTTATTAGCTTATTATCTAGTGATCCTTATTCTAGCTTAGTCCCACCTTGTTCCTTAGTTAATTGCATGCTCCCATAGTTCTATAACTGTTGATTTAAGGTTTCGTAGTCGCCTTTAGCTAGAAGTCGGTTTATAGCTTGTAGCTTATTTAAAAGTTCTTATTTGCTATCAATTTACTGCGCAACCCTTATTTCTCATACATAAGCATCATATTTGATATTTTTCTTAGAATCAGAATAACATTTTAGAATTTTCCTGAGTTTTTCATAATTTTTGGTCATTGTTTGCTATTTTTCTAGATTTAAAATAGTTTTTAATCACTTTTAATTAGCTTTTATTGCAAATAATTAAGAAAAGTTCAAAAAATAATTTTTCAATTTTCACAGTTTAAGAAAAATATAAAAGCATAAAAAGGTTTTCCTTATTTTTCCCTTTATTTGATATTTTCACAATTTAAATTAGATTAAAATAGTTTTAAATTAGTAGAAAATAGAAAAATAATCAAAAAAATTAAAAAAATAGTTTTGAAAAGTCTCTTATGGTATTTTAGATTTTATAAAAATAGTTTCACATTTTTCTCCTTTATTTTCATAATTTTTAGTATTTTAAATTAGATTTAATAGTTAAAAATTAGTTTTTAATTTAAATAAAATCCAGAAAAATCCAAAAAAATAGTTTTAATTCATAAATAGTTTTCATATATCATTTCTAGAGTAAAAGTAATTTTAGGCATTTTTAGGATATAATTTAGACGTAGTTGCATTTTAATTACGTTTTATTAATTACGTTTTAGTTAATTCGCACTTAGGATTTCCCGTAAAATAGATTCCCTTAATTACTTTCCCTATTCCCGTAGTTTAATAAAATCAAAATCAAACAAATCAAAACATCGAGCATTAAATTCCAAACCAAAAGCGACGTTGGTAATTCACGCCTCGTTGGGAAAGCGATTCGGGTTGACTAATCCGCTTCAACGATCACACACGGATTTGATTTATTATTCTTTTCCTAAAGGAATTTGAATCTATCTTCGTGATTATTTTTATATCGATATTGAGGTTTTATCCACACATACCCCTAAGCCTTCATTATCGTGAATCGGTGTCGAACTGCTTTAAGTTTCTTACGGTTAGTCATTCATGTGGCTAGCTTGTGTGAGATAACTTGACGGTCGTTCATTGTGAGTAATCAAATTTTGGCGCCACTTGGGAGGTTGTGTCACGACAATATCGCTTGAGGTTTGACGATTAGTGACTCGAGATCCTTCATTCGTGAAGTTACTATTTTCTATAAAATAAAAAGTAAAAAATATTTTCCTTTTTCTTTTGTATATATATCGATTAAAATACAAAAGATTTTCTCTTGTGTTTTGCTAATAAATAGAAGACACCAATTATATAACATTCTCAACGGAGGTGTTATCATTAATAAGTTCCCAACCAAAGATCAAAACTTGCCTTTGTGTCGCCAGAATTGATTTATCTCTATCGGATAAACAAAGCGTGTGGTGGGTATAAGGACGGCGACATTAAATTGCGGTGAAAAGAAGCGGGTTTTAATAAGCAGCACGACCTACAAAGCTTCTCCGCCGCTTGTGCGTTTGTCTTGTAGAGGTGATTTATTCACTGGGATTATTAGTTAAGTTCATCGTGTTTTCGAATACCGTTCTCTTTAATTGCCTTTGTTTTTGAAAGTGCATGCGCACTGTTCTAATAACTCTGCACCGATACGTGAAACCGCTACAATTCCGAGAAGGCGAAATAGACGTGCTCCATTAGTCGAACCGAGATTCGAACTAATCAGATCCCGCCCATAATCGAAATGGCGGAGGACAACCGATCCATGCTAGAGCAACCCGTGCACCCATCGAGGGTTATGGAGAAGCCATCGTCGTCCGGCAATCGCTGTCGATAACTTTGAGCTTAAACAAGGCTTGATCAACTTGGTATCATCGAGCCAATTTTACGGATTTGAGAGGGACGATCCTCACTCTCATATCCTACGGTTTAACAAGCTCACGTCTCACGATCAAGTACCGTAACGCTCGGAAGAGGCTATCAAGCTACTCCTCTTTCCATTTTCACCGAGGGGCCGCCTGATTTGGCTCGAAAACTACCCCCGATCGATAACCACATGGGAGAATTTAGTATCAAAATTGTGAACAATTCTTCCCACCGCCTAAAACCACAAGTCTAAAAATGAAATAACAAAATTCACACAAAGATTTGATGAATCATTTAGTGAGGCATGGGACCGATTCAAAGATTTGCTTAGGCAATGTCCCCATCATGGTTTTTCCGAGTTGCACCAACTTGATACGCTTTATAACGGTTTGAATGAGACCGATCAAGACTCTCTCAATGCCGCCATGGTGGTAATTTGTTGACCCGATCAACGAGAGATGCCTTGTCAATTATCGAGAACAAATCTAAAGTTCGTTCATCACGTAGCAAATCGGTTCTTCGAGTGAATGTTACACCATCGCCCTCGCCTTACGGAAATACGTCTAGCAACCGATGCTAAGATTGATAAGCTACGGATATGATCTGGGCTTTGGTTAAGATTAATTTTTCTCCACCCGCTCAAGTCAAAGCGGTGGAAACGACTTGTACTACTTGTGGTGGCCCGCGATGCCTACTACAATTGTACCGCCACCGATGGCAATCCTTCGATGTTAATGCCGAACAGGAGGTAACCAATACCGTCCTCAAGTTGAACCGAATCCTCATGTCAAGAATCAAATGGGACCTCCGGGATTTTCTCCATCGAACAATCAGAATCGTTTTAATCAGAATCAAGTTCGTGGACCAAATGTTCAAAACCAATTCAAAGCCCCACCAAATCAATACCCAAACCAAGGAGTTAACTACAATCAAGGATATCAAAATCCAAGCTATCAAGCTTCACCTTTGCCTTCTAATGAATTCTCAAACTACATTCAGAACAATAATGCTACCATCCAAACAATGAGAACCCAGATTTCAAGTTTGAGAAACGAGTTTCAATCATCGTTAACTAGACAAAGCAACGAGTTTAGGAATGAGATTCGACTTGTAACAACAAATTGGATGCTTTAATAAACTTGAAAGTATGTTGAATCTTTGTTTTGTGTCAAATAAGTCAACCTCGAGTTCCTGGTTCTCTCCAAGTAACACGATTCCAAACCCGGCGGAGAAATGAAACCGTGAACCATTCGAGATGATGGGCCTCGATGACTACTTCTTCTCCGGTGAGGAATGTAGCACGAGAGACCGAAAGTGACAAAGGACCCGTAATTCCTCTTGATAATGGAAAAGCTAAATACGCCCAACCTCTCGTTGCCCAAGTTCCTTCTATCTCGCTATAACACCAAGTTCTAATCTTGCACCGCAAATCGATTCAATCACGATTAGACAAAATGAAAGTTGTTTCGGAACAAAGTTTAAACTTATGATCGATATGATCAAAGTCACGACATGATTTATGAAAAGAAATTGGAACAAATTTCGAGATTTCACTTGAGCCTACACCGCTTAATTCTTCCTCAAACCAAGCTCCCGAGAAGCTTGGTGATCCCGGAAATTTCTCCTTCCTTGCTCTTTAAATGATAATGAGGAATGTAATGCCTTGACCAATTCAGGTGCAAGCATAAGTCTCATGCCTCTTGCGATATATCATGAGCTTGGATTAAAGACTCTTATACCGACTCGTATAACTATCGAATTAGCTAATCGAACAATTGCTCACACGGTTGGTGTAGTCAACGATGTTATGGTACGAGTGGATAAATTCCATTTTCTCGTGGATTTCGCCGTTATTGATATAGAGGTTGATGCCCGAGTCCTCTCACTCTTGGAAGACCATTCTTGAGAACCGCGAAAGTCCTTGTGGATCATTACAAGGAACGTTAACGATCGTAAAAGGAAATGAAAAATTGTGTTTTATGCCGAACAAACGCAAAACCTCCACCGATGATCATTCTATTCATAGCATCGGTGTGATTGATTTCTCTCAAGAAAGTGGCAATCCCACTTTACCATCTAATCCGATTATGACCGACTCTTTTCCGCCTCTCACTACGGAAAGTGACCCTACTGGGAAGAGATCGAGGCCTTTCTTAATGATGATTCAGCCCCGCTGAGATTGATGATGCTACTTTTGACCCGAGGGGGACATTCTTTTCTTGAAAAATTGTTATATGACGAGCCATCTTCACCCTCCGGATGATCCGGATGATGTGAAGAAAGTTGAACCTATAGTGGTGGAAACTGCTAGCTCTAAGAGCACACCACTTGTCCCACCTCCAATTTCTGAGAAAATCAACCTTCCTTTGAGTGGCAATCCCACTCCTTCTTCTGAAAATATGGAAACTTCTTCTGAGACATCTTTCAATCCAGAATCTTTCAAGATGACATTCACAAATCCCTTGTTTGAATTCGATTCGAATATAATCAAATTTTGAGAATCAACTCTTTGATGAAGAAAGTGAGGAGTTCACCGATGAACTTGCTCCCACCGACTCGATCCTTTCTCGTAATAAAGAAGATGAATACGATGATCCGTTTTCCCAAGAAAGAAAAGGAAGTGAAGTTTTCGACAGATGAACTTGTTGATCCCGAGGTCCAACATTATTTTTTATCCGAGTGATTCCTCTCCCGTGAGGATTTTCACGTAGATGATACTTTGATTTCCTTCCTCCGAGGACAAGATTTTAACCTCGATACTCTTCGAAAGGACATTCATAAAACAAAAGTTAACCGTAAAAGGATCCTCTCTTGATGCCTTCGTTGATGAACCTTCAAGTAACACTTTTCTCGTACTATGGACTCCTTCTTCTATGGAGTATTCTTATTGTGATCCGTCATCCTTCGTCCGCCCGCAAAACCACCGGATGATGGATCACTCTTTCTTGAAAACCTTATGTGAGTTTGGGAGAAGTTATCCCATATGTCAAGCCCGACATTTCTCTCCCACCCAACCCACCCATTCTCTTTCCTCCGGAGTGAGGATACCGTCTTTGATCCGGGTATCCTTCCGCTTGCTTCCCAAGGACAAATGAATTGGGACGAGTCGGGGCTAGCGACTCGGTGATCAAAAACAAGGCGCTTAGTGGGAGTGTTTGGCACTGCTGGTTGTTCTTTCTTAAGAGTCCAAGCATCGAGGTCTTCTAGACTAAACTGGCCAAACACCCTTGATAAAGGGGTGTTTGGCATCGTGGGTTGTTCACCACTCTTGGCAATTCTTTTGAGTTTGGATTAGCTCATTAGGTTTCATTTGCAGTATATCAGTTGTTTTGACCACTTCTCCCGGCCAAGTAGTATAAGTCCGATTCTCAATGTTTGAGTCCATGTTTTAGTCTAAACAGTCATCTTTGCAAGTAGTAGTATAAATCATTTTCACTTGTTATTTTGAGGTCATAGTTGTCTTGTTAAGTCTATCTCTAAGATCTTAGTAAGTGTCACTAGCATACATGTCAAATGGGTCATTTGTATGTTCACAAGTTTTCTGTCAAAATAGTAGTTTCACACCTTTTCACTAGCTAATTTCATGGTCTTAATCAATTCAAAATCCAAAAAATTAGTTTTGTGTAGAGTTTAGTAGTTATAGATAACTTATCTTCAGGTTTTACAAAATTTCAAAAGCTTTTACAAGCTCTTTATAAGCTTTCAATCAGTCCCATTGCGATATCAAGATAATGAGTTTAAACAGTCCCCAAACAAGCCCTTATACCAGATCTTGTCAACTCTTCATTTGAGCTTCAAAAGTTTTGAAAATTGTTTCTTTTCACTCTCTGGCACAAGGTCTAAATCTGATTTAAGTAATTTTTGGATAATAAGCTGGTTTGCTAGCTTAAATATAAGCTCAAAAGTCATCCCTCTTTCACCCTTAACTGTTTTAAGCTCAGTTAGCAAATTAAGCTTCTAGTGCTTATCAGCCTGTTAGAGTAGCTTAAGATGCTCCTAGATACCTTAGTATAGTTAGCTTATTAGGACTCCCCTTTAAACAGCTTATTTGTATGTCCCCTTTAGCTTATTAGCTTATTATCTAGTGATCCTTATTCTAGCTTAGTCCCACCTTGTTCCTTAGTTAATTGCATGCTCCCATAGTTCTATAACTGTTGATTTAAGGTTTTGTAAGCTGCCTTTAGCTAGAAGTCAGTTTTATAGCTTGTAGCTTATTTAAAAGTGCTTATTTGCTATCAATTTACACTGAAGCCCTTATTTCTCATACATAAGCATCATATTTGATATTTTTCTTAGAATCAGAATAACATTTTAGAATTTTCTTGAGTTTTTCATAATTTTTGGTCATTGTTTGCTATTTTTCTAGATTTAAAATAGTTTTTAATCACTTTTAATTAGCTTTTATTGCAAATAATTAAGAAAAAGTTCAAAAAAAATAATTTTTCAATTTTCTCAGTTTAAGAAAAATATAAAAAGCACAAAAAAGATTTTTCCTTATTTTTCCCCTTTTATTTGATATTTTTCACAATTTAAATTAGATTAAAATAGTTTTAAATTAGTAGAAAATAGAAAAATAATCAAAAAAATAAAAAAAATAGTTTTGAAAAGTCTCTTATGGTATTTTAGATTTTATAAAAATAGTTTCACATTTTTCTCCTTTATTTTCATAATTTTTAGTATTTTAAATTAGATTTAATAGTTAAAAATTAGTTTTTAATTTAAATAAAATCTAAAAATCCAAAAAATAGTTTTAATTCATAAATAGTTTTCATATATCATTTCTAGAGTAAAAGTAATTTTAGGCATTTTAGGATATAATTTAGACGTAGTTGCATTTTAATTACGTTTTAGTTAATTCGCACTTAGATTTCCCATAAAATAGATTCCTTAATTACTTTCCCTATTCCCGTAGTTTAATAAAATCAAAATCAAACAAATCAAAACATCGGCATTAAATTCCAAACCAAAACGACGTTATAATTCACGCCTCGCTGGGAAACGATTCGGGTCGACTAATCCGCTTCAACGATCACACACGGATTTGATTTATTATTCTTTTCCTAAAGGAATTTGAATCTATCTTCGTGATTATTTTTGATATCGATATTGAGGTTTTATCCACACACATACCCCTAAGCCTTCATTATCAGCGAATCAGTGTTTGAACCGTTTTAAGTTTCTTACGGTTAGTCATTCACAAGTGGCTAGCTTGTGTGAGATAACTTGACGGGTTGTTCTCTGTGAATCAAGTTGAAAATTGCCTCATGCGACCCTGTACTTTGGCAAGGTACATGTCTTCAATGTCGTTGATAGACAAATTCTCAAAGTCAGCTTCATAGAATGCATAATCCCGTTTATCTTGCCTTTTAACCACAATCTTCTCGAGAAAAGTGTAGTCCCATTTGGTCGAAATATCAACGTGTTTGATGGCAACGATATCCTTAGTATCGAACATTGCATGTTGAGACTTCGAACTGGCAACATAGTAGATTCTTCTGCTGCCCGCCAATGATGAATCCGTGACATTGCATCTCTGTCAGATGCTTCCACTTTGTTGGAGAACAAGTGATTAGCTCTTTCCTCGATAGCTATGCGCTTGAGTATATGGTCATTGGAATGGAAGTGTCAAAGATGTAGCGATTTCCTTGAGTCATCGCCACCGTGAAGAAATTCAAGTCTTTGTTGAAGAAATATCCGAATGGAATCCTAGGTTCATCCGTGGCCAATTGTTGGCAGAGGTTTAGACTACCATGTAATATGGAGGGTTATCCCGCTTGGTGAAGTCGATGTTTGCTTCGCGGTTGAGCTAATCCATGTTGTTAGACATAGCTCGAGTAATGTTTTCAAGGTGATATTCGACCGATGGCACTTTCCGAGCTATCTTTAACAGCTGAAAAGCTTCATTCTTAATTCGCCTCAACTCGTGATTTCGCCATCTTCTTTACTCGAATTTTCTTGCAAGATCTTAGCATGCTCCAATGTATTACCGCCTACCGATCTTGACCTTAGCGGTAGGAGTTGAGTTAACAAGTGTAGAGAACCATTCAAATTCCTCTGCTTTATCATCATCTAGCCATGATACTACGCCAACCACGGGCGCCTTCTTCTTCTTTTGTTTAGACCTAGATGAGGATTCTGTTTCGAACTTGTTTGGGAGAGCGGGTTGTTGTAGGGCTCACGGACTTCCTCATCATCACCACCCGTGATACTCAAAGTGATTACCGCTTTCCTCGAGTCCGGTGGTAATCTGTAAGAACCCGAGGTTTATCAGAGAAGAACCAGGAGGCGACCTTTGTTGCCTGGAGTCCGCTCAGCGGAGGTTGCATGAAGATGATTCACCGACTTCTTCGAGCCGCTTATGCTCGCCATTCTTATCCCGATCCTTATCTTCATCGTCGGCGTGGACGCTTTGGCCTTCGCCTTGTTCTCGGCATGTCGTTTTGAGTTGATATTCCAAAGAATGCTTCAAGCAACTTACCTCAGAAGAGGCAAGTGTTGCGATCGCTTCGACAGTTGAGCTACCACCGGTCAACTAACTCAAAGATCCGAGAATATTATGGGATTAACTGGATTGATGTTCACGCATCGGTGTTGATTTCATAGTCCGCTGGCGATGAAGAAGATTCGGATAGAGTTGTTTGGTGAACAACCTTTGTAACTTTAGGAACAATGTCAGAAGGTATCGATGAGTGTACCTTTGATCATTTCGCCCATCTTCCTCGAGATCATCTTTCATGAGCTTCGTACATACTTCTTTTCAACTTGCATCTTGTCGATATCATCATGAATATATCAGATCTCGATCGCCAGAGAAATTCATCTTCCTCGAGAGCATGTCTTTCTTTCCGACTTGTTCGACAAAGATTCCTAATTTTTATGAGCATGAGAAACCAAGATCGAGTTGGCTTCTTCACCGATTTGTATGTTGATTTGGTTGATCTTTAGATGGTGGTGGTGAAGAATGAGATGATGAATCGATGATGAGGAGACATGAGGAGGCTCTGTGGTCCTTCGAGGTGCGTATATCCTCCTTGGAACGAATTGGACCGCTGAGAAGATAATCATCATAATTTCTTTTTATCTTGTCCAGATTAGCTTTTACTCTCCCTCGAGCCCGGGCTTCTTCATCGCCCTTTCTTTCTCGCACTTGTCCTTTTCTCGTTCCTCAATGTTATAATCAATAGATTCCTCCACAAGCTTTTGCTTTTGCACAAGAGGTGGCACCGCCTCCTTATAGGGTCGACAACCGCATCGATCTCGTGAAGATGGACACCACCACTCGACCCTCCGGCCACGATTTGATCTTGTTCAAATTCTTTAGCTTTTGAAGGTGTCTAATGATTTTAAAATTCTTCCCCGACGATTTATCCAGCTGCTCTTCATCACTTTCGAGCTTTCTTCATATGGCACAAGCACATGAGTCTTCCTTTCCTAGGTCACCGGAGGACTAGGAGGTTTTGCATCGAGAGGAGGTGGTTCGTTGGCAGATTGCAGTAGTGGACCTCCTCATCCGATTGTGTATCTTGCAGCTTTCGTCCAATAGCTTTCTTGGTGGTTCGTGTAGAATAGAACAGCCCGAGAGGAACTTTCTTCTTGGAGTAGGTTTCTCTTTGGGACCTTTTCGACTCTCTGTGCTTATCGCACTCAAAGACTTCCTCTTCCGGGTTCTCCTAGTGGGTGTTCCGTAAGGCTTTTCATCGAGATGACCAACTTTGCCTTCTTCATCGCTACCCGATACCATTTGTACGCTTCAAGCTTCTTGATTTCACAACAAGAGGTGATCGTGCAACGGCACCCTATTTCTTCGCTGACGATTCCTTGATTCTCGACCGACAGGATAGGCTCACCAACATGTCGTGATTGTCTGGTCATTGAGCCTCTTGGGGATATCGTGATAAAGTCCAAGTGCTCGATCATCAGCGATTGTGTATCCGACATAGGGAATCTTTGAGCCAAGCTTTTAAGAAACGCCATCATGTCATCCCATATCGAGCTTCAATTTCGATGTCCTTCTTGTTGATTAATGACCGAAGATTTGCGCTCTATGAGCTTGGGATGCTCATAGCCACCGCCACTACCAGAGACCGATTTGGTGATGATGATGTGAGGGTTCTCCACGTTGAGGAATGTTCTTAAGCTCTACATGAGAATGCTTAGAGATAATCTCAAGCTTCATCATAGCCAATATCAATCAAGAATCAAGAACTGCCTCCTCAGAGGTGTGGCATAGAAGTCGGTTGGCACGATTTCGAATGAGAAGAACAGCCCGAAGTCCGCATGGAGCGATGGTGACTTGTTTGTGATCGAGAGTCACAACCATCGTGACCGACCCTTGATCCTTTGCATTGAATTCCTGAATTGTTGAATGTAGATCTCCTGATCAGAAAGCGCAGTGTGAGAGCATGTTCCGTAGGGATGATTCTTTAAAATATCCACAAGAATGAGACAAGAAGATTCTCGAGCATGTGAGGGTTTCAAAGTCAACCCTAAGGTTGTTCTTTCCAATCTTTCTGATAGCCATTAGGGAAGATGTCAAGAATGTGAGAACTTCTGTGCATCCACATTCATTTGAGCGCACCATGTCGTGATCTCGAAATAACATTAGCCAAAAGAACCAACATATCGAAAGACATAATGTTAGTCAATGTAAGGTTTTTATTGTTCAATTATTGAATATAAATGTCAAAGATTGTTACGAGTCCAAAGTCACTTGTTTGTTCAATAGTCCAATGTCGCCGTGATAAGTTTCATGAAGTTAGTTAACTTTAAGTTTTAAAGTTTATGTTATCACTTATTTAACACAACATATTAGACGATTGTTTATTAGTGACATTATTGGTTTCGTGACGTTATGATTCATTTATTTACAAGTTTGCACGCGTAACAATTCATAACGTAAGTTTTGATCAAGGCTTATGTAGGAATAGTAGCTTATGTAACAGAGAAGTACGCAGAGACGCAAGCTTATGCGTAGGATCCTCACTTACGCCAGTAAGAGATATTACGTGAGGAAAGAGGACCTTATGCGTGAGAGCTTACGCCAGAGGCGATAAAAAACCTTACGCGTAAGGCTTACTCAGAAGAGTAGACCTTATGCGAGAGTCATCACACGCATATCCTTCACGTGATACGCAGAGTCCCATTGTAGAACCTTACGCTGAACGATACGCCGTAAAATTTCTCTTACGATAAGTTTTCACGCGTAAGGCGATCCTTATGCGCAGAGTAACAAAGACCTTGATTCGAGTTTTAAGCGCAACAAGCTCGAAATAAAATCATCATATCATCAATCTTAACACATATTCATTTTAAAACAGATTATGGCATGAAAACTTGTTAAACAGTTTACGCGTAGAAAGTCATACGCGTAAGTCAAAACCCTAGAGTTTAAGAATTACGCATATGATTTCTAGCCATAGAAATTGCACCAAACCTTTTCTGGTAGGTCTTAGGTGTTGTGAGAGTCTATTAACCAAGTTTTAACATCCAAAACGCAGTGAATCAAAAATACCCAAACCTAAGAACATTAAACCCTAAATTCCAATTGTTTATTCAATTAGTGTTTCTGGGTTGTTAATGGGCTAGGAAATCATTAATTCAACATGATATAAACATCACACAACAATCTTTTTGACCAAAACCTTCACATTTGAAAACGCCAAAATTACGCATAAACCCTAATTTTGAAATTCACTCAATTGTATCGGGTTCGTTTAAGTGATGAAAATGAGTTTATTGATGTAAGAAACAGATTTTAACACTATCTTTCTAACCACAAACACCCAAACATGATTACGTGTTCATACGCATACGCGTAGAACACAAAATCATCCATAGTTAAAGATCCAACCGTTAATTTTCAAAACGATTTAAAACCATTGTTTGTAATCTTGTTAGAAACACAAAGACACTTACAAATTGAAGATCTGAAACAAGGATTTCTTGAACTAATTTTAAGCGTAGTATTTGTTAGTCGAGAGTAATAAATGTGAAGTGAAGAAATTAGGGGTGTTTTATTAAATGACTTTAATCTTTTGGCGCTTTGGTCCCTACACTTTTCCATTTTCATTCAAAGCCTTTAACTTCCATTTTGGTTACCAAACAAAGATTTTAGAACTAACTTTGACGACACTCCCCTCGACTTAAGAAAATGATGAAAGGTTATAAATTTTAGTCCGAGGAGTGTTAATAAACCGAAAATTTTACCACCAATGATAAAAGAAACAATCGATAGGATAACATGCAAGTACACGATATTTTGAAATGCTATATTTATTTTCTCCCTCAACACTTGATCAAGAAAATATCGAATTTTGAAAGATTATAGTGTTGACTAAGAAATGTACATGCCATGTTGAAAGAAAATTAGATTAGAAGAATATTTTTGTTGTTTTATTAGGTTTTATATTTTGTATTTTGTTTTGAAAAATTATTTACAAAAGATATTTTGGTGTTTGATGTGTTTTAAGACTGCTTTAGAGGTCATCCAATTCCTCTCGAGTCAAACACCTTATACCAATCCGTGGACCAACTCATTAAACCTAGCGGGAGGCAAGGCTTTGTGAGAAGATCCGCCAATTGGTATTCTGCACCACTAAGTATAATTCAACTGCACTGCTCCACGTGGTCCTCGATGAAATGATAACGAAGATCGATGTGCTTTGATTTCGAGTCTTCGAATCGAGTTGCACGAGATCGCAATGGCACTTCGATTGTCGCAAAGACATCGATTCATCAAATATTTAACCATAGTCTTTGAGTTGTGTTCTCATCCGATGACTTGAGCACAACATGCGCACATGGCTACATATTCTTCTTCGGTTGATGACAACGATGTACAATCCCGCTTCTTTGATTGCCAGACACCGCTTATCACCAAGAAATTGTAGTGCCCCGATGTACTTTTCCTCGAGTCTAAGCATCCTGCGTGGTCGGCCTCAAAATGCGATTAGTTCAAAACCGTAATCCTTCGGATACTGGATCCCCAAGTTAATGGTTCCCTTGATGTATCGGAGGATTCTTTTAGCCTCGTAGAGCGGGTTTCATTGGTCGCGATCGATAACGGAGCAAAGATATACTAAGAAAGACAATATCGTGTCCTGCTAGTGTTAGATACATAAGAGACCCAATAATACTACGATTTGGTGGGTCGACAAGTTTCCATGTACATCGTTGTCTAGCTTCTTGGTATGAGTCATTGGTGTGGCATAAGTGTCATGGTGTTTTCATTCCAAATTTGTTTAACAATTCAAGGGCATATTTGGACCGACTCAAGAAAATACCACGGGTGATTGATGAACTTGCGCCCTAGAAAGAACGTAAGTTCACCCATCATGGACATTTCAAAATTTTCTTCATTAATTTTGCAAAAGCGATTGAGTACTTTTTATGTATAGACCCAAAAATGTTGTCATCCACGTAAATTTGAACAATTAAGATATGTGCCCCGTGATATTGTATAAAAAGAGTAGGGTCGATCAACCTTTGGTGAAATTGTTGGCAATGAGAAAAGATGATAGCTTATCGCACCATGCCCGAGGAGCTTGTTTGAGACTAGAGAGCTTTGTTCGGTTTGTAGACATGGTTCGGGAACTCGTGATCAACGAATCCGTCCCGGTTGGTCGACATAAACCATTTCTTTAAGTTGTCCATTGAGAAACGCAGCTTTTGACATCCATCCGATAGACCGCCATATTCATATGAGCGCGAACGCAGAAATATTCGAATAGCCTCAAGACGAGCAACCGAGCAAAAGATTCTTCAAAGTCTATTCCTTCTTCCCGATGATAACCCTTAGCAACTAGACGTGACTTGTTTCGGATTACGCCCTTCAAAGATCCAATTTGTTTTTCCAACCATTTGAGACCAATGACGAGACCCCGCTGGTCTTTCAACCGCCTCCATACTTCAAGACGCTTGAATTGGTTGAGTTCTTCTTGCATGGATTCAATCCATTGTCTTTTGTCATTGCGCCTTTAATGTTTTTAGGCTCGATTAGCGACGGTGAGTGCATAAATGCAATGTTCACCATCTCGTGCGAAGACGTTGTCTCGAACGATCGGTTGATTCGGGCCACAATAATATTTGCCGAGGGTGGTCTTTGTCCATCGATGTGTAGAGGTTGATGTTGGTATACATTGTGTAGATTCTGAGGATTCAAATGGTTTGTTGATGATTCCGACATCAAAAGTGCAGCAGTGTCATTAGCAAATGGGTTAAAGAACGATTTGGATCAAAATCTCCAGTGGGGTACTTCATTAAGGACATCATCACCGGTTCATCATTGTTGGAAGCGGTTTGTTCAACTATTGTGGTGGAGTCAACGGTGGTGCTTCTTCAAGAGTTGTTGTGTGTATCAAGATAAGAGTATTATCGGGTTGTGCAATGAAATAGCGGATACACCGGAGCACGCTCATCAATATCGCCACCGAACGTAGGAGCAAATAACCTTTCCATTTGTTGACGAGTGAGTCGGGGCTTTGTTCACCGATGATGGGGTTGGGGAAGTTTAAGTTGTTGTGACCGGTTCCAAGTCATATACTCGAAGCCATTGTGAAGAAGTTTCGTAATCGCCTTCCCCAAACCGACAACCGGCTTTAGTAGATTTGAGACTTTGATGAATTCTACATTTCTAACTTTAAAGGTTTCAAGATGCGCAGAATTTGTAGATGAGCAAGAAACCACACAAAGAAAATCGACTTATTGCGGAAGATCCATTCGAGGGTAAAATGCCAAATCAACAAGATCTTCTCACGATGTAGACGCATCACACCAAACAAACCACGAAAGACTAAATGAAACGACTTTTCCCAGAATGTTGTGGTCTTTTGAATACTTATCACCGTGAATATGCAAGAATTGATACCAAGACCGTGTGTGAGGCATCATAACATCATATTTGGGTAACTTCACACAAGATCACCCATGAAATTGAGACGATAATTCCAAAGTGAGACGTTTGAACCACATATCGTCTTATTTCTTCCCCTAATTGAAGAAATTCAAGAAGGCATTGGGTTTTTGCAAAGAAGCAAGTGGAAGAACAAGGAAGCCATGACCACCACACATTCTCTCCCCTCGATGTTTTCAATGATTCGTAATCATACACCACGATATTGATGATGAATTCAAGACAAATAAACCATGTATAAGGAGACAATAAACCATGTATGTCCAATTGATCGAACAAGTGTGAAGTACCAAAATATTTCGAGAGTCAATCAGCGATAAAACATCTCTGTTCATTATGTTGATCATCACCGTGTGTCATTGTTGTTGAAGCGCTTGATCTTCATATAGAAGATTCGTTGTTGTTGTAGATTCGGTGTATCGAAATTAGAGTATTATCGGTTGTGCAATGAAACATTCGATACATCCGGCACCCGACTTTTGGCGTAATCTTTACCCGTATGGCAAGCAATGTTTCCATTTCATGACGATTAAGTACAATGTTTCCAATTCATGACGATTAAGTACAATGGTGGAACATTGATGGATCATGATATTTTTATGGTGAGAAACGGGTCCTATGTTGTTTTGCAAGAGGAGCCATTGTTGTTGTACCGCGATAGAAAAATAGAAGGGGCAAGAAAGAGAAAAACATGGATCCCCAAGTGTAATCGGGTTCCGTATGTTAGAAGCATTAAGATGTAGTTTCAATTATCTTCTTGACACCGAACATGCTATTTTGATGATTTCATTTCTGCCTCGTGGATGGATGTTGTTGGTATCCCACTTGTTTTGGTGCAACTACTTAGTATCTTCACTGTAGGAATCCACTTAAGACTAACAGCTTTGAAAATCCTACCCGCTGGTATTCATCTAAGGTTAGATCTAGGGATGTTGAAACTTCTTTTGGGAAGAGTCTCGTCATATATGGATCCACCTATTAGGTTTCGATAGTTTACATTTAGATCAACGGGTTTATTTCTAATTGTTTGTTGAGTTAAATTAGGTTTTGGTTTACTACTGTGTAGTGTTCAAGAATACACGTGAAGGTGATACACTAGGTCGTGAACCCAAGATTCCGTCCTTTGAAGAAGTGCCCTTTACTAGCCTTTTCTAGATCATAGTTCTTGTATGCGCCATTTGAATCATATGAATTTTAATTTTAATGCTCGGTTTAGACACGTTGTTCGAACTAATCCTAGATTTGCCAGACCAACCACATGTTGAGGTTTAACCGTAAACAGTATATCGAAACATGTTTAATGTAAATAGAAGCATTATTCTTAGGCCGTGAATGTGGAGTGACCGGTTTTATCAAATGATTATTCTCAACAACTTGGGAGGGAAACCGTGGTTTTGAAGATTTTGAACGTTCGATTTAAATGCGGTTGGTAGTCTAACTACGATTGTTTTCTCGAAAGGTTGTAGAGACGATTTCCCAAGATTGTTGGTTTAGCAAAATTAGTATACACACTCTTGTCGCTTAATCTTCTCGCTTGGTTTTTAAAGCAACATGTGCAAGCCCTTTGCTTGAATTTGAGCCTTTAAATGCTCATTTTCTTTTACTAATGTATCCACACGATTACTTTGTTCATTTGAAAACCCACCATTGTGTTCAAGAAAAGATTCGCTTTGTAGTTTAAGTTCAAGAGAGATGCAATGTGCCTCTAGTTTTGAAAAATCTTTATGAAACCGAAAGCAATGGTCTTTTGAGAAGAATGATTTTATTCAAGAGTTTGATTTGATGTTTCATTGAATTGTTAACAAGTAAGGGCTCGTATATGAGATAGTTGTTCGGACATTGTGCAACACATCGGTCAACCTCTCCTTCATTACTAAATTCAGGTTGCTCAAGATGTTGTGTCGCATTTGCAATGTAATATGATCAATAGTAGATTGTACCTCGACCATATGTTCGTGGTCGTTGTCATAGGTGGGTAAGATATCTTCCTCAACCATTCGCTCTTTGTCACGCATTGGGCTCGGTGTCGTAGTTAAGTATGATATCTTCACCGATCCGCCATCATCCTCGCTTCCAATGCTACAACCTCATTGTCCCAGACACCGACAGATTGCGATGAATCACAACATTCTCAATGTCCATTCGAGCATTCCTTTCATGTACATCAACTCTTTCACCTTGCACGATCAAGGATATCGGGAATTTGATGATGTCTCGACGCTCAATGCTAGAGCCAGAGCCATGTATCCTTCTTTCAATGCCACAAATGGATCTTTATGATCGTAATCCATTTCACTCCCCTCAGAAGAATCAAAGAGAAGAAAAGGTGCAAAGTCGATATAGCACACGTAGGTCGATATAGTGAATTGCAATTTCCATCCAAAATAATTTTGAAAATTTTGACTCTCAAAATTTGAAATTCACTATAAAATTCAATTCTAAGGTTGAAAGAAAAATTTGAGTTATGACAATTTTGACGCAAAATTTTACCGAAAAATTTGAATTTGGGCCCAAAAATTTGAATTTTGACCAAAATTTTCACAGTTAAACCAAAATTTGAATCTCGTAAAAATTGAACGTTTAATCTCCCTAAAATTAAATTTTACTCAAATTTTCCCGCCAATTTTTTTTTTTTTTTTTGATAACTTGTGTTGATGGATCTTTGTAGTCGAATGAACCTTTGTTAATGAAGTATCCTTAGGCGTAGAAATCACAATAGCCAAGTAGCACTTATGTGTAAAACACCAAAGTTACGCCGTAATAATCAAGAGTTACGCGTAGGTTTAGTTTACGCGTAAGTAGGGAAAAGACACTAAAGTTATGCGTAGACACAAGGTTAGGCGAGAAACTTAGGCGTAGGATTACCTTATGCGTAAGACCGGGCTTAGGCGTAAGATTAATCTTAGGCGTAGGATTTCACGCGTAAGCTTTATGCTTATGCGTAAGTTTAGGTTTTATCTCAAGTGATCTTTACACTATCACAAAGGCAAAAGATATCCAAAGTCGACGATTTGCAGCTTATCCAAGCAAGAAAACACGGAGTAACCCACTTAAATCAAGATCAAACCACGTATAAATTTACGCATAGAACTAGGGTTTTGATACGCGTAGTTCTACTCGTAAGATGACTTTTGCCCAAAGTTGTTTCTAAACCCATTTTTGTTATGGAATAGCTTCAATATCACCAAAATAACACAAAAGTGTGAAACTTGATGAACCAAAATGGCTAAACAAGTTACGCAGTGAGAACGACACCCACGAACAAAAACAAGCTTAAAAACTATGATCCACGATAAAGTTTGAAACTTTTGCCAAAAACATTATTTTAACACCTTAAAACATTGAAAGTACAAGAATCTTGGATTAAAAGTGTAAAACGAGTTTTTAAGCTTAACCAAAGTATCACGTTAGCCTTACGCGTAGGACCAAAAACCCACTTCAAAAGCAATAACGATTCACCCAACTAGTGGGCGATTGATACCACTGTTAGGTCACTAGTTTTACAACACAAGCATCAAGAGAAGAGATAGAGAGGAGAAGAGAGGCGGATGAACAATATCACACAGAAACACACACGTTAAGAATGAAAGAAAGGTTAAGCGTAAATGTGAAAGAGTGAATTGAACAACCAACCCTCAAGTGAGGGTTATACAAGAGTATTTATAGGAAAGGAGCTAGGCAACACTCCACTCCTTCCTTTTCCTTATTGGACATGGGCCAAGCTTATGGGCCTTCTACATAAGCTAGACCTTAAACAAACATAAAGGCCATAATAAGCTACCTATTACATATGAGTAACTAACACTTGAATTAAGGTTTAGGAGTGATTCCAACAGATTGTTGTACGACTATCCAAGCCTCACCAAAAGAAGTTGACAAAGAAAGGGCTATCCGTGGACTCCGGCTTCACAAATCACTTTGGACAATCAATAACTTGCTTGTGGGCTCAAACTAGTCTTCCTCCTCAAACAGCCTCCTCAACCCGCTCCTCAACCAATCGCAACCATCACACCATATGATCCGTCACATGCCCACAACCTCAACAAACTCAATTGGTTCCATACAACAACAACAATGCTCAAGCACTTTACAGTGAAGTCGATGAGGACTCCGATGCTTTCGATGAATTGCAACAAGGATTTGTCATGATTGCTAAAGCCTTTGCCGGTATACAAACAAATCCAACAATCACATTCGCTCCTTATCAAACATAAGGAATCAGTCACAGAACAATGGACGATTGAAGCTTATGGTCGCCGATGGGAGGTGGTCAAGGGTTTAATGCTATGGGAAGGAATAATATGGTGCTCGCAACAACAAAGGGCTCAAGTGGTTGAATAGGGAATGCTCGTAATGGAGTTAATGGTCTTCGTTGTTATAATCAGAATGAGAAGGGCCATCCGCTAATGCATGCCCTAAGCCGAGGACAAGAGGCAAGTCTTATCACAAAGAGGCGTTGCTTTGTCTCTCAAGGATGAAGTCGTGGAACTCTTACCAACAAGGAACAGAGCTTTATGGCGATGCGATTCGATGATGATATGGAGGACTTGCACGCTAATGCAAAGAAATGATGTTGATGGCACAAATGCAAGCTCTACACATGAGTGATACAGAGCCAGTGTATGACACTAATGGCTTGTCTCGTACCGGAACAAAACATACTCATCACCGATCCGATATCTCCGCCAATTTCTCCATCCGACAAGGATCAAAGTGTTCAACATGAGCAATCCACATCTCATTCCGATGATTATCAAATAGATCCCGTAGTTATATTTGACGATCAAGATAACCTTATGGTTAATATTGATAATCAAGTTGACTCCGTGATAATATTTGAGGATCTAAATAATGATCATGTTGAGACTCACGTTGAACAGTTCTCTGAGTACAAACAGCATTCCGCGAAACGAATAGATAACTATCTTGACAAAATTGTCGACTTACAAAACAAAATCAAAGAGTTTCGAAATGTTGTTTATAAACATGGTGAGTCAATCACAACTATTCAAAAGTTTACTTTTAAACCAAATCCAAATGGATATGGACCAATTCTTTCGATTACAAACCTAAGTTTTCAAACATAGCATTCAAACCAAACTCAAGTTTACAAAGGTAACATAGAATTGATGATTCAATTATGACGTTGTTGAATATAATCGCATGGAGGAATTAGATGCGATGACGAGTCGGTCAAAATAGAAAATGTCGTTTATAACAAACCATTTAACTATTCAAAAGTCGTAACTTTTGTCACACAACAAGATACTTCTAACAAACCTTTGGTTATCACACCAGTTTCAAGTTAGTCCTCAACACAATGGTGCACAAATTAATGGTCCTTTACCTTCACTTAGTGAAGTTAAAACAAAAGTCGAAAGTTGTCGCGTTATCAAATATTTTGACACTTTCTTATCGACCTCAAAATTTTGAATGTGAGACCTAATTTCATTTCAAATAAAAGTTGAACATTTTCAATCGCCAATGGTGCGAGAACAAAGAGATATTCTTCGAAAAGAATTTTACCCCATTTCAAAATTTTGAAAACTTGTGCACTATATTGGGAAAGGGATTTCACAAGGAACTTGGTCTTATGAAAACAGCCGAGAAAACAAACATCGATTTCAAATACTAAACATAAAAAGAAATTGTTGAGAAAAGATGTTGATGGACTCTTGGAAGATGTTATCCAGGCCGATATCAATAATCTTGTTTTATTACAATGCTGTATATGCATCCGATCATATCTCTCACGATTCTGCTGATTCTTGAAATTGTTGAGAATCACGATAATGTGCATCGATCGAATCTTTAAAAGTTGAAAATGAACGATTGTTAATCGAACTTTCAAATTCAAAACGCCGCCTTCAATGGTGTCAAAAGATTGTCAAAATCGTGAACTTTCTTTGCAAAACAAAATCACTCGATTACGCTCAAAATATTTTGATCCTAAAATTGAGCAACCGGATGATCAAACGTGTCTTTGAAATGTCAAATCTCAAAATATGAACAAGAACTTGCAAAAGTTAAAAGGAATATGGTGTCATATTTGATTTACTCTAATAGACTCAGATTGAAGCATCAAACGAACTTGATCATTATCTTGCACACACTAAAGAAGTCATGAATTTTCTCGAAATCTTCGCTCGAAACCAAGATTTGGTGCACACTATCATTAAGTTAAGGAAATGTTAGGAAAGTATGAACAAGTTCAGCCTAGCATCATTAAGAAAATTGCACCTGTAACACTTAGCAAATGTGATACCAGATTGCCTACTGACAAAACACAAGATACTAATGTGCTTCCCTCTACTGAAATAGGAATAGTTGCTTCTTTTCCAAACGTCTGCACTTCACAGCCTAGGAGCAATAAAAGGAAGAATAGGAAGTTGCGACCTAAGAAAAGAATAATAAAGAATGCTGAAGTAGAAGAACACCCTAGGACTTTGAATAAGACTCAAGTTGCACCCACTTTAGATATTGAGTCTAACAAATGTAATGGAAAAAGTGTTGTAATGAATGCTAAACCTTTAAGTACTTTTGATATTCAGTCTGATACTTCTTGTGTTATTTGTCATAAAAGTATGCTTTCTGATTGTCATGACAAATGTGTTGCTAGAGCTATCTTGTCTCATTTAAGGAATCCTAAGACTAAATACCTCTAGGCCCAATAATGCTTCTAAGTCTCGTGCTTGGTAAACCGCCTCTTTAGATTCTAAGAAACGATTGATGTCCCCTGTAGTTCTAGTATCACCTCCAGGAATGTAGTACCACCTAGTGCATTCACTAAGACTAAAGCAAAGACTAGTTGGAGATGGCGTAAATGGATACATAATACACTAGGATTTAAATGGATGCCTAAAGTCATTGATGTGTGTATTTTACTATAATCGCTCGAACCTCTAACACTTCGGGTTCCACATCTACTCTATTCCATCCGTGTTGTCTGTGTGTAATGCAGTGATACGATCATCCTTCGGATTGTTGATAGCGGATGTCTCGACACATGACAGAAATCTTAAACT
The DNA here is from genome assembly GCA_022545495.1 of Chrysanthemum lavandulifolium. Classification (NCBI taxonomy): domain Eukaryota; kingdom Viridiplantae; phylum Streptophyta; class Magnoliopsida; order Asterales; family Asteraceae; genus Chrysanthemum; species Chrysanthemum lavandulifolium. The sequence goes on along the minus strand of CM040245.1, from coordinate 26,703,130 downwards.
ATTATCAAACTTTATTGCAAAGTTCATTGGCATTGTCGATTGGGAATGATCACTTCGCAGCCTATCATGGGCTACGGAGATTATATCAATGGCAATATCGAAATTAGCAAGGTTTATTATGTGGAAGGCCTCGTCACAATCTCTTTTCCGTCGGTCAATTCGTGATGGAGACTTGGAAGTTGCTTTTCGGAGAAAACTTGTTTCATTCGTGATCTACAAGGAAACGATCTTATGTCCAGCTCTCGTAATTCTAGTCTCATACACAATATCAATGCAAGACATGGTTGCTTCATTTCCCATCCGCTCACTCTCAAAGGCTACATCTACAAAATCTTGGCTATGGCACCGTCTCTCTCACATTTAAACTTTCAAACCATCACCAACCTTGCTCGACACAAACTTGTCAAGGTCTCCGAGATTCCGTGATTCCAAAGATCACCGTGCTCACCTTGTGAACAAGGGAAAAGCACTGCTCATTTTCCTTCAAAGGTGGAACATGACCTCAAAGATGTGCTTCATCATCTTCACATGGATTTATGTGGCCCGATGCGCGTGCAAACGATTAATGGCAAACGCTACATCTTGGTAATTGTCGATGACTACTCACGATGGACTTGGGTCTACTTTCTTCAAGTAAAGATCAAGCTCCATAGATGATCATCACCTTTCTCATGAAAATTCAAGTTCATCTCGAACACCGTCCGCCAAATCGTAACATACAAAGGAACCGAATTTAGAACCAAACTCTTCGAGAACTTTATGAGAAAGTGGAATTGAGCATCGATATCTATTGCACGAACACCGTAACAAAACGGAGTTGTTGAAAGACTAAACCGACGTTAGTGGAAGTCGCAAGAACAATGTTAATCAATGCTAAACTTCCAGATTACTCGTGGGCGTGTCGATCAACTGCATGCTATACTCAAAATCGCTCAATGATTACAAAACGTCACAACAAAACACCTTTTGAGCTTATCCATAACCATAAACCGAATCTCAAACACTTTCATGTATTTGGATCCCTTTGCTATCCGAATAATGATCGTGATGACTTTGGTAAGCTCAAAGCCAAAGCTGAGATTGGAGTCTTTATTGGATACTGTGAGAATTCTAAAGGTGACCGGATCTTGAATCGTTGTACAAAGCAAAGTTATGGAAACGATTCATGCTAATTTTGATGAGCTTATCGAAATGGCTTCGAGCATAACACTTGAATCCGGTCACAACCGCTTAAACTTCCTCAAACCCCATCTTCACCCAACTAAGCCCCACTTACTCGTCAACAAATGGAAAAGCTATTTGCTCCGCTATTTAGTGATGACATTGATGAACGTGCTTTAGATGTATCCATTCAGATCCGCCGCTCAACTCGATTCTACTTTGTACCGATACACCGCTATAACAACCATCTTTGTTGAAGAAGCACCACCATTGACTCTACAACAACAGCTTGAACAAACTGCTTCCAACGACGTGAACCAACGGCGATGTTCTTAATGAAGTACCTCCACCGTAGATTTTGATCCAAATGCGCTCTTTAACCCGTTTTCCAATGAAACTGCAGACTGATGTCACGGAATCATCAACAAACCATTTGAATCCTCAAAATCGCACAATGTATACCAACATCAACCCTTTACACATCGTTGGACAAAAGACCATCCTCTAGAGAATATTATTGGTAACCCGAATCAACCAACCGTTATAAGACAATGTGTTCACACAGATGGTGAAATCGATTTATGCACTCACCGCTCACCAATCGAAGCCTAAAAACATTAAAGACGCAATGACAAAAGACAACTGGATTGAATCCATGCAAGAAGAACTCAACCAATTCAAATGTCTTGAAGTATGGAGGCGGTTGAAAGACCAACAGGGTATACGTCATTGGTCTAAAATGGATTAGGAAGAACAAATTGATGTCAAGGAACGAATCGTAAACAAGTCACGTCTGGCACTAAGGGTTATAGCGAGGAAGAGGTATTGACTTTGAATAATCATTCGCCCGGCTTTCGCCTTGAGGTCGTTTCGGATCTTTCTCGTGTTCATGCTCATATGAATATAACGGTCTTCGATGGACGCCAAACCGCTCGAATTGGCAACCGAAAGAAACGGTTTATGTCACCACCGAAGGATTCGTTGATCCCGAGTTCCCAACCATGTCTACAAACCGAACAAAGCTCAGACGGTCTCAAACAAGCTCCTCGGGCGTGGTATGATAAGTTATCATCCTTCCTCATTGCCAATAAATTCACCAAAGGTTCGGTCGATCCTACACTTTTCATACAGTATCACGGGGCTCACATTTTAATCGTTCAAATCTATGTGGATGACATCATTTTTGGGTCAACACATTTAAAATACTCAAATGATTTTGCAAAACTAATGACAAAACATTTTGAAATGTCAATGATGGGTGAACTTACATTCTTTCTCGGAATGCAAGTCCATCAATCACCCAGTGGTATTTTCTTGAGTCAGTCCAAATATGACCTTAAATTGTTAAACAAATTTGGAATGCAAAACTGTGACACCTATGCCACACCAATGGCTCATACCAAGAAGCTAGATGTCGATCTACATGGGAAATTGGTGGACCCAACCAAATACCGTAGTATTATTGGGTCTCTCATGTATCTAACAGCTAGCAGTGCCCGATATTGTGTTTGCAGATATCTTTGCTCCCGTTATCACGAGACCAATCAAACCCACCTCTCGAGGCTAAAAGAATCCCACGATACATCAAGGAACCATTAACTTGGGATCCGTATCCGAAGGATTCGGTTTTGAACTAATAGCATTTTCGATGCCGATCATGCAGATGCTTAGATTCACGGAAAAGTACTTGTGAGCATTACAATTTCTTGGTGATAAATCGGTGTCATGGCAATCAAGAAGCATGATTGTACATCGCCTCCTCAACAAAAGCGTAATATGTAGCCATGTCGGCGTGTTGTGCTCAAGTCATTTGGATGAGAACACAACTCAAAGACTCGTTACATGTTTGATAAAATCCGATGTCTTCGCGACAATCGAGTGCTATTGCGATCTCGTGCAACTCAAGACAACATTCAAATCAAAGCACATCGATCTTCGATATCATTTCATCAAGGACCACATAGAACATGGTACGCTTGAATTATACTTTGGGTACGAATACCAATTGGCGATCTTCTCACCAAAGCCTTAGCTCCCGCTAGGTTTAATGAGTTGGTCCACCGGATTGGTATGCGGTGTTTGACTCAAGAGAACTGGATGAACTCTTAAAACATTCTTAAATCCAATAAACACCAAAACCTCTTTTGTAAATATTTTCAAAACAAAATACAAAATTATAAAATCGATAAAACATCAAAAATATTCTTCTATCTATATTTCTTTTAACGTGGCAAGTACAAATCTTACATTAACACTCAAATCTTTCAAAATTCAATATTGTTTTTGATCAGTGTGTGGGGAGAAAGCAAATATTTTTCCGTTTCATAAAACCTTGTACTTGCATGTTACTTTATCCCGGTTGTTTCTTTAAATGGTGGTCACTTTTCTGGTTTACTGACATTCCTCGGACTAAAATTCATAAAACTTCTTTATTTCTTAAGTCGAGGGGGAGTGTCGTCAATATTCTTTCCAAATATCCTTTGTTTGGTAACCAAAATGGAAGTTATGGACATTGGATGAAAATGGAAAAGGTGGAGGGGCTAAAATTGTCAAAAGCTCAAAGTTATTTTTAATAAAACTTCCACCTAATTCATTAACTCTTCACATTTAATACCACACCTACCAAATCCTATGCCTAACAATCAATCTCCTAATCCGTTTGTTTGATCATCATTTTGTAAGTAATTTCATAATCTAAACGTGTTTACAAACAATGGTTTTGATTCATTTATTAAACCAACGGTTAGATTTGTTTCTATGGATGATTTTGTGTTCTACGCATAAGCGTATGAACACTTAATCAAGTTTATGTGTTTGTGGTGAAAATGATTGTGTCAAAACGTTTCTATAACTTCACTGAAACCATTTTATCATTTAAACATCACCCAGATAGACGAATTGATTGATTTGGAAAACTAGGGTTTATGCGCGGAATTGGGTATTTTCATATGTGAATGTTTCTGGCTAATTGGTTGCTTGCAAGATGTTGTTTACGAGTTTAATTGATCATATCTAGGCTCAAAATCAACCCAGTAACATTAATTGCTAGTTTATTAAGAATTAGGGTTTATGTTCCTGAAATTTGGGTATCTTTGATTCGCTTAGAATTTGATGTTAAAACTTGGATAAAACAACTCAACAGGCTTCCTAGACATCCCAGAATCATTTTGGTGCAATTCTTATGGCTAGATAACTTACACGTAAAAAATTGAGCCTTAGGGTTTAGGTTTTGTTGGAATCGCTCCTAACTCGTAAATGGAACGACATTGACGGGATTACATTTCTATCTTTGTTACCTCAAACACAAGGGCTTGTTATGTCATTTAGTTATAGATGTAAGTGTTTCAGATAAATACCCTCCATACTTCCATGGAGGGTGAGTCTCATTGTGTATTTTTCACCTTTCCTAATAATAAAACACATAGTTTCTCCTCTCTCTAGCTTCTCTCTCTAACTTGAAGATGGCTTTCTTCCATCTTCCAAGACCTCCCGAATCACCATATCATCCACACATACGATCCTTACATTGGTATAAGAGCCCGGTCGGTTTTTGTTATGGTTGATTTTTGCTGATTTTATCTTGTCAAAATCTTTTATAAAAATCTGTTTTTTAACAAAGTTGTTAGCTTTTAACATTTTTTTGTTGTTTAACAGTTTTTTATACAAGTAAATGTATTTTTCTGGTCAAAAATAGTATGGGTCAACTGAAACGAAAATGGTCTTAAACTGCTTTTACAAACAATGATTATTCATTTTCGTTTCACTCAGATTTTTTGTTGTCCAAATATCCGTGAAAGTTTGTTGGTCAACTGGTCACATATTCATTGTCCAAAATGGGTCAAAAAGAGGATGTCTTTATGTATTTTTTCGGGTTTATGTCTCTTTTTCTCGGGTTACTATGAATTTGAACGGAAAACTCGTCGGAAAAAGTGGTCAAAGGGTCAAAACCCTAAAATTACGCATAAGGAGCATCTACAGTGTTGTTAGCTGTAGGAATGGGTTACGCTTATGCATTTACGCTAAGCCTTGGCTTACGCCTATGGCTCACGCATGTGTTTACGCCAGATGCTTACGCATAAGCATGACGTTACGCGTAAGGCTACGATAAGGACCAAAACCTTTCTTACGCATAAGGTTTTAAGAAATAGTTACGCGTAAACAAGACCAATACTCGACCTTGACCACTACCATATACCAAAACAAAATACCTCTTCGACCTCACCATAACATCATCGCCTAAGAGTTACAAAACCAAAACCTATCCTACATCTAGACTCACCAATTAACCTCACATATCACTCCCCAACTCTCAAACTTCAAAGAAAAATTATTAAAAACAATCTCAGATTCGGATTCTATTTTTTGTGTAATCTTTTATAGATTATTTCAAATGAATCCTCATCATCACTGACCAATATTTCTGTCACTATCCGAATTAAAAGACAAGAATATAACAACTACGTTATCTCTTATCTTTAAAGATCGTTCAGGACTCAAAAGATTAAAACCCTACCTGCGACCCTTCATAAAGGATCTTGAAGCTCTTCTCACTTCTTGATTCAGACTTGTGCTGTAATAGATAATCTAGGTTCGGTATGGGTTGTACTTGTGTTGATTCGGATGTGATTTTGCCGAGGGTTTGATGTTTGAGTTGTTTATACTTCAAGAGATGGAGATTAGACGATGAGTGTTGAGATGATATCTTTGTTCGGGAGTTAGATGAAAAAGTGTATTTTATTTCTTTCTCGATCTTGAGAGAAATAAAGTTATGTGGTAGGCGTTAGTTATGTGGGATGTGTGTTAGGTTTAGGTCACACAAGTAAGTGAGTATTATATCCGGTCATGAGATTGATTTTTTTTGGATTGGGTATATTACCATTTGAAACTGGGCCGTGTATAGCGTGAGTTGGAACGGGCCTATTCAATTTTTGGGCTTTACTCGGTTGGTATCATATATTGAATTGGGCTGTCGATTGGGATTTGTTACTATACACATGTTTTAACATGGTCGTAAAAGAAATTGTGTTATCTGATTTTTCTCCTAAAGGAATTATTCAATACAATTTTCTAAGAGTGGTATTTTTGGTATGGTATATTTTCACGGGGATACTATTTTGACAAGATCGGGAAACCATTATCAAGTTCATTTTAACCGTTAACGAAGGCTAGTTTTGGGCATTTAACCGCAAGATGTGATTACGGCGAGAATTCACTATTATTTATTTGAGGTTGAAGTGGGATATCACGGATGCGTGTACTTAGTATCTGAAGGTATCGGGGTTGGTTGGATGCATGATTCTTCGAGATCCTTGTTCGAGCTTTAACCATTACGAATGACAAAGACTTAAGTTATCTAGTTGAACCCGATGTAAGGAGTTACGTTGTTGTGCTCACACTTATAACTATCAATTTTAAGGAGTTACGTTGTTGTGCTCAAGTGTCACACTAAGGTGTGGATAATTTGAGAAACTTTAAGTTTACCTTTTTCGATGGAGTTAAGAAAAAGGGTTCTTCGTCTTACAATAGTGCAAGTTTAAGTCACAAGTTCGGGTTATACTTCTTAGGCCTCAAGTTCGTCATATTGGGTTTTCTCCATCAAGAGTCACTACAAAAAGCCGCCGAATGATAATGGGGTCAGAAAGAGTTAATGAGAAGAGTATACACGAGTAGAGAAGTTTTATCAAGAATTGATTCTCGCGAGATATTTATGGTACTTCACACTTGTTCGATTAATTGAACATACATGGTTTCGATGTGTCCAATTTCATCATCAACATACGTGGTGTATGATTCTCGATTCATTGAAAACATCGGGGGGAAGAGAGTATAGGTGGTGTCTGCTTCCTTTGTTGTTTTTGTATTTTTTTTGCAAAAACCCTCTCCTTTCATGAATTTCTTCAATCAGGGGGAAGAAATGAGACGATATGTGGTTTAAACGTCTCACTTTGGTGTTATCGTCTCACTTTTATAGAGTTATCGTGTGTGAAGTTACCTAAATATGATGTTGTGATGCCTCACACACGGTCATTTTATCGAGTAATTGCAGATTCACTGGTAACTACTATTCCGATAGACCGCAACATTCGGGGGGAAGTCGTTTCATTTCGTCTTTCGTGGTTTGTTTGGTGTGAAGCGCCTATATATGTGAGAAGATCTTGTTGATTTCTTGCATGTTACCCCGAACGGATTTTCCGCAATAAGTCGATTTATCTTGTGTGGTTTATCGCTCATCTACAAATTCGGGCCGCGTCATCGAAAACGTCAAAAGTTAGAGGAAATGTTCACTACATCAAAGTTTCGAATCTGCTAAAGACGGTTGTCATTTGGGGAAGCGATTGAAACTTAGCCAAAAAGGAGTGTACGGAGAAGCTAAAGACATGCGGCATGAATTGGGGAAGTTAATCCAATTTATGCATATTACATCATTTTGCCTACAAGTGAAGAAAACGGCTCTCAAGTCAAGGTATAAGAAGAAGACAAAGAGCGTAAACTTTCATCATCCTCAGCACTTGAAGAGCTTATGAAGACTTTTCTTCACTTGTTTTCTATATTTGTAGTAAATGTTGTAAGTAATCCCTTATGTCGTCCCATTGGGGAAGATTGTTGGAATCGCTCCTAACTCGTAAATGGAACGATATTGACGGGATTACATTTCTATCTTTGTTACCTCAAACACAAGGGCTTGTTATGTCATTTAGTGATAGATGTAAGTGTTTCAGATAAATACCCTCCATACTTCCATGGAGGGTGAGTCTCATTTGTGTATTTTTCACCTTTCCTAATAATAAACACATAGTTTCTCCCTTCTCTCTAGCTTCTCTCTAACTTGAAGATGGCTTTCTTCCATCTTCCAAGACCTCCGAATCACCATATCATCCACATACGATCCTTACAGTTTACGCCGTAACTTTGTTTCTACGCTAACCGCTTAAATAAATATTCATGATTTGATTTGAAAAGGAATGAATGTATGTGTTAATGTTGATGTTAAGATGAATTTATTTCGGTTTTCTACGCTTGAAAATTCGTAATCAAGGTTACTTGCAATCTCACGCATAAGGATCACCCACGCGTAGCATGTTACGCGTGAAGAGAAATCTTCACGGCGTAACGCCACGCTGAAGGTTCTACATTGGGGACCACGCAGATCCTGTGAAGGATATGCGAAACAAGAACTCCCACGCATAAGGTTGACTCTTAAGAGTAAGCCTTACGCCAGTAAGCTTCCTTATACGCCACGGCGTAAGTTTCACGCATAAAGCCCTTTTTTCCACGCGTAATATTTCACGCGTGAAGTCAAGAACCCACGCATAAGCTTTCGTTTACGCCAGATAATCACCCCCTGTTTACGATAAGCTTGCCATTTCTACGCCTAAGCCTAGTTTTAACCTTAATTATGAATTGTTACGCGTGCAAACTTGTAAATAAATAAATCATAACGCCACGAAACCAATAATGTCACTTATAAGCTTAAATTTTTAACAAGTTGTGAATAATAAGTGAATACATAGAATTTAAAACTTGAAGTTAATCAACTCACGAAGCTTATCACGACGTCTTTGGACTATTGGACAAACAAGTGACATTGGGCTCGAACAATCATCGACATATCACATTCAATAATTGGACAATAAAACCATCGTTGACTAACGCAATGTCTTTCGATATGTTGGTTCTTTTGGCTAAATATCTTCGATCACGACATGGACGCCAAATACAAAGCGTGGAAGCACCAAACGTTCTCAACGTTGAAGATATCTTCCCTAATGGCTATCCGATGAAGATAGGAAAGAACAACCTTCGTGTTGATTTGGATAGTCTTAACCGCCGTAGTCTTCTTGTCTAATTGTCAGAGACATTCTCAAGAATCATCCTTATCGTAACATGCTCACCACCGCCATGATGTCGAGATCTACATTCACCGCCTCGCATACAATGCAAAGATCAAAGGTCAAAATGTCGTGACGGTGACACTCAACCACAAACAAGTCCCCATCACACCGCAGATTTAAGGGTTGTTCTTCTCATTCCCGCCATCGAGCCAACCGAATACAATGCCACACCAACTCAAGAGACCGCTCGCAATTCATGATCGACATTGGTTATGATGAAGCTACGGGAGTAATCACAAAGCATTCATACGTGGATCTTAAGAATATTCCTCACCATGGAGAACCTCTACATCATCATCACCAATCGGTTTACGACGTGATAGTGGTTACGAGCATCCCAAGCTCGTGGAACTACTGATATTTTGGGCTTTGATCAACACGAAACACATTGAAGTTGAAGCTCGATATGGGACGACATGATGTCATTCCTTAAAAGCTTGGCACCAAAATCCCAGATATCGATATACCAAATCGTTGATCCAACGAGCTCTGTGGTATAATCGATATTCCTCGAGACTCGATGACCCCAAAACACTCCATGTTGTATGAGCCCACACTCGCCGATTTAAGGACTCTACAACAAAGAAACAAGGTGCGATCTACGCCAGATCACCATATAACGATGATATCAAACAAGCGTATTCGTACAAACGATATCGGTAGTAGTTGAAGAAGGCAAAGTAGGTTTTCTCGATGAAAAGTCCGCTGGCACACCTACAAGGAAAACCGTAAGAGCGGTCACGAGAAGTGTTACAAGCACCGAGTCAAAGAAAGTTCCCAAAGAGGAAACCTCCACTCAAAAGGATAGTTCCCCCAAGGAAGTTGTTCTATTCCCATTCCAAGTCTCGAACCACAAAGAAAGCTAGTGGATGAAAGCTCGAGGAAACCGAATCGAGACGAAGAGGTCACCTACTCAAACCGCAACCGATGTCACTCCAACAAGAGCTAGACCTCCCACCAATAGGCGACCAAGGCAAAGGAAGACTCTAGTAATTGAGCATGAAGAAGAAAGCTCGATGAAGAGCCACCGGATACGACACGGGGAAGAAGTTCAAAATCATTAGACTCCAACACGTGGCAAAGAGTTTTAACAAAGAACAAATGCGTGGCCCGGATGGTCAAGTGGTGGTGTTCAATCTACACCAATTCTCGATGCGGTTAATCAACCCGATAAGGAACCGGTGCCGCCACTCTTGAGCAACAACAAAAGCGCCTTGAGGATTCTATTGATTATGACTTTGAGGAACCCAAAAAGAAAAGTCCGAGAAAGAAAAAGGCGATGAAGAGGTCTTGCTCAAGCCAAAGCGTATGAAGAGGCCTGCATCAGATCAAGTAAAGGCTAAATTTGGACATGATGACCAAGTAAATTATGATGATTATCTTCTTGACATCCCTACTCGCCTAAGGAGGAAACTTCGAACCTCCTAAGGACCTCGAATCACCTCGCCACTCTTCATCATCGATTCATCTTCTCACTCTTCACCTCCACCATCAAAAGAAACAACTAGATCCATATCCAAACTGTGAAGAAACCAATAGACTCTTGGATATCTCGGCAAAGACAAGGATTGTTAAAGGCGTCAAGCGCATCGGGAAGAAAGATGTGACTAATAAAAGTTAGATATACTGTTGACAACATCAAACATCTTAATGACGAGATAGAAAAGATGTCTAATGAAAGGGAGTATATTCGAAGTTCATGCAACGTGATGTCGAGGGAACCGAACGAGATGATCAAGGGCTATACCATCGTTCCTACTCGACAAAGTTCGGGCGTGACAAGAGAGATGTTTAATGACAACTCTATCCAACTGATGCATTTGGCCAAGCAAACTATAAGATCAACACCTATGACGGTAACAATCAACCCTATCGATCCTATAGTGTTCTCGGATCTTTGAATTGGTTTCCGTGCTAGTAAGTCAAATGTCTTAACGATCGCAACATTTACTTACGAAGGTAAATTGTTTGAAGCATTGTTGGAATACCAACTCAAATCAAGATGCGAGAAGAAGCTCAAAGGCCTAAATGTCCAAGAGACGATGAAGATAAAGATAAGGATAAAGATAACGAACCTAAACGTCCAAAGAAGTCTGGAGAATCATCCTCCATGCCACCTCCACTCCAGGACTCCATCTAAACAACGATCTCCTCCACGCCTTCTACCGACAAACCTCGTGACTCGAGTTACCACCCAGCATGAGAAAACCGGTGATCACTTGAGTATCTTGGTGGTGACAATGAGGAAGTCCCCGAGCCCCAACAACAACCCACCTCTCCCGCTTCAACAAAGAAACCAACATCCTCATCTAGGCCAAAGAAGAAGAAGAAGATGCCTACGGTGATGTCGCCTCACGGCTAGACAAAGATGACACCGAGTATGAATGGTTTTCTACACTTGTTGATGCTCGCCGCTCTAACCGATGATCAAGATATGGTAGAAGGTCGAACATTGAGCATGCTAAATTTCTTCAAGAAAAGTTTCGGGTGAAGAAGATGACCAAGTCGAGTTAAACGCATCAAGAATGAAGCTTTTCAATTGCTCAAAGACACTCGGAAAGTGATGTCAAGTTGAATACCATCTTTATAACATAGCACGAGCCATGTTAACAACATCGATTGGCTCAACCTCGAACCGAACATTGACTTCACAAGAAAAGACAAAGCTCCATACTACACCGATCGCTCTAAACCGCTACCAACGACACAACCGGATCAACCTCGATTCCATTCCGCTACTTCTTCAACAATGATTTGGAATTTCTTCTACACGGTAGCGATGGTTCAAAGAAACACGCTACATCACTTACACTTCCGCTCCCGCATCAATATACTCCAACCCAGATAGCCATCAAGAAAAGGCTACCCACATGTTTTCCTACATGGAACGGTATGACATTGATGCAATGTACGGATTCACCATTGGCCTAACGCCGACCTAATCTACTACAAAAGTCGCTGCCAGTTCGAGACTCAACATGAAGTGTACGGTGATAAAGGGATCGTTGTTAAGCATGTCACTCTTTTGTCTAAATGGGATTACACCTTCCTCAAGACTATCGTGGTCAAAAGACAAGACGAAAGGGACTATGAATTCTGTGAAGCGGACTTTTAGAACTTGTCTCTCAACGACATTGAAGATCTATATCTTGCCAAGGTACAGGGAAGAATGAGACAATTCTCAACTGAAATTCAACGTGAATACATCAAGTCCTTGCTTATCTTCATCAGAAGTATAGTGATCCAAGAACTTGTAGAAGATTTACAACCTGTTGTTGAATCATATCAGACTCGTGTCAACCTCACCATACCTCAGCTAGAACTTCCCGACATCAACCGACTTCCATAATACACTCTCACAAGAAACCATTCGGAGTAGTTTACCGTAGTGAACTACAACGCAACTCGCTTGATGGCGTGTAGAGATCTTCATAAGTTTGGGGATCACACTCAAGAAGGTCATGGATGGGTTATCTTATCGGTTAAAGGAGATACATGAAGGAATCGGTCAAGAAGCTACCGGAATTATCGTGAAAATGGGATGTTAAGAGGATCATCACCGGATCGATGAAAGGTTGTACATAAGGGATCGCTTAAGAACTCTAGAGAGCTTTGTAGGTGGTCGTCCCATGATTACTCTCACAAAGCTATCAACGCCTGCTTGAATTCCCGAAATATTGTTGGACTACCCGGTACCTCTTAAACTGTTTCAATTTCATATTAATTTAGATGTGTGATTATTATCGACAATGGCTTGTGCACACATAACAAGCAGTGCAACCCGTTCTTGTAATGAAAGGACCACGTGGTACGCTTCAGCCACAATCCTATAAAAGGAGCGAAGCTTTACTTTTGAGTAAAACTTATCAAAACTTTCATTTTTTCAAAGTTTTGCTCAAAAGAACAAGTACTTCCCTTACGTTTTCAAAACCTCAAAAGTTAGTATTACTTGTTGAGGGGGAGTATTTGCTAAAATCTTTGTTCAAACAAAATGTTCTTCATGGAAATCTTCCCACAAAACTCGAAATGGTCATATTTAATATCAAAACGTTATCAAAAATAACATTTATATGCCATTTTTGAGGGGGAGAAAATTATTGTGATAAGAAATATGTTGATTTGCTATTGAATCATTGTGTGAAAAGACTTAACCCATGAATTGACAGGATCTGAACAGTCATACATTGAAAATATTTGTCTTCCAGAGACTTATCCAAGTAAATTGTACCTATTCGAGAAGCTCTTGATAGACATGAACTTTGACGGGTTTGACAACCTTTCGAGGTTTGTCCACACCTTCAAGCTAGTATTAGAGCTAGTTTTCAGCTAAAAGCTGATAATGTAACTCTTTAACTATGCAACGTAATCGTGTCTCGCGGGGGATTGTCTATCTTGAGTAGATCAATTCAAAATTGCGCTTCTTCTCTCACCTTGCGATTGCCTAAAACACTTAAGCACGTGTGGAGGGGAGTATTTTGCTAAAAGATAAAACTCTCACGATGGTACAAAATGTTTTTCATTCACAAACAATTTGAGAGATTTTCAAGAAAATGGTTTTGTGGCAACATAGGTTAGTCATGGTGTTATAAGGTGACTAAGGTTAGGAATAACTGTCCCATGATCCGCCAGAGCCGGAGGGATCTACCCAAAACATCACAAATAGTTAGTACTTAGAAGTCCTTAGGTATGATTATAAAAGGGAGAAAATGAGAATCGGAGAAAGAAGGAGTTGAAGAATTAAAAGGAAATGTAAAGAAAAGGGTGAAAATAAATAGCCTCCGTATTATTCAACTTAGGCGCATACGGGTTCAATTCATATACTCTCGGTCGTCACTAGATGACACCGGTATTGAAGATAAAAGTCGTCATGGACCCAAAGGACGCATGCACTAAACCTTCTTAGCCACTCAAGTTTCTCTAACAAGCTTGTTTCATTCTCACAGAAACCCCACGTAAACTATCGGCTTTCTCTTAGAGATTGCTGGTATTGAAGAAGGAGACCTCTCCCAGTCTCCGCTCAGAAAACCAAAGTGCACTATTGAGTCTAGAGCCACGAGATTCATCAAAAGATCTCTTAGGTACACTTGACAATTACATGGAAAACTAGAAGGGGTTGAATAGTTTAACCAATTAAAACTTCCTTTTAACTATTTAGATTGACTTATGTCAATCTATTTGTTGTGTGTTGGATGTTGATAAACAAGCATATAAAGATATGTAATGAAAACATAAGAGTAAGAAGCACAAAACCACAACGCGAGTATTTATAGTGGTTCGGCTACAAGGACACCTTCCTTGCCCTACTCCACTCCCCGAGTCACCTACTCGAGAGTTCAGTAAACAAGACACCAATCTCCTTATGGCGGAGAAGCCTTCACAACGTCGCTTACCCTTTTTCGGTGCTAGGCTAACCACCGGGTTCTTTCACCCAAGGTGAACCAAACCTACACAACGTCGCCTACCCTTTATAAGGTACTAGGCTAAGTACCTAGTTCTTTCACACCAAGGTGAACTACACCTTTACAACGTCGCCTACCCTTTATTAGGTACGAGGCTAAGCACCTAGTTCCATTGCAATGGAGGAACTACTACCACACTACACCAACGACTAATCCCAAAGGAGATCTACTCCTTTACAACATCATCAAGGACATCAATATCCTTGGATCTAATGATATTCTATCTAGTACATCGAAACACACCATATCGAATGTACATCTAAGGCATCTTTCATTAATGCCTTTGACTAGATCTACAAGAGACCTTTCACTAATGTCTTGTGTCTTCACTTCGAAGCACCTCTCACTAATGCTTCAAGTCTTGACTTCTAAGCACCTTTCACTAATGCTTCTTGTCTTGACTTCTAAGCACCTACCACAAGTGCTTATGCTATAGACGATAGATACTCTTCACTAATATCTTCGTCTTGACAGTTGAGACACCTTTCACTAATGTCTTCAACACTAAACTTCTTTGAAGAAATAAAGGAATCATCAACAAGAAGACTTCAAGAGCCTTGATGATGAGGAAGCATGGCAACTCATGGACTTGAGCTTGCTCGGCTTCAAAGGTGGTGATCTTGCCTTTAAAAGGAACCTAAAAGATCATACAAAACAAAACTACAAACATAGATCTCTTGGATCTAAGGTTAGTAAGATTTAACTCTGGGAGAAAGTGTGTTAGAAAGGGTGAGAAATAATGAAGAAATGGCTCACTATTTATAGAGGAAAATCTCTGCTCCCCGGATCCCACGGATTCCTTCTACAAGGGATCCGCTCAGCGTTAAGCTAGGGATCCGTGGAACGCTCCTCTTGCCCATGGGTATTTTGGTTATGGGTCATGGGTTGAACCATGGATCTTTGGCTAGATACAATGTATATTTGAGTGCTATGCACTTAGTCACTGGTATGGGTTGATCCATGGGTTTATGGATATTATCCATGTATGATATAAGCATGATGTCATGCAATGGGTTATGGGTCAAGATCCATGGGTTATGGGCTTTGGGTTGTACCCAACTACATTCAATGTATTTGCCCAATGGGTTGTGATACTTAAGTTTCTACCCATTTATAATACCCAATATACTACAAACTAGTTATGTGTATTTTACCCAAATATGTAAACACTAGTTGTTGTACATATGTATTGCTAAATCATAAAATCACTTATACTTGTTTTAGTGTTTTATGTGAAAATATGAATATGTTAGAAACTATTAGTTCAAATCATTTACGTATTTTATTTGTTTCGTTAACATGATTTTACGTTTGTTATCGACAAAACATTAGAAGATCGTAAAATATAAATAAACGCTTTTACGGCTTATTTGTATTAACAATCTCCCTTTTGTTGATGACAAAACATAAAATTATTTTAAGGAAAAGCTAAAATTGTAAAAGTTTGAATTTGTAGTTTTTACTTTTTCTCCCTTTTGTCGAAACAAAAGTGTTTGAAGGAAAGCAACACATCGCTTTTAAGAAAAACATGTGAAAGAAATAAAAGTAAAAGAAATCGAGAGCCGAAGAACGGAAAGGATCTCGTCTTTACTCCCCTTGACGAGTCCATCCCATGTAAGGCGCCAAGAAAGTAATACTAATCTAGTTTGTTTGCAAGTAAGTTTGCAAAATATTTCGCCTAAGTGACGAATGTACTCCCCTTGATGATTGCAATATTGCAAGGGATGTTATGAAATGTAAACCTAGTATTGCAAGTAATTTGCAATGTATTGCTTTGACATAAAGCTCCCCTAGCTTTAGGATGTCAAAGTCTTCATGTGTAAATTGAATAACTACAAAACAAAGATTAGAAAGCAAGTATAATTCACAATTTCCGCAAATGTGGTTCAAGTTAGTAGAAAGAAAACTTCACATCTCACGGATCCCACGGTTCCATCCTAGTAGGGATCCGCTCAGGCAATCTTGAGGATCCGTAGTAGCCGATTAATTTCACCACGGTGATATAACAAGTAATGTTATCACAAAATGAGATATGAATACAAGGTAATCATATGCTCGGAAAAATAACAAGTAGCATGTAATTTCATTTAATAAAACTAGAGTTATGATATACATGACTCTAAAAACTAAGAAAATAGACAATACATGACTAGGAATTTCTAGACCAACTAATGCTTGATGCTAGGACACCACTAAAATCTTCTAGCTCGAGTTTTGTTTAGGTTTAATCTCGTCAAAATTTTTCGAGAGATGATAGAACATGAAATGTTGGTCTTCTCGCACTTCATGTATCAAACTTTCAACATGTTGACAATGATAGCAATCTTTGCCATGGCTAGGTATTGGTGGTGGAAGAAATGAAATAGCTTGATGCGAAGGATCAAGTGAAGCTTGTGGATCTTCAAACGATGAAGGATTGGTGGAGGTACATTTGAGAATGACTCAACTAAGAGTGATGGTGGTGGTAGAAGTGTCAACTTCCATATGATCGGGTGGTTGACTTTGATGATTTCTCATAATCCAAATGGAGAATGTTGTCATGGTAGCGAGATGAGACGACCTAGGAGGCAAGTCCTCTAAATTGTAGAGATGTGGTGATGATAGTGGGGATGTAAATGAAATAGCTCTAGGGATCAATGGTGATGGTTTAGTGGAGATAATATTGTTTGGCCTAGGAGGTATGTTGGTGTTTGGTATTGGTAGTTTTGTGGGTACTATCCTTTTAGGAATTGGTTTGGTTGGATGAGGAAGAATCCTATCATTTGTTGGCTTGACCGGAGATGATTCGGTTGAAGAGATTTCGTGTATAACACGAGCCTTTTTCATGGGTGGTTCTTTGGTGGATAAGTTACTAATTGGTGTTTTCCTCATGATGAAATGATTTCAAGAGGTTGCAAGAGCTGAAAGTTAGGATGAGAGTGTTGACTATGGAGGTTCTAACAAGGTGGTTTATAAACCAAGAGATTTGGCAAGTGCATTTAAGCCTTAAGCCACTAGAATTCATTGGAGTGTGATGATTAACATGCACAAGAGTCAACTTCAGAGGTTGTACCGATCTAGGAATTCATTTAAGATGAGATGGAGTGTTTGAGTTAGGAAGATGAGTTGAAATGATTGTTTTAGCAAGATTTGACATAAACCGTCATCCGGATCCCGGTTCCTTCCTCGAGGGATCCGTCTAGGCTAATCCTAAGGATCCGCTTTCGAAGATTATGAAAGAGTGGAAATGATGTTTCTAAGATCTAAGACCTATTTCATCTTGAGTGTTTCAGTCCTCCTAAGTGTTTTAAATGAAGGGTGCTTGAGTACTTGAAGGTAATGAATGATGTAGCT
Source organism: Chrysanthemum lavandulifolium (assembly GCA_022545495.1). Classification (NCBI taxonomy): domain Eukaryota; kingdom Viridiplantae; phylum Streptophyta; class Magnoliopsida; order Asterales; family Asteraceae; genus Chrysanthemum; species Chrysanthemum lavandulifolium. Next base: position 26,685,285 of record CM040245.1, on the reverse strand, counting down.
AATGATTGTTATTTATGGAAGGATTTGGAACTTTCAAGAGTACCAATGGATGAGCAAGGATGACACTAAAGATTTAGAGTGTCAATTGAAGCTAAATAATCCTAGATATCAGGTTGTGTCTTAGGATAGTGTTTTGGAAAGTATCCTAGAAGCTTTGAGATGGGAAAACTAGATTTTGATCAACTTTGATCAATTTTGAAGTGAGGATGATTTATGAACAATTTTGTCATAATCAAAAGATTTCTAAGACTAGATGTGAGGGATCAATTAAAAAATGAAGTGTGAGCTTACGAGCAGAAGAGTAATGGATTAAAAACGAAACGGTAGATCTACAAGCTTCTTAGAGTGTGATCTAGGTGAGTTATGTAAAAGATCAACCTATCTTGATAAGGACTTAATTTACCTTAAGACACTATGTTTAGCTTAGTGTGAGGTATTCTAAGGATATGGTTGAAATATAATGCTTGCAATTGCATTTTCTGCTTGCCAAATCCCACGGTTCCCTAAGTGTAGGGATCCATCTAGCATGATCTTTGGGATCCGCCTTATCCGCTCAAGGGACCTTTACTAAAGGTATGCAATGATCTTGACAATGCATTATATCTCAAGGGTAGTCTAAAAAGAGTTCTAATACTAAGATATCAAATGTAAGATGTTTTATTTCAAGAAATAAATTGGATTACATTGATAAAGCACGAGTACAAGAGAATTGATCCTATTTTGGAATACTACTAGGTTCCTTGAGTGTTTTCGTTAGAGTATCATTATGTGATTGATGAGTGTTGATGGAATCAAGAATGAAGAAAGTCTTCATGAGAGATATGTTTAGCGGTTCCATCATTTTGTTCACAAGCACGCATAACGGACTTTGAAATTGAGGATGGAAGTGCATAACATTATGATAGAGGCGTGTCAAGAACATTCCATAAGGGATGAGTTTATTCTTGGAGCCATGAAGATTTGCAACCGCCTTGCAAGAAGTAGGCGAGATTGTATGGTTGTTGTGTTAGCAAACAAGACAACATGTGAGCACAACAAGCGGAAGAATTTCTCGATTTCCTAAGACTCCAAACATTTTCACGTAGGATGAGTGCAAGAGGCTTGTAATCTTCTCGGATGTCCCGTGTGAAGATAATGTTTGGATCGGAGTAATATGGTCGAGGTTTGCATATTATGCGATTTAAATCTTCCGGAGAGGGTATGTGTGAACAATATGGGCTATTTTCTTCACGAAAGTTGAAGAGAATCAAGAGACCAATCTTGGTGAAGGCACATTGTCCATGATTTAGAATCCGGAGGATGTGAGCAAATGCCCAAGGGTTAGAGTGAACTTTTGGTTTTGATATAAAACCAAAGAGATAGAGAGCGATCATCGTTACGAACGAGTTCGACTTGACGGAAGAATTCCATTATAAACCTTGGACATATCTTCTCGTTGATTTCAAGAAGACATTCTAGTCCTATGGCTCGGAAGGAGGTATTGATACCTTCTTCGAATTGTAGAGAGGTGTCTACAATACGTCCTTCATGGAAGTGGCGGGTTTCGAGATTGTTGAACCCACGGACATGATTGTCAGGTGTGTTGGGCTCAAGAGAGATGTTAGGAGTGTAGACGCTAGTGAGTGAAAAATCAAACTCATATTCATGCGTCATTGTTGAACCTATGGAAATGATAAGTTAATAAAAGGAGATGTTTGTGGTCAACGTATGATAATCTAATGTTTTTACTAGATTTTTATTAACAATGGTATTTAACACTTTAGTTTACTCAAGGTTTTGACTTTCTAGTGGATTATTATATTTAGAAAGATATTGGTTTTAATCATGCATGAGGATGTTTTTCGATGGGACGGATCCCACGGTTCCTTTTCAAAGGGATCCGCTAGTATAACTTCCGGATCCGTGGATCCGTAGTAATGTAAATGATTTGATAAAACATAGGTTTTATATTTTTATACCACGAGAAGTGTTTTATCCTACATATTCTTTTAGCATGCATACATGACTTCTAATGTATCACGAAGGAATATAAAACATATAAATCACAAGAGAATAAATATTAACAAAGATAACAAGATTATTAGTAATATTGTATTTCAATGCTAAGGATGATACAAAGGATTGGGTATATGATCCCAATGTAGATTAACAACACAAAGTAAATGTATCCATATGTGAACTTCATCATAGGGAACACAAGTGCGATGAGTGTTAAGACGATGAGCATGAGTGCGATGTAAACCATGTTGATGACGGATCTTCTTGGTTTCAGTTGAGATGGAATGAGGAGGAAGATGAAGTTTATGAGTGAGAGGAAATTTTTGAAATTGGAAGATTTGAAAAAGTGAGGGTTTGATAGATTGGTCGACGGTGAGAGTTTTTATAGGGAAGGAGGAATTTTGAAATTGTGTTTTGTTTTATTATTGGATTAAAAGAAAACAAAACATAAGTTTTATATATCACTACTTTAGATGAGAAATAAGACACGTATGAAAGAAAAGGCTTCCTAATGAAGCTTCATGTAAAACATGTAATTTGCACAAAAGATAATCATATAAATACCTAAATAGGTATACTTAATTATCAAGCAAAGTAAAAGAAAATCATACCTCTAGCGACTTAGGAATGTCTTTATAAATGACACAACAAATGTCACTTAGACTATTCCGCTCCTTTACGTTTAAGATACCTTCTTAAGGAAGGTATTCTTGTACCAAGCGACTCCTAAAGCTTGGTGGGTATGAGCTTTGACTAATCAACATGACAAAGAAGATTAGTGCAATAAAAAATATATATAAAAAAATGTTGTTATCGAATCAACATTCAAACATATAGTTTTAAAAGACATGGTGTTTGTTTTTATGAAAAACCTTCTTTGTAGTTTTCAATTAACCATGGATCGTATTAAGTTTTAAAGTACAATATACTTCAAGAAACTTGGTAACGAAGCTCGATGCCAATTGTGGAAAACTAGAAGGGGTTGAATAGTTTTACCAATTAAAACTTCCTTTTAAACTATTTAGATCGACTTATGTCAATCTATTTGGTTGTGTATGTTGGATGTTGATAAACAAGCATATAAAGATATGTAATGAAAACATAAGAGTAAGAAGCACAAAACCAAAACGCAGTATTTATAGTGGTTCGGCTACAAGGACACCTTCCTTTCCTACTCCACTCTCCGAGTCACCTACTCAAGAGTTCGTAAACACTACACCAATATCCTTATGGCGGAGAAGCCTTCACAACGTCGCCTACCCTTTTTCCTGCTAGGCTAACCAGGGTTCTTTCACCCAAGGTGAACCAAACCTACACAACGTCGCCTACCCTTTATAAGGTACTAGGCTAAGTACCTAGTTCTTCGCATCAAGGTGAACTATACCTTTACAACATCGCCTACCCTTTATTAGGTACCGGGCTAAGCACCTAGTTCCATTGCAATAGAGGAACTACTACCGCACTACACCAACGACTAATCCCAAAGGAGATCTACTCCTTTACAACATCGTCAAGGACATCAATATCCTTGGATCTAATGCTAGTCTATCTAGTACATCGAAACACACCATATCGAATGTACATCTAAGGCATCTTTCGTTAATGCCTTTGACTAGATCTACAAGACACCTTTCACTAATGTCTTGTGTCTTCACTTCGAAGCACCTCTCACTAATGCTTCAAGTCTTGACTTCTAAGCACCTTTCACTAATGCTTCTTCTTGACTTCTAAGCACCTACCATAAGTGCTTATGCTATAGACATTAGATACTCTTCACTAATATCTTCGTCTTGACACTTGAGACACCTTTCACTAATGTCTTCAACACTAAACTTCTTTGAAGAAATAAAGGAATCATCAACAAGAAGACTTCAAGAGCCTTGATGATGAGGAAGCATGGCAACTCATGGACTTGAGCTTGCTCGACTTCAAAGGTGGTGATCTTGCCTTTAAGAGGAACCTAAAAGTTCACACAAAACAAAACTACAAACATAGATCTCTTGGATCTAATGTTTGTGAGATTTAACTCGGGGAGAAAGTGTGTTAGAAAGGGGTGAGAAAAAATGAAGAAATGGCTCACTATTTATAGCGGAAAAATCTACTCTTCCCGGATCCCACGGATCCCTTGCACAAGGGATCCGTCTAGCGTTAAGCTAGGGATCCGTGGAATGCTCCTCTTGCCCATGGGTATTTTGGTTATGGGTCATGGGTCATGGGTTGAACCATGGATCTTTGGCTGATACAATGTATCTTTGAGTGCAATGCACTTAGTCACTGGGTATGGGTTGATCCATGGGTTTATGGATATTGTCCATGTATGATAGAAGCATGATGTCATGCAATGGGTTATGGGTCAAGATCCATGGGTTATGGGCTTTGGGTTGTACCCAACTACATTCAATGTATTTGCCTAATGGGTTGTGATACTTAAGTTTCTACCCATTTATAATACCCAATATACTACATACTAGTTATGTGTATATTTTACCCAAATATGTAAACACTAGTTGTTGTACATATGTATTACTAAATCATAAAATAACTTATACTTGTTTTAGTGTTTTATGTGAAAATGTGAATATGTTAGAAACTATTAGTTCAAACCATTTACGTATTTTATTTGTTTCGTTAACATGATTTTACGTTTGTTATCGACAAAACATTAGAAGATCGTAAAATATAAATAAACGTTTTACGGCTTATTTGTATTAACAAATTCATTGCTTGTCGCTCAACAAAAGAACGCTAGTGATATATTATCATGTCCTTCACGGATCTTAGTAACTGTCGAGAACATTTATGAGAGGTTCACATATGTGATCCTCGATGATTGAATGGAAACTCCCGCCGAGGTCAACATCAAACGACCACGACAACAGTCACTTCGGTAACTCCCGTGGATTACGCTTAGTGTGTCTCAAACGGTCTACAATCGTGAGGTGATGCTTGGTGTACCTCAACGACTATCTCGAATCGTAGATGTACTTGTACATCGTGTTATCTCACTTGTGGGACTCGGCTCAGAACGGCCTTTGTGAGAATTAGAGATGTGTTTTTACACTATGTCGTTAACACCTCGAAATTTAAACTTGTAAGTCTGGAATCCCGTGTGTATGTTTTCTTCTTATGGAAGCTCCGAGCGGATCGATCGTGCGCATTCTTCACATGCTCATACCAACATCATCACTAATGCAAGTTCTCTCAAAAGGCAACACAAAGTCGAATGATTCTTCGTCAAATCAAAGAATCTACAAAGTTTAAAGACTAAGAGAACTTCATCAAGATCAGTAATCCAACGTTAAAGAGCGTGTGAGCATGTTGAAGAAAGACGTGGAGACACCGAGCAACGAATTAGACCCGACATGCACAACAACAACATACTATCACTATCATCACAAAGAACGAAGATCAAAGAACAAAGAAAATGATGACGCCAAAAAGAATCTGTTCAAAGGAAACAATTTCTACTGGGAAATTGTTCGAATCAATACACTTCTTCTCACAAGAAAGAAGAATGTCAAGACGCCAAAGCTACTATTACGCCTGCACCTACAACGCTTATTACTCTTTCATTCATCACCAACACTTAGGGGAGATTTTTGGAATCACTCCTAAACCTTAATTCAAGTGTTAGTGATTCATATGTAATAGTTAGCTTAATATGGCCTTTATGTTTGTTATTAAGCTAAGGCTTATGTAGAAGGCCCATAAGCCTTGGCCCAAGCCTATAAGAAGGGAAGGAGTCTAGATGAGTTGCCCTAGCTCCTGCCCTATAAATACTCTTTTAAACCTTCTATTGAAGGTTGGTTGTTCAATTCATTTCACTTTATACGCATAACCTTTCTTATTTCATACGCATAAGTGTTTGTCTTTGTTCAACCGATCCTTTCTCTTCTCTATTTTATATTGATGCTTGTGTTACTAATATGGGAACCTAACACGATGTTGATAAGAATGGTCATAATCGAGAAGATTACTCTTCTTTCGAAGATAAAGTGCCAATCAAGCGCACACTTTTCTTTTCTTTAGAGAACGAGGCTTGAACTGTTGTGTCCAAACGTCATAAGAAGACTTCTCTTCTTGGAAGATAAAGCGCATCGAAACATACACTTTTCTTTTCTCAGAGTACGAGGCTTGAACTGTTGTGTTCAAACGTCATAAGAAGATTTCTCTTCGGAAGATAAAGCGCTGAAACGTACACTTTTCTTTTCTTTAGAGTACGAGGCTTGAACTGCTGTGTTCAAACGTCATAAGAAGATTTCTACTTTCGAAGATAAAGCGCACTGAAACATACACTTTTCTTTTCTTTAGAGATCGAGGATTGAACGGTTGTGTTCAAACTTCATAATCTCTCTCTTTTCTACCTCTCTTGGCAAACTTGTTATCAAACCCATTATCATTCAGTAGGCTCTTTGTCGTGACAGCTGATGAAGAAAAACCCAATATGATGAACTTGACCCTGAAGTAAAATAACCCGAACTCGTGACTTAAACTTGCACATATGTAACAAAGAGCGGTGCCGAGAATTCATGCCCCATTGAATCTCTAAGTACTCTATACTCTTCATCCAACCAACCATCAAGTATAAGACGTACATCACCTCTTGAAAATACATAATTTAATGTGACACTGAGCACTACAACGTAACTCCTTAAAGTGATAGTTATTTTGTGTTGGTAAAAAGAAAAAGAAAAAAAATCACCTAAGAATAACTAGATTTCCAAGTCTTTGAATTTGAAAATGTTAAAGGGTTGAACAAGGATCTTGAAGAATCTTCATCCAACCATCCCCGATACCTTCAGATACTAAGTACACTCGCCCGTGATATTTCACTTCAACCTCAAATAAATAATAATGAATTAACTCCGTTGTCACATCTTGTGGTTCAAAGCTCAAATCTAGCCTCCTTTGACGTTTTAAGTGAACTATGATATTGTTTACATCCCGACCACGGTTAAAAGCACATAACCCCATAAAACCTTGTAATACCAAACCGCCATGAAGAATATCCAAACAATCACCCAATTCATGAAGTACACCTTTATCCCTTCTTCGAAAAAGAAACCGTAGCACCGACAGATCGATAAGATCCATAATTACACTTTCCCTTTCTCCGTGATGGTTTCATCATCACAGATTTTACAATTCTATGGTTTAAACCAGAAATAGATTCTTTCACGAGATTTTACAAAACCAAGAATGAACAGAGAGATAGAACTGAAATGCACTTTACTTTTACCGAGATGTTTCCTTTGTCACAGATTTTACAAGTCTATGATTTAAACCAGAAATATATTCTTTCACGGATTTTACAAAATCAAGACTAAACCGTAAACAATGTTATTTTGAATGAGTAATGACTACTTTGGTTTCGGTGAATATCCGCTTTTAGGGAACATGCGTGGTTCATCGACAGTTCATTCTCCATCATCAACAAAATCATCAACAATTCTTTACCCATATGTAGACAACTTCACAAACCATACTAAGTCGAGTAGTATACACTACTTCCCCCGAGGTTGATCAGAAACATCAAAGCACACGTTTCTCCCCCATGATGGTTTCGAACTTTCGGAAGCATCATAACATGTACGACCATTTGACTGAGAGGTTCTTGTCGTAAGCAAACGTCTTGAAAAATCATGACACTGAGGAATCTTCAAAGATTTTACTTAGACTGTGAAGTATCATTGACATTCAGTGGCATCGAATATCCAATGAGAATTGCTGATCACATCTCAACTTTTAAATACTTTGCTAAGCACATCTTCCACATATTATGTCGGCTATTGTTGTGACCACTAGGTGAAGTAAATCCCGATATACCAGATTTGAACATGAAGTAGAATTCCCCTAATTTGTTACTTAAACTTGTACTAATCCTCGTGAAAAAGAAATGGTGTACCCAATGTACAAAACCTCTTGACGTACCCTCAACTGCGTGAGACACCGAAGTGATAGCCACTTTGTGGGTAAAGGGAGAAAGAATCACAAGCGTGACTAAATAGCCAAGTCTATATCACACTCAATAAATGACCAAACAAGTCATCTTCACGGAAAGGTAGAAAGAAAGAAGACGAAAAAAGTAAGCGTGTCCGGAAAATATCACTTCAAATCCAAATAAGAAATACCAAATACAACAACCCTGAAGTCAACTTTGTCCAGCCATCAAATCAAGCCGTGACGTAATATCCATCATGGAAATGTATACCACAAAGTGTCAAGCCGCATAGCATAATAAATCGCATCATCAAATCTTATCGCCCACCAAATCACATCATCAATCCTCATCAAATCCAAATCTCATAAAACTCACCAAATCTAATCTTGTGACATTCAACCGTCCAACACCCAGATCCATTTATAATGACTAAATCCAATCAATTTAAGCTTTGATAAACCCACCTGATCAACTCCAAATCCAATCCATCTCAAATACCTACTTAGGCACGGTCCACCAAACGATTAATCTTTGTGTTTCAAATACAAGCCATTGTAAACGATTAATCATTTGAATGTTTTCAAATAATTAACCCAAGTGTAATCCAATATTTGGTCATAATACAAGTCAAGTCCACTTATGACATTTAATCTAATCTATATTTAAAAGAAATAACACTCCCTAATTGTGAAATCTCATTCAACTAATTAACGGCCCAAAAAGGAATTCGTTAAATTGGGTAGTGATATCTCATCCGAATGTACACCCCACGACCAAATGCATTCATTTATCTGTTTCATGAGTATTGCTTGGACTCAAGACTATCATACGGCCCAAGTGTCTTATGGCCCATGACCAGAGAAGAGATATTTGGAGGCCCGGTTTACCCAACATTACCCTATCAGTAGCAATATACACTCCGTATATAATATCACATACCTAAAAATAAGGCATTAGTCACAAACCATACTATTTCTCACATAATCTTTCGGCTCCAAATCCCACTCTTAGACCAAACGATCCCAACTCAATACATACTCACCATAATCCAATAATCTCTCCACAAAATAATACTTCCCTATGTAAGAAATCTCATATTATCAATCCTAGTTATACGCTCCAAGAAAACGTTTACTGCCCCTTTTCCAGCCTTTCATCAAAACGTTAAACGCACATCACCATAGGGATGGTTTGATGTCTTGTATCAATAAAGCCAAATGGATGGTATGAGTTTCATGAATCTCTTAAAGTTTCGGGTAGGTATTAATCTTGGAATCGCCCTAAATTTGATATGTTTTAAGTTAACGAATAAAAGAAATGAGTTAACTGATTTGTTAATATCACTTTTTTTTAATATTCGAAAATTATATCAAAACGTTTGATCAATGATGGTTTAATTGTTTCGTGTTTTAGACTCTTGATAGTCTTGGATGTTTCTTTTGAGAACCACGAATGAACTAACTGAGATCTCCTTTTTCATATGAGTTTATTGATGTAGAACTCGAATGGCAAGAGAGTTTGAGATAGATATCTTGGACTTTCTTAAAAATTTGAACAACAAATAAGGCTTGAGACTTCAAAAATGGATCGATGATGGGTTATTGTCGTGTGAATGATCTTTAAGATCGAATATGAGTTGAAAAGCACACGACAAAACTAAGATCTAATTTTCTATATTATTTCTATGTAAGCTTGAGTCGAGACATGTGATGGTTGATATGGTTGAATAAGACTTGTGATGAATGATGATATTGCTTGTGTAGAATAGATGTTTAGTTTGTGATTATTTTTATGTTTGTCTGAGATAGTTCTTGATTCTTGCTTGTTACGGTTGAGGTTGATAATGAATATATTTACTAGTTTGATGGTTTTGATTCTTGTTTGATTGAATAGTCGCTTAAGAGTCAAACCGTTTGTTGGGAAATTTGCTTTTGGGAGTTAATACTTATAGTATTAAAGTTAGTAATCGATAGTGTCTTTTGATAAGTATTAACTAGTTAGCATCGATAATGTAAATATTAGTAACGATGATTAAGTTTGTAATGTTCTAAGCAAGGAATGTCGTGTATGGTTTGTACAAAGATATCTTCTATTCCAATAGCGGATATGATATACTTAGTGCATAGTTATCTCTGTAAGGAATCTCCTTAGTGTATAAAAGGAGATCCTAGCTAGGTTAAACACATATCTCATATTCTAGCCGTCTTAAGAAGAGCTTCAAGGTTCTAAACCCTGGTACTAGGAGAGTACTCGTATTATTCTTAATAATATTGAAGTTGTTGGTGTTACATTGTGTTTACTTTAATCTTCTAAGTACATTCAAATAGAGTCCGCATACTTGTGCGTATCTACAACAAAGTTTCTCATTGTTGTTTTAGAACCATCCAAGGAAACTAACACGTTTGCAAGCTAAGTGTTCTAGATAAGGTTTGGGACTCTACAAGTGGTATCAGAGCTTGTGTCCTAAAGCTTTGTTTTTAGAAGATCCTGTGTGACTAATATGAAGAAATGGATTTTGACAAATCCAATGCTGTTAACAGAGTTCCCAAGTTGCAGCCAAATAAATATGAACTCTGGAGAATGCACATAGTGCAGTACTTCTTGGTACTTGATTTCAAGTTGTGGAACATTGTGCTCAATGGAGACTCCTACAAATCCATTGTCACTAAAGAAGTTGGTGGTAAGACTATCACTAAAGAAAAAGGTGATCCTATCACTAATGAAGAAATGGCTCTAACAGGCAATGATCTCAAGGTCAAAAGTCTTTTACTCATGGCAATACCTGATAATCATCAACTCACCTTCAACAAACACAAAGATGCTAAGACTTTGTTCAAAGCCATTGAGACAAGATTTGGTGGGGACTCATCACAAGGAAAACTTAGAAGACTCTTTAGAAGCAAGAATTTGAAAACTTCATTCTTGGTGCAACTAAGCCAATTGACTCGATGTATAATAGGGTTCAAAACTTGTCGACCAACCGGTAGAGTACTGTATTATTGAAGTTGTTGGTGTTACATTGTGTTTACTTTAATCTTCTAAGTACATTCAAATAGAGTCCCATACTTATGCGTATCTACAACAAAGTTTCTCATTGTTGTTTTAGAACCATCCAAGGAAACTAACACGTTTGCAAGCTAAGTGTTCTAGATAAGGTTTGGGACTCCACAAGTGGTATCGTGAGCTTGTGTCCCAAGCTTTGTTTTAGAAGATCCCTGTGACTATTATGAAGAAATGGATTTTGACAAATCCAATGTCATAATGAGTTCCCAAGTTGCGACCAAATAAATATAAACTCGGAGAATGCACATAGTGCGAGACTTCTTGGTACTTGATTTCAAGTTGTGGAACATTGTGCTCTATGGAGACTCCTACAAATCCATTGTCACTAAAGAAGTTGGTGGTAAGACTATCACTAAAGAAAAAGGTAATCCTATCACTAATGAAGAAATGGCTCTAACAGCAATGATCTCAAGGTCAAAAGTCTTTTACTCATGGCAATACCGATAATCATCAACTCACCTTCAACAAACACAAAGATACTAAGACTTTGTTCAAAGCCATTGAGACAAGATTTGGTTGGGACTATGTCACAAGGAAAACTTAGAAGACTCTTTAGAAGCAAGAATTTGAAAACTTCATTGCTGGTGCAACTAAGCCAATTGACTCAGTGTATAATAGGGTTCAAAAACTTGTCAGTCAACTGGTAGTATTGTATGTGGACATCCCCAAGGAAGATGTCAATCTCAGGTTTGTTAGAAGTCTTCCATCACCAAAATGGGACACTCATGTCATTGTATGGAAGAATAAGCCTAAATTTGAAACTATGAAGTTGGACAATCTGTTCAATACTTTTAAGGTGATTGAACAAGGCATGAAGAGAAAGGCAGCTGCATCTTCCAGTTCTGGGTCACAAAACATAGCCTTTGTGGCTCACCCTGTCACTAGCAACGATATGGACAGCTTTGATGTTAGTACTCCTAGTACTAATGTTAATACTGATGGCTTTGTAACCACTGCAGCAGGCATCAATAAAGGTACAATTTATGCTTTCATAGTCAGACAGAGTCAAGGATCCCGGATCACTCATCATGATCGAGACAAATCCATGAAGATGACATGGAAGAGATGGACATCAATGAAACATTGCCTCGATCAAGATGAGGGCAAAAGGTTCATGAAGAAAATTGGAAGGCGATTAAGATCAATGATGGAGATATTTCGGGTTTGACAAGGAAAGGTTGAATGTTACAAGCGTGGCAAGCTTGGGCATTTTTCCAGAGAATGCGAAGCCCTGTGAGCAAAGGGAAGCATAGTAATGTTGACAAATCTTCTTCAAAAGAAATGGTGGTCGTTGATGGTCTTTGGATATGATTGGAGCTTCATGGTCGATGAAGAAGAAAGTCCAATCAACATGGCTTTGGTATTTGAGGTACTCAATTGTTCGGATACATGTATTCCATTAAGCAAATATCTAGAACTAAAAACCATGTTTGATAGTGTTTCGAAGAACTTGCTAAAACTAACTATAACTTAACAAATCATAAGAGAGGTTTAGCGGTCTTAGAAAAACAAGTTAAGCATTATAAGGAAAATGAGTCTCAGATAATCGATGCAACTCGCGTGCTTAATAGGAAATTTCTTTTAAAGACACTACAATAAATGTGTTGTGGAAGAATTAGAGAAAGTCACTAAAGCTAAAGATAATATAGAGCTAAGTGTTGAGCAACTTAAAGAAACACAACATTATAACTCGAAAGACTTGATAAATACCTTGAAAGTGTTCTAATTGGTAAAGCAAAACTGGTATGGGTTATAAATCAAGACCACCACCATTCAGAGGTGTTCATTCACCTCCGGTAAAGACCTTGCGATTAATTGGATTAGAAAAGTTTAAAGAACCCACATTTGTCCATGGCCTATAATCAAAAGTACTTTTCCCGAAAAGACTAATGAAGTGTTTGAAAGTGCTAGTGACACCTCCTACTTGAGGTGTCTCAGATCCGAAAATAAAAGGCGATGTAGAGCCTTGTGAACCAAAGCAAGTTCGAGCCACTAAACCAAGAAGACCATTTGACAAACACATTAATAAGCCGCTAAATATGCCGAGATGTATAGAAAAAGGTCATCTAGTCCTAGAGGTAACAAGAGAAACTGGAACCGCTTAAAATCGAGCAACTAGAGATGAATTTGTCATGTATAATAAATCTTGCTTTGTGTGTGGTAGTTTCTATCATCTACAGGCTCATTGCACGGACACCCTATAAGACCCCAACCCATCATGACCCCTAGAGCGGCTTCTTCTTAAACCGGCATAAACCTTTTGAATAATGCAAGGCCGATTCATCTGCTAGACCACAACCCAGTATTTGGTGAAAGACCCAAAAGAAACTTTTCAAAATCATCTTCTACTTCACCAAGGTCCTTTAAATCGGACAAACCTTTAACTCTTATGATGAACGGATCAAGTTTTACAAGAAAAAGGTTAATACTTATGAGCCAAGACTTAATAATCGATAGGCCAAAAGTTAATACTTTTAAGCCTAAAATGAAATCACTGGCTCTAAAGTGAATGCTACAAAGGAAACAAGGGCAATGTGTTAAGCCTCAGTATTGTTGGGTGAGAAAGACCACTCAACCCAACAAAGGCATCGATTACTCTCAAGAAATATGATTACATTGATGCACGAGGTAGATCCAAGTCAAGAATGGCTTGGGTCCCTAAAAGGAACTAATTTCCTTTATTTTATGTGCAGGACATTCCAACAATAATATTGATCTTGGCATTTAGGCGGTTGGATGTTCGAGGCACATGACTCAAATCTATCCTATCTTTAAGACTTCACCGATTTGAATGGAGGATATGTTTCTTTTGGAGGAGGAATTGGTGGAAGAATTCTCGGTAAAGGCACAATCAAGACTGGTAATTTGGACTTTGAAGATGTGTACTATGTGAAAGAACTCAAATACAACCTGTTCAGTGTGTTACAAATGTGTGACAAGAGGAATTTTGTTCTATTCACAGATACTTATTGCTTGGTTTTATCTCCTAACTTTAAGTTGCCTAGTGATGATCAGGTTCTACTTAAGTTTCCTGGGAAAAGCAATCTGTACAGTGTCAATATGAAAAACATAGTGCCCAAAGATAATCTTACATGTTTAGTTGCTATAGCTTCTTTGGATGTATCTATGTTATGGCATAGAAGGCTAGGTCATGTGAACTTTAAGGTAATAAATCTTTTAGCTAAAAACAACCTTGTAAGAGGTTTACCTTCAAAAAGATTTGAAAATAAACAAACCTGTAGTGCTTGCCTCAAAAGGAAGCAGCATAGAGCCTCTTGTAAGCCCAAGGTTTTTAACTCTATCACCCAACCACTTCATATGCTGCATATGGACTTATTTAGCTTGACTAATGTAAGCAGCCTGAATTTTAAGAAATATTGCTTGGTTGTGACAGATGATTTTAGCAGATTTACTTGGGTTATCTTCATGAATACTAAGGATGAGACCGATTGAAATCCTTAAGTCTTACATAGCTGCAGTTGAGAACCTAGCTGATAAGATAGTTAAAATCATTAGGTGTGATAATGGGACAAAGTTTAAAAACCAAGTGATGAATGATTTACATCAACTTAAGGGTATTAAAATAGAATACACAAGTAGCTAGAACTCCTCGAAGAAATGGGGTTCTTGAAAGGAGAAATAGGACATTGATTGAGGTCGCTAGGACTATGTTAGCAGATTCCAAGTTACCCACAACATTTTGGTGAGGCGGTTAATATTGCTTGGTATGTTCGTAGCGAGTACGATTATAAAACCTCATGGCAAGACTCCTATGAGCTATTTTAGGTAGAAAGCCCACCTAGACTTTCTTAAACCTTTTGGGTGTCATGTCTCTATTCTCAATACCATTGACCACTTAGGTAAGTTTGATGGAAAATTTGATAATGGATATCTGGTTGGCTACTCATTGAATAGTAAAGCCTTTAGGGTTTATAATTCTAGAACCAGAAGGATAGAGGAGAATCTGCACATAGAGTTTCTTGAGGACAAACCTAGTATAGAGGGGCAAGGACCAACATGGCTTTTTGATATTGATATGCTAATAGAATCTATGAACTATGTGCCTGTTTCTGTAGATTCTAACATAATTGCAGGAGAAAAGCAAGGTCCAGATGTAGATTCTGATGACGAGGATGACTGCATTCTATTGCCCATTTGGAATGACAACTCAGGTTGAAGCACTTCTTTAGTGGAGGCAAACAAAGCTGATGATCAGCCTCCAAAGACCAATGATTCTAATGCTGAAGGAGATGCAACCAATACAGATGAAATAGTGATTGAACCTCAAGTGTTTAGTACAACTGTGGTTAATACTGATAAGCCACAAGTTAGTACTGATGAGCCATATTTTAGTACTGATGGTCCTCAGACTATTCCATCAGTTAATACAGAGGTTCCTAATCCCTTTGGTGAAGCTGATGAGATTGATATGACAAATATAGCTTCATCTTATGTTGTTCCGCTACACCACACGTAAGAACCAATCAAGATTGATGGATCCGGACATACACCTTGTGTCAATGATATTTTGTATGATATTATTAAGCACGCGTAATTTACTTAGTATTACTTAGAAGATGGATTGTATGATGTATTGTATGTAAACACAGATTAAACACAAAACTTGAGCTCCAATATTATTGATAAATAATACGAGTGATCTTAGCTTATCACTAGGGTTACACCTTGAAGCCTTTGTGAGTAATACGTAGGTAATTAGACACGTGTATAAGACAATGACCTAGGACCTCCTTTTATACAACAAGGAGTCCTTTACAAGATAAGTATAAAGCTAACATTATAGAATATACACGAAATCTATTCTATACTTATCTAGACGCGTTCATCTAAACATTATCAAATAGCAGTGGTAATAATGTACCAGCAGTGGTAATACGTTTCCACTGCTAGTGTTAATCCAAGCATTGTAAACCACAACTATCCGTGGTATTGAATTATTCCCAACAATCCTCCCCTAAACTTATGATTTCTCCGCAAATCAATAAGTTTCTTCAATATGCATTATCTTCAAGGATTTGGGAATTCAACCAAACACTTCACTTCTTCCTTAACTTTTGTATGGCTCGAACATTGATCTTGAAGCCTATGTAACAACGCTCGACCTTCTCATTGTCTTCATGAACTCTTATTGTTGTACATAACATCACGGTGAGAGTTCCACTCGAGTGGATATTGTTTCTCGCCGAAGCATGAATGCATCTTCTCCATTTTGTAGAGACATGATGAACTTCACATGAATCATAGTAAAACCATTTAGTACCAAGACATGTGCATGAGAATTTCCAAAAATCATCATTAACATTTGGTTCATAGATCCTTCTAAGATTAACCCATAACTGCATCTCCTTCATGTCTTTCAGATCTTGAGCATTAAACCTTTCTTGAACTAACCTCCATAGTGTATCAAGGTCATCTCTGTCAAAAGCTTTTATAAGATCTTCAAATTGAATGAATGATGAAGTTTCACTACCTAGCCTTGTAATCTTCCATGTTGGAGCAAAATTTATATCAGTGTAAACTTCCCAATCAATGATAGGATGTCAAACTTACAGTGGTTCTGGATAAAAATCTTCATCTTCAATCACAATCATTCCAGTCAGTTGTTCTTCATGAATTTCTCAAGAGGAATTTCTTGTTCTTCCTTAGTCTTCTTAACAAGATGAGAATCACTTTCTTTGGCCTTTCTTTTCAATCCAGAAATTTTCTTGCTTCTTCTTGAGCCCATTGGAATAAAAGCTTTATCCTGCTTTTGAAATCGTAGTAAACTTTTTCAACTTGATCATCAGACATTCCTTTGAATTGATGCTTCTTCAACCAACGACATAACAACAATAAGTCTTCATATATGAAAGAATTTGTGCTTTGGTTGGCTGTCTTGGTTTCTTTTGACCCTTTTGACCGAATTGATCACATCTTCAAGTGCTTGATTATTCTTCATTTGAATGAAATCCTTCAACCGAGCGGCTTCTTTGTTCTTGATTAAGGATTTATCACCTACTGTGTCAATTGTCTTTTCTTGATTATTAGATTATTAGCAATCAAGAACTCAATATCTTCTTCAAGAGGAACATAGCTAAACTCGAGTCTTCTCTCTAAGTATTGTAGGTTGAACATTGAAAAGTGGATCTTCTTCCATTCTATCCAACCTTTAGCTTCCAAAAAGCTTGCAACTTCCAATTCTTCAACCTTTTCTTTTCAAAGAACTTCATCTTCATATATCTTTTCAAAGAACTTCTTTATCAAGAGCAATTTGAACTTGTTCTTTCATTGAAATCTTTCTTCCAGGTTGCTCTTGACTTTCCATAACCGCTTACCTTTGTCTTTCTTTTGTTTATCAATTTCCTCACTTGCAAGTGGCAATATTTGGCTCTGCAGTGGGAATGAAATCGATGGTAAAATCGCTTGCAAGATGTAAAATGTCTTGATCATCAAGTTGCTCTTCTTGAGTATTAGCTTCCTTTGCTCCTTTACTAGTATCTCCTTCATCTTCAAAAACAATTTTCCTCCCCTGAGTGTCAGTACCTGTTTTCCTCCCCTGTTTAGGAGAATTTCCCAAATCATGATCAAAACCAACTAAATCACCATCAGTAGGTGAGGATGAAGATGAAATCACCAACTTTGCAAGTGTTCTTGTGCTTTTCAACCCTTGCAACTCTTCCTTCAAGGTCCGAATCTCTTCTTGTAAATGAGTAATATCCTTGGCATGTCGCTTCTTGACATGTGCCATATCCTTCTCAGAGATTCAACCCGCTTAGCTAACTTTGTACACACAACCATCAATTTTAATTGTTGCTCATCGCCTCATCACATCCAACCGTGTTACCTGCTGGGAGAGGTGAATCATGGGCAAAGGCTCGATTCCTCCCTAGTTGGACTAGGTTGAAGTCTAGAACCACCAACGCTTGTTCCTAGACCAAAAGGTTTAGAAACTTGTTGTGTTGTCATGAGAGGAGTTGGTGCTTAGACCTTCTCTCATAGGTGTTAGAAACTAGTGGAGTATAATCAATGTTTGGTACATTAATTATGGGTGTTTTATGTTCGGTTGTAATCTTAGCAAGCATTTGAGGAAGAAGAGGTGTAAAAATCATATTGTCATCTTTGTTCAAATTTTGAAAACTTTAGGCTTTAGGCAATTGATTTTATAAACATTAGTATGGGGTTGCGTTGAAACTCATTTAGCATCGCTTGCACAAACCTTGGATACATTAAAAATTTGGTTTTAATCTGTACATTGCCTCTCATACTTGTAAAATATAATTTGACCAGCTTAAAATCTTATCATGACTAGACAAACCAAAAGGTAAGCCATGGTTGAACTAAATTACTCATAAGATGTTTTCTTTGGACCGAGACAATGTAACAAAGTATGAATCAAAATCTCCATTGGGGACAAAACCACTCTTTTGAAAGTAGCCTTTTGTCGGTGGTATCATACCCCATGGATGATAAAGTATCATGAATTTCGGGCATAGGTAATGTGATGAGACCATTGAGATCACCCAATTGGAGTACTCTCCTCAAGGATGCCTCAAGAACATCAATAGTTACCCCATCCACAAGTGGCTCGAGAGCATCCATTGTTTCATGTGTATCTCCAATCTCAAGTGTTATGGACTTAACAGAAGTCCAAAACTGTTTGATTTGAGAGATATAGATTGTGGGGTTTAAAAGCAAAGCATACCTTATATGAGAGGTATTGAGAAAGTCCACAATCTGATGAAAAACAGGGCCACTCTTCTCGTTAGACTGTTGTAGGTAGGCCACTAGGTTGTGCTCATCTGCAAATTTCAAAGGTTCCATAGAAACTTTTGATGAAAAACGATATTATGTCAGTAAGAATTGAAAGAATAACTAGCCAATTGAGAGAGAAAGATATATAGGGTTAGGGTTTAAGATTATTGCGCAAGAAAAATTATCTTTAGAAAGTATTTATCTTTAAGACGATAAATAACAATATGGAAAGTAGATAATCTCCTTAAAATTTTAACCCTATATATATATAAAAATCGGTGGTTACTTTCAATGGCTAGTAAAAATAAGTTACTAACATAATCGGTTGTAACGGCTAGAACAACAAATGGTAAAATAACACCGAAGGAAACCGTGAACTAGCCGTGGTAATTTTTCACAAAAATTTAAAAGAGCATGGTAAATAAATTCATGTGATAACAAGATCGCTCTTATCATAGTTTTAGCAAACTACCGACTATCAACGGATTTGATATGTCTTTACCATGAGTCGCTTTGCTACGGACTAGCCAACTCTTAATCATAAAGAATATGGTGAGTTGATAACCATATAGTTTTTGGTAAACTATCAACCATAAACGAATTTGACAAGTCTTTACCAGTAGCCGTTTGCTCTGGACTAGTTGATTCTTATGTGTATAAGACATAGTGAATCAATAACCATTTGTTTTGTATCTCAGATATACACCTTTTAAGATCAACTCTCATCAAAGCTTGGTTATGTATCTGTAAAAGATAGGAATAACCAACTTGTTATTAACCAAAGTTACCTTTAACCAAACCATTACCCAAGTAAAGCATCTTCCAAAGTCAACCCGATAATATCTATATTTACTCTTTAACCTACCAAAATAGGAAAAAGTAAATATACTCATTAATTAACCCTTTCAACTGACTTTGTCTATTTAAGGAGGCTTGGCCTTTTGTAATCTTCATCAAAGCACAATCAAATACAACATCCCTAAAAATAACCATGAGCAATCCTTCCAAAACCATCGACATCTCCTCCGATTCGGAAGAAGAATATGTAATCAAGTCGAGACTTCCAGAGGCATCGGGATGGTTTGGATACTTTCCACCGTGGTGGCACTTCTTCCAAAAAGTATACCAAAGAAACCGCTAAGCGTGTGTCTACAACTAAACCCGCAAAATCTCTTGAGTTCTACTCAGCTCATCGATGATGATGAGGATGAGGATGAGAACTATTCTTTGGCCAAAGATTTGCCAAAGGCTCTCACAACAAGATTGAAGACAGCTATCTCAAACATGAAGCAGATAGCTATACTAGATAAGCCTGCAAGACTCCCAAGGCCTCCTCCACAAGTGCTTGGACTTCCTTATCCAAGGATGCGTCAACCTTGAGAACAAAGGAAGAGAGCCGGAAGAATAGTGCATGACTATGTGGGCAAGGGCAAGAAACCAATGGAGTAATGTTGTAGGGTGTAGGATTTTATGTTTTGTTTGTGTTTAGAAGCACTTTCTTTAGTTGTAATGAATCATCATAATGACATGAATAAAATTCCTATGTTTTATCGATTTCTTTGTAAGAGAACATGTTGCCACCGATTTCATTGTAGTTACCATTATTAGACATAATTTCTTCATTAGATGCGTGGACAACAAAAGATACTAGCACACAACAAAGAACAATCTTCAATGTAAACAAAGAATCCTTCAAATCGCTTGTCACAAACATAAATCATACATCGAAGAATTTGTAAGGTATCGTTGGTTAGAGAATAGCAAGAAGTGATTCCATAAGCTTAGCGTTGGCAAAACTCTAAGTTAATTAAGTCAACTCCTAGTCACCGATTCGCTTATCAAGGTCAAGAGGCTTCATTTACTTCTCAACCACTTACACCTTCCCTCATTAACTTCATCGAATCCAACTTAAAATATATTAAACAAACCTTTTAACAAAATGCACCACCCAAATCACATACTCCAAAATTTCACTCTCAAAGATTAACATTTCTCCAACAACACCATGAGTCATTCTAGTCCAATCAATCTTTCTTCTAGCGTTCATCCGATAGTTCTTGGGATGACTTTGTTTTGAAGAACCCTAGGAGAGTTGAGAAAGAAGAATATGAGAAGGTTGTTTCGTAAAGAGAAAGCATTTAAGTGTTCTCTCAAATCCTTTTCCCGCCGGTACTTCATCACTACCGCCAAGGCCTCGGGATGCATTTATCAAGGAAGATAGCTCGAGATCAGCTCTTATGTATCGCTATATGAAGATACAAATGATGAGACCTCCGGAAGAGTCCCGAGTGTTCCCTCTTGCAAAGAATAGCTCCTCCTCGAAGAGCTCCAACAATCACCTTCCTACCATTGCTATCGACCACCATCGCCAGGTCCTTCATCATCCTCACCACCCATCGGAACAGTGGTGATGGGATTAGCAAGCCCTAAGGTGTATTCATGGATTGATATGCGAGGGCTCTAAAGTGATGCCAACTTGGGCCTTACCAAAGAATCCATAGGTGGTGTATGGTTGTCGATGTAGTAAGGTTGTGGTTGGTTGTGAAGCTTTTGTTGAAGTAGGATGTTGTTAGTTGTTTTCGCCATGTGATGATGCTTGTAGTCCGTATTCCATGGATGTATCTACCGCACTTAGTCTGCAGCTTTGTGAAATAATAATAATAATCCATGTTTTCCTTTATCTTTAGTGTTCCTGCATCATACATATTGTTCCACTAACTTCATTATCAAAACTGACATAATGTCCATCATAATGCTCAAAATCTGAAAGATAGGACTTGTTGCCAGTCATGTGCCTTGAACACCTACTATCTGTATATCCTTGATCTAATCTTTTTGTCCTTGGATGTTCTTGCACATAAGAGTAAAGAATTAGTTTCTTTTGGGGACCCAAGCCATGATTGACTTGGATATGGCTCGTGTATCAATATAGTTAAATCTATCAAAGGTCATTGATACACCATTGCGATTGGTTGTAGAGGTATTTCCTTTAGGTTTCCATTCCCAACGTGTCGAGGCCTTCACAACATTGCCCATGTCACCCCTTTTCTTGTTTACAACCCTTGCGGTGGTAACTTTTGAATGAGCAAAGTGGAAGCCGCCGGTTTCTTTTTAGGCACCCTTGTTGGTTATAATTAACTTTTTAGCTTGAAAAGTTTATTTCCCTGTTTGTGCAGATTTTGCAAAAGTTGTTTTGGACTTTGCACTTTTAACAAGTAACTTAGGGTGAGTAGTGTTAACAGTTTTTGCAGTGGCAAACGTTTTGAGACCACTTCTTAGTTGAACTTCTCTTGGGACCATTTTGCAATGTGAATTAGGGTGTACATTATTTTGAAACATGTTAGAATTCACCCTTTTATTCCCGTGGACTTCCCTTCTCCCATTATGATAGTCACAATAAGCATGTAAATGATCAAAACTACCACGATATAACATGCCTTATTGTACATCACAAAATCACTACCTAGTTGTTGAGATTTAACATGATTCCAACTCCTCGGTTACCCCTAGGAGTCAGAGGATTGTTCCTATAAATCTCAAAGATACCTTACGATTGATCTAGGTTTATTAACCGGTTTCCTAGGTTCCTCCGTAATAAAGATTAACGACTTTTAGGATAGAAGCCTCTACATTCTTTTTAACATTCTCATCGACAACGGATGAGTCACTAGCACTCTCAAAACATCATTCTCCTACTTAATCTCTTCCTCACTTTTCACCATTGTGTCCTTTAAAGGACCATATTCACGCTCAAGGTCCCGAAACTCTTCTAAGCCTGTATGAGATAAATCTATACATGGAGGTGAATGAACACCCTTAGAGGTGGAGGCATTATATTGTAACCCATACCGCACTTAACTTTACTATGAATTTGAGCATTCCAGCATTTTATCAATTGACTTAGACCGATAATAATAGGTGTCTAAAGTTAAATTGACATTTTCATTTTCTTTTGAAGTTTTCCAACTCCTTTTGGTATGCTTCATTCACATTGTTGTATGTTCTACCTCTCTTCTAAGCATAATCATATCATCATTATATTTTGTCTCATTTTTCTATAGTGATCTATTTGTTTCTCTAATCGCCACAACTCTCCTAAGGTTAGACACAAGATAATTAGCGCTTTATAACTCTTGTCTTTCATTAGAATATAAATCATTAAGCCTTTCAACTTCTCTAGCAGCCCTACATGTTTTAGAACAACTTTCAAAGTTTTGTACCTCGAGTCGAGAAAGCCATGAGAGCAAATTCAAGAGCAACAAGAGCAAGATCTCGAATGTTCTTCTTCTTGTTCATCACCATGAAACTCCAATCATAGCTCACAACATCAATAGCCAACATTGCCTTTGGTTCTTCCACGTTGGTTCCTTCTTTTGCTTGTACCAAGTAGACTTGTTGTCCTTGGTCTTTGGTCTTCACATTCTCTAGCAAAATGTCCAAACTTGTGACGCTTAAAGCACTCCACTTTCTTCTTGTCAAAGCTCGCAATTTCACTACCATTGATGTGAATAGGCTTGCCGCCTTCTTATAGAATTTCCTAGACCTCATGCTAAGAAGAGCTATCCGCCATTTTATATCCATCTCCTCCAAGTCATCTTCATCAATTTGCTCTATGTCTTCATGAGTTAAGACAGAGCCATCTACTTGAGTAGAGATGAAAGCATAAAAGGTAGGATCTCCAATACTAGCAACCTTCTTCTTTGAACTGCGGTGGTAACATTAACAATACCGTGGAAACTTTAGAACCAAAGAATGGCTACATCATCATCATCGCCATCATCGAATCATCACCGCCAATGAGGTTGACAATAATGCTAAGCTACTAGAGCTTGTACCAAGTTTCCGCCTTCTTCAACCTTTGCTCAATAAGTTTGAAGTTGTTGTAAAGGTCATTGAGCTTCATTGTTTCTATGTCCGATTTGTTTTCCCACACAAGAACATTAGTTTGAAACTCAAGGCAAACTTCTTAGAAACTTCAAATTGAGGTCTTCCTTTTCTACCTCAATGCCAAACACATCGGTTGTGTAACAATCTTGGAGTTCGTGAAGATGCTATCAAGTGAGTCATTGCTTGAGCGGAGAAGTTTTCATAACTTTGCTTCAACAATGTCTTTGTGTCTTCTTTGTAGCATCATTACCACCAAACACCGAGCAAATCTCTTCAAACAGCTTCTTTAGCAATTCCTGACTTGCTAAATGCAATGATCCGATATCTAGGAAGAGTCATCAAGAACAAACTTCTAGCCTTAAGATCATTCTTCCCGCAAGTCTTTTCAATACTAGATTCGAGCACGTAAACTTTCACAACATCTCGTGTCACCAACCTTCACAAGATTAGTCACAGTTTGAAAGAATCACCAGCTTGAATGATCTCCCAAAGAGCATAGTCCCGAATGAGAAAGTATTACTCAATCAAGATCTCCACATCTCAAACTCATTAAGTTTGAGCTTAGGTAGCCTTGGAGTAGAAGAGTTGGACTGGTTGTTTTCCATCTCCATTGAACTGAGTGAGTAGGTTAAGCTTATTCCTTTGATCTTCTAAAACAAAATATCAGAACCTTTGCTCTGATACCACTTGATGGATCTAGACACACACCTTGTGTCAATGATATTTTGTATGATACTATTAAGCACGCGGAATTTACTTAGTAATACTTAGAAGATGGATTGTATGATGTATTGTATGTAAACACAGATTAAACACAAAACTTGAGCTCCAATATTATTGATAAATAATACGAGTGATCTTAGCTTATCACTAGGGTTACACCTTGAAGCCTTTGTGAGTAATACGTAGGTAATTAGACACGTGTATAAGACAATGACCTAGGACCTCCTTTTATACAACAAGGAGTCCTTTACAAGATAAGTATAAAGCTAACATTATAGAATATACACGAAATCTATTCTATACTTATCTAGACGCGCTCATCTAAACATTATCAAATAGCGGTGGTAATAATGTACCAAAAGTGGTATCGCTTCCACCGCTAGTGTTAATCCAAGCAAGGTAAACCACAACTATCCGTGGTAATGAATTATTCCCAACAAAGATCATCCTCGGATAATGTTATTGGAGTGTCAATGCCGAAAGAACTACAAGATCTAAATTTCAAGATGAGAGACAGATTCTTGATGCCATCTATGAAGAAAGAAATCATGGTGCCTCACAGACATGTCTCTTTGCTGCTTTTGTTTCCCAAGCGAACCAAAGAAAGTCTACAAAGCTCTTGAAGATGAATCACGGTAGAAGCAATGCAGAAGAACTTCTCCGCTTTAAACTTCAAAATGTATGGGTTCGATGGATCTTCCGATGACAATAGAGCTATTGGCACTAAATGGGTTTTCGTAAACAAAAGGATGAAAGGATGTAGTAATAAGGAACAAGGCTAGGCGGTAGCTCAAGGTTATACACAGCAGGAAGGGATTGATTATAAAGAGGTCTTTGCTCCAGTACAAGGATTGAGGCTATCGACTTTTCACGGCCTATGCATCATATAAAGACTTTATTGTATACGGATGGATGTGAAGAGTGCTTTCCTTTATGGGAAGATTGTGGAGGAGGTGTATGTCTCATCAACCTCCGGGTTTCAAGATCCAACCTTTCCGTAAAAAGTGTACAAAGTTCGGAAGGCACTCTATAGTCGCAGATCGGGCCCCAAGAGCTTGGTATGAAACTTTAGCTAAGTATCTTTTGAGCAATAGCTTGTAAGAGAGAAGATTGATCGACTCTATTCATCAAGAATGTGAAGACTGATATCTTGTTGGTACAGATATATGTAGATGACATTATTTTTGGCTCAACCAAGCAGGATCTATGCAGAGAGTTTGAGAAATTGATGCATGACAGGTTTCAGATGAGTTCTATGGGAGAACTCACCTTCTTTCTTGGGCTAACAGGTCAAGCAAAAGACATATGGCATATTTATTAGTCAGGATAAGTATGTCAAGGAGATTTTGGTGAAGTTTGGCTATGAAAATACAAAGATTGCAAGTACTCCTATGGAGCATAATAAGCCACTACTTCCAGTTGCTGATGGTGAAGAAGTAGATCAACATCTCTACAGTCCATGATTGAATCATTGATGTATTTGACCGCCTCCGGCACTGGATATTATGTTTGCAGTGTGTCCATGTGCAAGATTTCAAGTCTCTCCAAAGCTTCTCACTTGCATGCGCTAAAAGAATCGTTAGATATCCGAAGGCCATGCTCAACTTGGCCTTTGGTATCCTAAGGACTCTCCTTTGATCGGTAGCTTACTCGACGGTGATTATGTTGGGGCAAGTCTTGATAGGAAGTCAACCATTAGAGGATGTCGGTTTCTTGGTGATAGGTTGATTTCATGGCGGTTCAAGAAGCGAGTATTGTGGCAACCTCTACAACCGAGGTCGAGTATGTAGGCTGCGCAAATCCGTGGTCAAGTTCTCGGATTCGTAATCGATGCTTGATTATGGGTATAATTTCATGGGCTTTGTCATTTATATTGATAACAACGAGATTATATGCATTATCAAAATCCGTTTCATTCTAAAACTAAGCATATAGAGATAAGACATCATTTTATAAGAGACTCAGAATGAAAAGAAACTTATTCAAAGTTGACAGGATTGATATTGAGTTTAATGTTGCGATCTTTTAACAAAATCTTTTGATTTGGGAAGGTTTCGATGATTGGTCACAAGTATTGGGATGCTTCATCCACAATATGTCTTATCTTTCTCTATTTTGTAAAGTTTAGTAAACCGGTGGTTAGTCTTGATTGTTATCCGATTAATATAGATTGTGTTAAGTTAATACGGATTGGCAAGAAAATGTCTTGGATTGTGTTTTGTTGGTTTGGACTAACTTTTCGTGTATAACACAAAGATGGATATGGTTTGGTGACTAGGTGTTACTGACACATGTGGTTCTATTTCTTATGCTCATTTCAAGCCATCATATGATGGACCATGTCAGAATAATGAAATGTGTGATGCCAAAGCATTATGTGGCATCTTGTGCTCAAAATGAACATGAATTGATGGTTTTAGTTGGTTAGATCATTATGGACTAACCCACTCTTTGCCATTCTATCTGTTTACAGATAGTGTGACTAGCCTAAGGGCATCTGGCTTAGAGAATAGCGAGCAACCGTGAATCCAACACTTATGTTGGAGGCAACACCTGCCATGAGCTGGAAACCCTGTCAGGAAGGCCCTTTTAATGGGACTATCCATCACAGGCGGTGCTATGCACTGAAACCATTGGTTTTCACCAAACCAGAGGCCATGTGAGGCCGACCTTGATTAAGCGTTTGTTACCACACTTAATCCCTTCAAAATTGGGGTTTCAGTATTATAATTTCCAAACTATAAGATGGTACTGATGGGTAAAAGTTAATACTGATGGTTATAAGTTAGTACTGATAAGCATAATTAGTACTGATGAACTAGCCGTTAGTACTTATTCCAAAAGTCTGTTATGCAATGATTACTTTTGCAAGTAGAGTTGTTACCGTCTTTTTCCTTACAAAAGGGTTTTCTAATTGGTTTATCTTCACTTATTACCATAAATATTTATAAGGCGGTTCAACCAAAATTCTCTAAATCTCTATAAATTGCATAACTTTCCAATTGCTTTCACCACAATTCAACAAAGGCTTTTGCGACTCAATCCCACTTTTCTAACCCTTACTCTAATCATTGATGGCTCCTCTTGATTTTGTCGACAAGCATAACATGGGGCGTGCTTGGAATTGCCAGAAGGCCATGATGAATTCAATCGAGATAGTAGCTTTTCTAAAAGCAAGATCGGGTTTGCTTTACTCTTAAACCTTACTATCTTATGTACCCCGTCCGAAAGTTTTGGCAAAGCTGCAGTTGCCTCAACAATCGAGGAAGGGTACCACGATTAATGGTACATTGGATGGCAATCATATTGTTATCATCAAGCATCTCTAAGAGAACGCCTTCATCTTAGAGATGCTAAAGGTATTACCACTTTGCCAGGCACTGAAATTTTTGAACAACTCTGATTGATGGGGTATAGACATGATGACACTTTCAATTTTCACAAAAGTCGCTTTTCCCCATAATGGAGATTTCTAATACATACCCTCCTACATTGCTTGAGTCACAAAAGGACCTGGTGGGATGCTTTCCCAAAATTATAGCCATAACCTTGATCCGCCTTTGCAAGCAGGTGGTGTTCAATTTTTCAAACTATATTTTGAGGTATGCTTAAAATGCGTAAGCAAAACCAAGTTTTTGATGTATCCTGTGTTTATACAAGTATTTTTGGATCTTTAGAAACAAAACCTACAACCTCACAAAATATTCACCCTTCAAAACTACTCACACCAAAGTGTTTTCAAATATGTTAATGGTGGTAGGCTATAATGGGGTTGTAGTGCCTTTATTTGCTAACATGCTCATTGCAGAGGTGAAGGACCATCAAGCACGGTGGCTCCCAACACACACCCACGGATCTGAACAATCTCTCAATCAACCACTCATCAACAAGTAGTCAATCCAGACAGGGAATGGGAATGCTCTGGACCCATTCTCCTCCTCTCATCAAGCGGATGTGCTTATCTCGTGTCTTGGAGGAGATAGAGTGGTGCTGTTGCCACTACTTAACCGAGCTTAGAAGTGGTGAGGAAAGTGGTAACATCAATAAGACCCAATCCATGCCAACACCTAGTGAGCACTCCTGTGGTGGACCTGTGAAAAGGCTAAAAGGGGGTTTATCCGCTCGAGCTAGGCACAGGAGTGCATCTGAAATGCCTAGTGACCCACCTCTCTCACAGGTCACACACTAGAAGTGGTGAGGCGTTTGACACTTCATGAAATGACGGATTTGTCTGAGTTCCTATGCGTAAAAGTTAACACACCTGGAGATTGCTCGATGAACACAAGAAAGTCACGCCAAAGTTCATACCAGATGCTTCAAGATGAAACGGCTTGCACATCAAGTCCGACTTCTATCCAAACCAACTGCAGAGCATCTTCGCTACCACCTCAATCAAAAGGAAGGCCAAGTTCACAGTTGCTAGCACCTCAACAGATGATTTTCCAAACATGTGAGGAGTTCTCAAATTGAGTAGTAAGAGAATTTGGTCGGTGGCAAGATGGTCAAAATTTTCGAGTCCTTTTCTTGATGAAGAAGAAGAAGTATAGATCACCAAACATGCGTAAGATGTGCTTATTACTCTACATGCACTATCAAGACTATCCTGTTAGTACTTATAGTGTTGTAGTTAATCTTGTGACACTATGGTTAGTACTACAGTATTCTCCAATCAGTATTAAGCCCAATCTTTCAAGTAGTTGCTGAACTACAACAAGCCACAACAACAGAAGCAACCATCATCACTACCACTCCACATGAAGACAGTGGTGAAGAAGATAGAGAGAAACATGCAGTCTTGGGACTTCAGAGCTTAAAGAAATCAGTCCCTATCTCTCCAACTTACAAGAAGCCTCATGTTCTATATCTGAGAAAGAAAACCAAATCAGCAGCAACCAAGCCCAAAGAAAAAGGAGTCACTATCAGAGAAGGAGATGCTCCACCATCACCAACTTCCTCAGCTCCAAAGATTGATCCCAATGATAAGGGCAAGGGCATTCTAGTGGAAGTACCAAAGAAGAAGAAGGAGATTGAAAGGTTAAATGAAGAAGCAGCAAGGAAGATTGCAGCTGAGTGGGATGAGCAAGAATTGAAGAAAGAGGCTGCAGAGAAAGAAAAGAAAATGATGGCTAAAATAGATGAAGACTGGCAAACATGGGATGAGATGAGAGCCAAAGTGGAAGCTACTCAGGAGGTACAACAAAAGTTGCAACAAGATCAAGGAATAAGTGTCAATGAAGCGGATCGGTTGTTCAAGGAGATCTTGGCTAGAAGACGAGCCAATTCAGGACAACAAGAGAGATTGAAAAGCCTCAAGACCTCCAAACAAAAATCAAGAAAAGATGTATCTTTGTAAGTATATTAGGAATCAAGGTAAAGATGAAGAACTTTGAAACATTCAATCAACTATCTTGGGAGACTCTTCAAAGATTGGCCGATTTAACTAAAAGAATAATTCTAAACTTCATACCTATGTCAAAAGATGATTTTGTTGAAAGGTCACAGCCTATTGGAAGCTACAAAAGACCATCAAAAGAAGGAGCTTCTTCAACTGCACCCAAAAGATTGAAAGCATCTGAAGATGAAGGTGGACTAACTGAAGAAGATCTCAACCAGATGATTCTGATTAAAGCCCCAGAAGATGCATTGTATTCAGAGCCCATCAATACCAGATACCCTATTATCAACTGGGATATCTATACTGAAGATGGAAAGAGGCATTGGAGGATAAACAGAGCAGGTGGTAGAACAAGAGCTTATTTGTATCTAGTGCATCTGTTTGCATCTATTGACAGGGAAGATCTACTCAAGCTTTGGGAGTTAGTCAAAAACAGGTTCAAGAACAGAGATCCGGATAATGATAAAGATGCGAGTTACTTTATGATCTTCAAAATATATTCGAACTGATCCACTAGAGAACAATAGAAGTATCAACACGAGAGGAAGCACTAACTTGGACATTGCTTGATTCATGTGGATCGCACTTGGTCACAACATGCAATGGAAGAGATATCTACATCTTGGTTGAAAGAACCTATCCACTCGCATTAGGGACTCTTCTTGAAATGTTGGCGATTAGGCTAAGGATGGGTAATGCGATGAGACATGGCTAAGGATTTCTTGATAAAGATATTTGACCAATTTGGAAGACCTAGCGAAAGTGAGTTTGGAAGAATCCTCAAGATCGAAGAAAACTTGTGATTCAAACCCAATCACAAGTTTAGGGGAGGATTGTTTGCACTGTTCTAAGTATTAACTAGTTAGTACTGATAGTGGAAATATTAGTACTGATAGTATTAAGTTTGCACTGTTCTAAGCAAGGAATGTCGTGTATGGTTTGTAACAACATATCTTCTTTTCCAATAGAAGATATGATATACTTAGTGCATAGTTATCTCTGTAAGGGATCCCCTTAGTGTATAAAAGGAGATCCTAGCTAGGTTAAACACATATCTCATATTCTAGCCGTCTTAAGAAGAGCTTCAAGGTTGTAAACCCTAGTACTAGGAGAGTACTCGTATTATTCTTAATAATATTGAAGATGTTGGTGTTACATTGTGTTTACTTTAATCTTCTAAGTACATTCAAGTAGATTCCGATACTTGTGTATCTACAACAATGTTTCTCATTGTTGTTTTGAAACATCCAAGGCAACTAACACGCTTTGTGCTAAGTGTTCTAGATCCAAGGTTTGGGACTCACACCGCTTTATCACCTCATCACCTCTTTATCCCATGACAAATCGCATACCATATAATCAAACCGCATATTGTTCTTAACTTCAAACCGCACTTGGTTTTCGTGACAAAACGCATCCTTATCAAACCTCGACTTCTATTAGTCAAACTGCTGACCTTTGACCTTATATTAACAAACCGCGTGATTTTATCAACTCGCTTAAGACATCAAGCCGCTTCTTTGATAAACTGTCAAACCGCACTTATGTTAGACCGCATAAAAATACAAACCGCATCCAGAGTCAAAGCGCAGTTGACTCAGTAGTCAAACCGCATTCCATATCTTTTAACAACAAAACGCTTCAGATTCGTTGAATCTGGACAAAATGCAGTTGCCTTTAACAAACCGCTTCTTTCCAAAACGCTTCAAAGGCACAAGCCGCACATTTTACAGGTACAATGAATCTGTACATTCAAACCGCATAGTAGACCATGACCACAAACCGCATAGAAAAAGTACCACTTAAACCGCATCGAAGAATCTGGTTCAAACCGATTAGAAGAACAGACTAGCAGCAAGAATAATGAAACTGATCAAGTTAAAACTGATAATACCACATATAAAGTGTTTTGAAATGTTAACACCATATTCAAAATAATGAGTAATCACCAAATTCCAATCATGTAAACCGCTAGACAATCATATTGAAATTAGTAATAGTACGAATTTGACCATAACACTTCAAAACAGTTTGACACTTCATAGAAACATATTTAACAAACATAACACTCATCTAACATCAAGACCGCATCAACACTCATCAAAACAAAATCAAACCGCATCAAACCGCAACAAAACAACACGAACCGCATACAAGAACCAAACAAACCGCACAAAACCACTTTAAAACCATATGAATCATCAAAACAACACAACCTAGGCTCGATGCCAATTGTAGGATCATACATATTATCTTGTTTGATGATTCGGGTGGTCTAGGATTATGTTGAAACAAGAACTCCATGTTTAGAGAGTGAAATAGTAGAGAGGGAGTTCTTGAGAGAGAAAGTAAAACAAAAAGAATGAAAGGTTAGATTAGAAGCTCCACCCCTTCCAAGGATGGAAGGAGTATTTATAGTTACAGACTACTCGCCCTCCTGACGGGCTGTGGATTAGGCATACAGTGGGTAAAGACCCGTCCTTCCTCCACGGTGTTGCACTAAGCTAATAACTAAGCTAATAAACAAGTAAATAACGATATGTCTACGAGCTAACTTATGCTAGACTATAGTTGGAGGCAACCGACACTTCACTATGGAATTTCCAATTCCTAAGATGCTTAGTGCTTATATTTGAATATCATGCTCACTATTGTCCTACTCTAAATTATTCACAACTTCGTGGTTTAACTCATAAACCCACGAGCTCACCAACTTTATGTTGACGTTTTGAGTATCCATTTTGAGGTGTTATTAAAGTTGCCTAAAAGGTTGAGTATTGGCCGACTTAGCAAGATTTAAGACAAGACCCTCCGGGTGTATCCCGTGAAGTTGCCGTTTCACTTTTCCTCATGAAGTAGTTTGACTTTGAGACTTATGTTTCGATTCTATATTTTTACTTATCCGGTTGTGGAGTTTCGACTATGATCCATCGTATGTTATGCATTTTAGTATTTCTCTATTTAGACACATTGTGTTCTTGATCATGAAGTCATACTCAGTAAATGTCTTTCCATTGTGCTATTTTAGGGGTGTGACAAGTTGGTATCAGAGCCTTAGTTATAGAGAATTAGGTGGTTTAACCTAGACTATAATCTAGGAACCTTTATATAGTTGACATAATAGGACCTACGTGTGTGATTATGTGCTTATTCGCCTTTTATGTATTAGTCCCTAGTATTAGACCTTAGGAACCCTTCCTGAATTGAGTCAATTTATTTTCAAACCCATTAAGTTTCTTAAACAACTTGCACCTTAATTTCAAGACTGTTCTTGTTTGATTGGGTTGCGAAATTTATATGGGTGCAAGTTGGTAATTAACTTAATGGATTTGAGGAACTGACTCAAGGATGGAATATAGGCTAGATGGCATGAAGTGATGATGATAAGAAAATGTGGCATGATGCTATTCTAAAAACACCTGGCCAACGTTTTTACAATAACATGATGCGACATAGACTTATCAAATTCATGGATCGTTAAATTACGTCTGCGAAATAAAACTAGGACGCGACTACAACGTAGAATTAGGGCACCACTACTCGTCTCTACATAAACCCCTCCTTTATAGCGTTCACCGATGCCCTATCTTGAAGAAATCATGCCTCCAAGAAGATCGACTCGAGTTACCCGAGGTGATCATGATGAGGGGTGGAATAATTGGGAACATGGGAAGAAGTGCTAACGCGACAATGGAAACGACGACAACAACGATGCAAATCCTGGCTTTTCCACGACCATCGCCCAACAACTGCAGAACTTGCTACCCACTATCATTGCTCAGTTAGGAGATTACATCAGCAACACCGAGAACAATGTTAGTACGAACAACAATGTGGAGAACGATAACACCAACGAAAATGACGTAAATGGAAGTAACAATGACGGTGGGAAAGGGTGTTCGTACAAGGAGTTTACGGCATGAAAACTGGTGGATTTTGACGGCAAAGGAGGAGCATTGGTGTATACGGTGGATCAAGAAGCCGGCGGTGATCGACATAAGCGAGTGTCAACTCACCGGAGGGTGATGTATGCCGCAAGTCATTGGTAGGAAAGGCCTTGACCGATGGGACACGCAAAATCCATGCTAGAGGAAGAGAAGCTGCTATAGGGATGAATTGGGATGACTTTAAAGTGTTGCTAAGGAGGAGTATTGCCCAAGTAACGAGATGTCGGAGCTAGAGCACGAGTTCTAGACCCATGCTATGGTAGGAGCCGGTCACTGCGTGTATATGATTGATTCCATGAGCTTGCTAAATTAGTACCTTATATGGTCACTTTTGAATCCAAGAGAATTAAAAGGTACATCTATGGTTTGGCAACCGATATTTATGGATGGTGAAAGCGGTCGAGCTCGCTACTATTCAAAGTGCGATCATGAAATCGCAACCTTAACAGATGAGATGGTTAGGAATGGGTCATTGTCGAGAGTGGTGATAAGAAGAAGTCGTGAGTAATCCAAGTAAGCAAGAAGGTACAAACGGTAACACTAAGTAGGCGAAATGAGGAAAAGGAATTGTGACAACAAACTCGGGTAGGAAGGGATATGCGGGACCTCACCGCAATATTTCAAATGTGGCTACCATCATCCGGAGACTACGCTCGTCGTGTGTGTTTTAGTTGCAATCATCCCGGTCACATTGCAAAGAATTGTCGAGTAATGGCCATAGAGGTGACCCAACCAACGTCATTTACCCAAGGACCTATTATGAGTGTGAAGCCGTATCATTTCAAACACGTGTCCTAAGTTGAATAGGGCACTTGGGCAAGTCAGAGTAACCCGAATATAGCTTTAGTGACCAATGGAACAAACTCAAATCGTGGAGAAAATGGAAACCCGTCTCGTGGTCGAGTATTTGTGATGAACGCTGAAGAACCAGGACCCGAATGCCGTGACGGGTATGTCCTCCTTAAATGATCATTAAGATACCATATTGTTGATTCCGGCATCGATTATAGATTTGTTTCTACCGAATTCCTGCTTCTATTAAGGGTGAAACCTAGTGTCCGATACCTTAGCTATGGAATGGATATAGTGTATGACCAAAGAATAGAAACCAATAAGATGGCTCGAATTTCCATCATCTGGTAGCAAGACTCTTGGGTGCTGAGATACCATTCGTTCATTTTTTAGCAATCCCAAACTTTAGTCAAATTTTCTTTAAAAAATAATAAGCTTTTTAGCAACTTTTAACTTAATTTTCATGTCGGTTCTTGTTTGATGAGATGTGAAATCAAGTTTAAAGTTGCTACTTAGATTAAAATTTTGAAAATTTTGACTCAAAATGGTGAGGCATTTCATAAAACCTAATCGCTCGATAGTTACTATTGAATTACCCATTTCATTGCGCCTAGTAGAACGAAAGCGAGAAACCCAAATATACCTCGCGTGCTCAAGACTTTCTGAAGTGCTTCAGAAGACCTAACACGATTTACCCTCCTTGATGAATTGAGCTTCACATAGACTTATTTCTCAAGCGGCACCAATTACTTAATGCACGATACTTCTCAAGAAAGATTCCCGATTCGAATATCCTCGATTAAGAGTGCACGAGACCGACAACCCTTTAACGCGTTTAGAATTGTATGCAAGCACTTGAGTTTACATGTTAAGTCTTTTGGTTTGATCAATGCCTTCACAAGATTCAATAAATCCAATTAGAATGACGATAAGAGGAGCACCCATATCTACATCGGATTGTGACAGCGGTTCACACCGCAATTTTGGTGGGCCCTATAGGATGCATTGGGAACACAATTAGGTGAGTACGACTTACCATTTCTAGGCGATGATGATAGTATGCATGCTATCCGACTTTAGGAGATGTACTTAGGGCACACACTATTGATTTGAAGCAAAGCAGAATACACATCCCCATTAGTTGAATCTCCTCAACCTATGCGAATCTTAGCTTTAGATACCTACTGATTTGTTTATTTTTTTAAAGTGATCCCCAAATTGAGCCAATTCATCAAAAGCGTTGAGTTTCTTAACTTAATTTCAAGGTTGTTCTTGTTTGATTGGGTCGCAAAATTAAGTTGTATTCAAGTTGTAACGTAGCTTAAGGTTAGGTCCAACTTGTTGCTCAGATTAATCTCATGATAGTTCTTGTTTGATGAGTTGTGAGATTAAACTCGAAATAAGTTGTTACCGAGCTTAAACTTGTGGCTTAGCTTAATCTCATGCGAGT
The DNA here is from genome assembly GCA_022545495.1 of Chrysanthemum lavandulifolium. Lineage (NCBI taxonomy): Eukaryota > Viridiplantae > Streptophyta > Magnoliopsida > Asterales > Asteraceae > Chrysanthemum > Chrysanthemum lavandulifolium. The sequence goes on along the minus strand of CM040245.1, from coordinate 26,649,337 downwards.
TCTTGTTTGATGAGTTATAGGATTAAGCTAGACTACGATTGAGGCTCAACTTAAGCTACCTTAAAATTTGCTTAAGGTTTTGATGGCTTTACTCGAGGACGGAAGCTTACCTCATCGTGTGAGTATTATGTGGCTTCATTTGTGTGATTGCAAGAGGTTAGGAGGTATTGATAGTACCACTTGGAAGTAGCACCGGTACTATTTGGGTTGACACCCACACCGTAGCCTTATGTGTGCAACGAACGAAGGGTGAATACTATCCGATCAAGTTCTTTAACAGGGTAGACTATAACCACCCGTAAATTTTGAGACTTGGTTTTACAATAAATTATACTTATTTTTCTATTCTTGAACTTTTCTAAACTTATCGGATTTGAAAACTAGAAAACAAGACGCATCGTGTTCCTAAGACAACCGTAAGCTTATAAAACATTTTAGATAAAATTATTATATTATCTATGAAAAATTATACGTATAAATACTGTTTTATCGTAAACATTATTTCGGACGAATGGCGAAAACCTCGTAAATTAAAACTATCGTTTACTACGCCAAATGGGGCCCACATTGTTTATATATAAAAGATTACTAAAAATAACACAAACATCCCCTTGTACTTATTTACAACACCGCCCACTATGGTTTTGTTTTTACGCGTTTAGCCTCTCAAGGGAGTATATAAGCACCCCATTTAGGGTTTACCTTCATTTTTCATAACTCACCTCACCGGAAAATACTGCTCTGCGCCGCTCCCCTTTTCCGACGAATTTCCGGAGAGCCATTTTATTTTCTTACGTGTTAGATCAAGGCAAAGTAAGCATTTCTGGGTTGGTTTGAGTCCGAGAAGGGTTGTTTGCTAGGGTTTTGCCGTGACCACCACCGTACCGCCATCACCGTTTCCTTCTTTTCGTTTATAGGTAAACTCACCACCATCACCATAGTTATACTTTTGTTTATTTTATTAAGACCTTAATCGGATCTAAAAAAAACTAAAACGATTTTGATATTAAAGCTAACTAAACAAATGTTTTCTATTTAAAACTCGTGTGGATCTTTGTTTTTAAGCTGTAAATAGTTCGACTCGTGGGCAAGTCGACTCAACTCAGTGAGTTAAGTCAACTCAACCGATCAACTCACTGAGTTGAGTTGACTCGGACTTATGGACGATTTTGGACACAAATTAGTCGATAAACCCGACACTAATATTCACGCGAATAATAATGACTAGTAAATAATTAAAACTTGAAAAATTGTATAAAAGCGGTATAAATTGTATCAAATTGGTGAAATGCAATAAATAAAACTTGTTATTCAAAAGTCGAACGACTTGGAAACGTTATATAAACGAACGCGTCATGTCCATATTTTATGAAAACCATTTTATAACTTAAACCATTACGATTTGTAAATATTATAAACTTCTCTAATTACTTAATTATCAACATCATAAACCTTTTATCAATTGTACATTTCTTTTCTAAACCATAACATTTTATCAACTTTTTGGGACCACGAGGTAAACACCGAAACAACTTATCGACATTTGTCTTTCGTATAACTTTATTCATTATTTCTTCTCTTTATTCCATTTTAATTGTTTTAGTGTGTTTCGCTGACTTTTAGCATCCTAACGTGAGTTAACCTTGAAACTATGTTTTTCAAAAACCATACGAGATACAAATGATTACTACCGTTCATCGCCATCGAAACTAAATATTTTAATCAACAACACGAGTATTCCACGAACGTTACTTTTATATTACTTTTGAGTATCAATTTCTGAAACATGTTACCTAAACACTTGGTTGTGCCGATCGTGTATCATTGTGCTTTGCTTCTTGACACTGTTTACGATACCTGAGTTACTGTTCATTGCTATCTTCTGAGGTGAGTTTTCGTAGCCCCTTTCTCACTATATTTTTCCTTGGGGGAAAATGGTACTCAAATGATATTTTAAACTATTTTTATGCTTTGTGAGCTACCGATTTCGTGTTTTGGACAATTACGTATGTTTGATTGAAATATGTGCTTCTGTGTGATCTTCTTTGTGTGATCATTTGTGCGCAACTGTTTAACTCTAATTGGAGCCGAAGCATTGATGGTACTATCGGGATTATTGGAAATCATGTAGACGTGACATTTGTGAGGTTCAATTGTTGCATGCATCATGGTTTAAGTTAGTGCTTATATTTGTATATAATGCTCACTATTGTCCTACTCTAAATTATTCACAGCTTCGTGGTTTAACTTTTAAACCTACGAGCCCACCAACTTTATATTGACGTTTTTGAGTATCCATTTTCAGGTGTTATTAAAGTTGCCTAGAAGGTTGAGTATTGGCCTGACTTAGCAAGACTTAAGACAAGACCCTCCCGGGGTGTATTCCATGGAGTTGCCGTTTGACTTTTCCTCATGAAGTAGTTTGACTTTGAGACTTATGTTTGGATTCTAGATTTTGTACTTATCCCGGTTGTGGGAGTTTGCGACTATGATCCATCGTATGTTATGCATTTTAGTATTTCTCTATTTAGACATCTTGTGTTCTTGATCATGAAGTCATACCCCGTAAATGTCTTTCCGCTACGCCATTTTTGGGGTGTGACAATAGCCTCTTCAAAGGTCTTACATGCTTCCAAAACGATCGGATCAAGACCATAATTCATCTCAGCCACACTTTGCACAAGATCTTCATTCATGGAGTTAGTTTGATCGGCCAAACTAGCAGAAGATCTCTTATTCATATAATTAGTATCATTCGAATCATTAGCAGGAGAATTACCCACATCTTTCGAAACCTTGGAAGCGCTAGTCTTATTGAAGAACCCTTTTTCCATCTCTCAAAACCCCACAACCACAGCAAAACACTCGAATTCACCAAGAACAATGCAACAGCAGCAGCAAAACCAAAATAAATAAAGGTAAAACCTTAACGCAAGGTTAGGGTTTTAAAACTTTGAAGCTTAAGAAACTAACCCCCCCCCCCCATCATTTTGATCGTTCCACGTAATGTTAAATCAATTAAACAATCCCAAGAGACTATGAAACGAATAAAACCCTAAGTCGAAACCGATTACCAAAAGAACCCTAAAACTATGTAATCAAACAACAAATCTAATTAAAGTAAGGAGAAACTAGGATGTTAATCACACCTTAACTCAAATCGTTGCAAAAGCAGATGGAATAGGAGAATAATTTGTAAACCGATCGGAAAAAGGTGTTTGGGGATCGAATTCGCCCTAGAGAGTTTTAGGGTTTTAAGAAAAAAACAAACATTGAGCCACCATATTTTGATAAAGTAGTAAACCCAAATCATAAGCTTATAAATGAAACTAGACCACAAACATATTCTCGATCATATTATTGTAAAGCGCAAGAATATTCTTATAAAGGAAACTAAACCACAATCATATGCTTATAAATGAAACTACAACCCGCTCATACTTTGTAGCAAATGTGAATGTTTAAAACAATTAAAATGAAAAGCACAATGAATAATTCACAAGTCTCTTGTAAACAACCCTTAAACACGGATCCGAGAACCCATTAAGTCACGAGAAGCTGAGAACTCCCATTGACCAATCATAATTTAGTAAACCATTTTCTTTTAAATTAATATAATTAATTCATAAGGGCATTAAGGGTAATTAACATTTACACATTCTTTAACTGATAATTCAAAATTTTCCTATAATCATGCCAAATATACGGTTTCTTATTTTACAAATTGATTTCCCATATTTCTTTTCTCTAAAATTCACAAAGTATAATCAAACCCTATTCCATAATTGAGAGCCACCCCCATAGCCACCTTCATTGTTGTTTCCAGATCCTTGTTTAAGGGTTGTTTTCTCCATAACCCTAATTAGATCCGATTAGATCCACCATAACCGGATTCTCATACTTTCATAAATCTTATGTTATTCTTTTTTTGTAGAAAAACTTCCAAAAGGGACTGATGGTTCTTAAACAAATGGATGCTTCAAATGTCAAACCGGATTCTCATACTTTCAGTTATATTATCAGCAATTGCAATAGTGAAGACGATATCATAAAGGTTAGAAAACTTTCATAAATCTTCTGCTATTAATGTTATAAAATGGTCAATTTTGTTTTACATGATTCGATTGCATAGATGATGTCTATAATTTGTATTGATGAAAACATTTTAGTTCGCCAACAACTCTATTCTTATGTATTTGATGGTGTTTTCTATGTAGTATCGCAAAGAATTGAAAGAATCAGAGTTCAACCTACAAAGCACATTTTATGGCACTTGTAAATGAATACACAACTTGTGGGTTGTTTGAGAAGGCAAAACATGTAAGCTTTTCTTTACTATCTATCTCTTAATGGAGCCCACCGCTCACGTTTAACCAACTTATCGATATAATAATCAAACAAAGATGATTTAGATATTTTCTTTTCGATCGGTATATTTGTAACTATAGTTTATGGTTATGGTTTAATAAGTTGTTCATCCGGCAAAGAAAATTATTTACTTGATTTAACGAGTTGAAGTAAGATACAAAATAAATTGGTTACATCCTTGCATTAAATAACACGAATGTAACTTTGGCCACTAAATGGATATAATTTATGTTACACAACTAAAATCACTATCCCTACGATAAGTTGTTTTAGATTTATTGTTTGGACCATATATTTGAGAAACTTGAAATTAACTAAAAGGGTATGCATATATGTTTTAAGTTTGATATAAAATCAACAAAAGAGTTATACATATTTGTTTACGTATAAAACATAGATGTTTACGTATAAAAACATATATGTTTTACTTATAAAACATATATGTTTTGTGTTTGGATTATACACGTTTGCCATTTTCGAATGTGCATACTGCAGATATATTGTTATTCTATCGTGTGATTCACAATAGGGCCGGTGAAGCGAAGATGTCATCGGTGGGAAGTATGTCGATGAACATTGGGCATGTTCAAGTGGTTTCTAGTGAGTAGGTCTTTTCTTCTATCTCATCATTGAACTTAAAATTCCGATTTTTAGATATTCAAGTAAATCTTGATAAGATTATATCAAAATTTATAACAAGTGTAAGTAGTAACTCATCGGTATCGAATCCAAGAATGGATGCGTTGTAACTCTTGTGGAACAACCCGAAAGCAAAAACTACTGATAGCGACTGTTCAAGTTAAGATGTGAATTGTGTATATTCTTTATTAGTCATTATGGTGACCACATACCGACGGTCTTTAACATGTTCAAGTTGTATACAATGCTATGAAGAGTGATGTAAGGATGAAATACTTTCGTAGCTCATCTCTTCATTTTAGGTATCTATCGAAACAATACATCTCGTTACATTCTCATGATGCTTATTTTTATGATCATTAGTTGCATCTTTTACTTCATCTCGTGCGGTTGTTTAACATTTTTGTTTCATCAAATCTTTGTTGGACCTCAAGCTAAGCATCATCTCATTTTGTCATGTTTCATTGTTTAGCGTAGTAATAAAGAATAAATTTCTTTGCCACATAACTAAATTAACAACATCGTGGAACATATATTGGAGGAGGGGCATTAGCTATAATGTTGGACCAATTGTCTATATAGGTAGAACATTAGTGCATTTCATTATTATCAGTGACTAGGAAACCCAACCTTGATGCATTTTTTGTTCAGTTTATTGATTAGTATCGTTTGGGATGTCTTAAATATGGATATGTAGTGTCTTCTTGATAAATAATTATGAATTGTACTTGTTCTTTAGCTAGTTGAGGCCTGACTAGTTCCGTTTTATATGCATGTATGTTTTTAACACGTTTGTTCTTGGTTTAACATTTATGTTTTCAACATGTTCTTGGTTTAACATATATTTAACATGTATGTTCTTAGTTTAACATGTATGTTTCTAACGTGGTTATACAAATAATTTTAATTTAATGGTTATAGCTTCTTTATTTTCCATTTAACATGTATGTTCTTGGTTTCGATAAATTTACATTATCTAGAAAACACATAGGCACTTTACTATTTGAAAACATAAATTGTAAAATATTTTTCCAAAACATAAATAAAAAATTAAATTTAGGCCCTCATACATGTGTTTATAAGTGTGTATATTAGTTTGCGTTTATTTTTCTTAATTTTATACTTTTCTTTGTATCGATGTATTGAATTAAAGAATGATGACAACGAGTGTGCACATTTGTCCATCTTCTGAAACATTGAAAAGGAGCGTGCATGTATGTCCAACTTCTGAACTTTGACGACTACGAGTGTGCATATATGTCTCGACTTCTAAAAATGTTGATAACAAGGAGTGTGCACATATATCATTTGCATTAAAATTACTTGTACACACGTGTATAGATCGATTAGATTCATGTATTTCTCCTTCTTAGAAATTTGTATTTAATTGTATATCAATCGATATTGGATTTTGTATTTAACATGTATGTTCTTGGTTTCATATAAACTTACTTATCTAGAAAACATGTATGCACTTCAGTATGAAAAACATGATGTCGAAAAAACTATTTCAAAAACCAAAATAATAAAATTAATTCATAAAAACACATATGCACTAAATCAGTTTTTAAACATGCATGTTCAGAAAAAGCAAAAAAAAAATAACAAAAAATAAAAAAACGCCAAAAAAAATTGAAATTTGAATGTTTTTAAAAAATAGGATTTATTTATTTTAAAAAATCAAAAATAATAAAAATTGACTTTTACAATTATACCCTTTTGGATTAAATAAAAAGGTTTAATAATTCGTAAAAGGATATGTTGCATTGATATGTTGCACAATATGCATTTCTAGGAGTACATAAAGGGTTCTCATGATTTCGACTTAATGTGTGTCACACCCCAAAATACACGCTGCGGTGAATGGAATTTCGGGGATGACCGCCATAACATCACATGATTATAGTTATATTGAGCGACCTAAAGTGTCGTTTGGAAAACACATCGTTTGATATAATAAAATATTCGAGTTTACAAAAGATAGGTCCCAAAAGATATTTATCATTTGCGAAAATAAGTTTGTTACAATCCAAACGATGTTTTAAAGTGCATAAAATCCATGTGAGACGCGTCGTCACCGCGACTCTATGATAAGTCCTTATGCATGCCATGAAGTGTATGCCTTAGATACCTGAAAATACATTGCTAAAAGTGTCAACACAAAGGTTGAGTGAGTTCATAGAGTTTATGAAAATGTTTTCTACGACTACCACAAGTATAGGCCATGTATGACAAATATGCCACATAAAAATGTTACAATTGCTATAAGCACATGACACCGGCTAGATCGATCATGATGTTAAGCCCTAACAGTGTTTGCCAAACAACTCAAATAATGATATTAAATGAAATGTATCCGTTTGACGATTGGGACCACCAACCCGGATGGAGGAGTCACCTCAATAGATCTATTCACTCACTCGCCTTCCGGAATTAACAGTTCATGATTATGAAATGGAGACATTCAATTGGCAATGAGGTAACTTAAGCAATGTAAATGAATTTGATATACTTGGTATCGTAATAAAATGATGTGCAATGTATTCTCCCCGTAGGTTTGAATTAATGTATAAACTTGTAAAACGGGGCTATGAAATCTCACGATACAATGATTATGATGATATAATGGCAATCTTGAAATGAGGTGCAATCTCTATCTGCAACCTAATATGAATGATATGATCTATTATAAATCATGAATATATATCGTATATGCAAATCCACATGTAATCTATACCACTTGTGCGCTTTTGAAAATAGAGTTTATCGTGAAATATATGTTTATGACATCTTGTCAAGTTACAAAATACTTTACAAGTATTTACATTGAAACAACATCATCGATAGTTGTTTAGTGATTTATCAAGAAATTATAGCTTTTGTCACAAAATAATGTACTTTGATAATTCGTGAAAGTGGCTAAATGGCCTCGAAAAGCTAATCGTAAAATAGTGAATATCGAGTGTTAGAAACAAACTCAATGATTTTAGAAAGCTTGTAACATTATATAAAGTCATAACACTGAACTTTTATCCATGCGAGTTCGATCATAAAGAAAAATAATGGTGAAGTGAGGTAGTTGAGCTAAAATGTAGTTTATGGCTAGTTTTCGGAAAGTTTGAGTGGTCGAGTTTACTCGTTAGAACTCCGTTTGACTAACGGTTGAACATTTTGAAAAATAGGCTAAGCGAACTCACTTTTACTAGAAGACATCGTTTTCTCAAAAGCATTCTATCGATATGAAAAATGGCTCCAAACGTGGTCACTTGCGATAACCACTTTGGTCTAGTAGAAAATATGTGTTAATACTTGTGAAAATAAGTACGATAGCTATAATTTATCCTAATTACAATTACACATTCAAAAATATTAATCCGGTTCGTTAAGCCACAACAAGCTATCCATTGGACTAGTCTCGTATGCTAAAACAACACCGATCCAAACGCTCCTTTATGGACTCTAAAATGAGTAATTTAAGTAAGCAATCCAAACACTCTATTATATTTTAATAAACCCTCGCGCTTATAAAATATCGTTTTTATAAGGTTTCTAACGTTTCCTAATAATTTATAGGTGATACAATAGCATTTGGTAAGGTTTTCAAAGCTCAAACGGACTCGAAAACGCTTAAAAACACCAATTTTATTTCCCATCAGCTATGGGTACTTTGACTTTTTCAGAAAAATTGTCCGTCTTTGACCATGCTTAAATCTCTCATTGTACACTTCTAAGCTTAAAAATCTAGTGATTAAAAGTAAAACATCATTTCGGACAACTTTCGTGTTTTACACTTAAGCCGGTTCGGACCTGAAAGGGGTCAAAACCTCGATTTAAAATCATATCAGCATGTATATTTTTTCAAATTGCTGTTAAAAAAATATAAGTTTCGTTAAACTTTAATTGGCCATAATTTCTTCGTTTTAAGTCCGTTTCACGTTCTTTATATCCTCGGAATCGTGATAGTATGTATTAATATATTTTTGATAAATCGACTCTTCTAATTTATGTTTACAACTCGTTTTTGACCTTTGAAAACCCTTGACAGCAAGTATATTTTCAGAAAAATAGTTTTCGTCGTCAAAATTGAAAATAGCGTAACTTCTTCATTATAAACCCGTTTTAACCCGTTCAAGCGACCACGGTTTCGTTTTAAAGTCTATTTTCTGAAAATATAAACCAAAATAGTCCATGATCTGTCGAAATTTCCAGATTTTACAAAAATGAACAGCCCTTAATTATATGTCGTCGAAAATGATTTTTCTAGTTCAAAGCTTGTACTAAACCTTTCCAATCAACACCAAAACTATTCTAAACCTACCATACACCTTCTTAGGGTGTCATGGGTTCCTAAACTTCACAAAAATGATAAGGTTCATAGGAATATTAATTATAACTTGTAAGTCCATCTTATGTTGAAAAATATATATGAAGTGGTATAAACACATGGTATACTTGCATGATTTGTTATAAGTATATAAAAATAGATCAAGTAGGAGTATGTAAGATTAGGAAAATTATTTAGAACACTTACTTGCAATATGAAGAGGTTTGTGAAGGTAATGAACTAGAATAATAACCAAGTAATTAACTCTTTAACAAAGGTAATGAGAACTATTATAAAATCAAAAGATGGAAAAGTATATTAGGCTCAGAGAGATGGTTCGTTGATACAGAGAAAAAGAAAGAAAAATGTACTAGTTTCTCTAAGAGCATTCCGAATCATAACACCATAACACCAATAACACCGTTCACGTCAGCGCCACATCAGCTTTAACATTTAACATTAACATCCCAAAAAATACCCACAACCATAACATCCCAAGTTAAACTTTAACATCCCCAAAAAACAACCAAAAAAACACCCAAAAACACCCTTTAACGGGCGTTGCCCAAGCAACGCCTCCCCCTTTTTTCCTTCTTAACGCCGTGACTCCAATGGGAATAACTGCTTCAACGACGTTAAAGCACATATAACGCCGTTATGGCGTGTTGAATGGGAATGCTCTAAGTGTAGAAAATGAACAAAAGAGTAGCAAATATGACTTTGTATACTTAGTAGATCTTTGTTTAGATATGTTATCTTCACTTGGACGTGGCATGAAAGAGTTGGTGTCAAATATGTGTCAATATTGTGTTTATGAGTTGAGATCATATAACTCATATTGTTATAGAACCAATGAACCAATTATAACCATCCATTTTCATCTAAATTAATAAAAATTATTTTCCACCCTTTTTAAAAATAACATATCTTGCAAACGGTAAATATTCGTTACAAAAAATACACCATCGTGGCGAAATTAAATTATCTTTCTATAGATATGCATTGTTATATACTTTCGATGAAGTTTTTTTTTTAAATTTCGCCCAGAAAAATCACATGTGATTTTTAAAAATCACATGTGATTCGTAAAAATCAAATCACATGTGATTTGTTTAAAATCACATGTGATTTTTACAAATCCTGGACGAAATTTTTTTTTAAAAAAGTTCGTCGAAAGTATATAACAATGCATATCTACAGAAAGATAATTTAATTCTCGTCGAGATGGTATGATTTTTTTGGCGTAACGATTAACAGTTTGTGAGATATTTAATTTTTGAAAAAATGGTGAATATATTTTAATAAAAAAATGAGTGGCTATGATTGGTTGATTGGTTCTATGACAAATATGAGTTATATAATGAACTTTTCTCTTGTGTTTATTTAGTGTTTATAATATTATATAATGTTAGTTTAGTGATTTGAGGATATAGTTTGATCTCGGTAATTACTAATGTAAAGCCTTTAAGTTACAAAACTTAAAACCGGTTAACATAAAAATATAATACTTATAAAAATATTAAAACTTATCAATATACTCTATATTAGTATATTAGTTGAGTGATAAGTTTAACGGAGTGCGATACATTTTAAAAACTAATAACGTTGGTTCAAATACGCGTACTACGTAAAAAGTACAAAGTTTACGTAAAAATGACAAAATAGCGATAGTTCATATAAAATATGACTATAAATAAAATAAAATGCCTAGAATACATAGACTCATCATAGTCTTGTGTTGGTTACGAGTAAAGCTCACGCGATTGAAATAACCAAATAAATATATATACGTAACAATATATATATCAAAATAAATTCAAAACATCGGTAAACTAATAATATAATTTTATAGTCTTAAAATTAGTATAAAAATATATCGGGATAATTGTTGGAAGTGTCGGATCAATTATTCAAAATAAATGATCGATGCGATAGCGTTTATTTAATAAATAAATACGTATGAAATGAAATATGCAAACCCATGCATAAATTAATATGAAGATCATGTTATCGATGATATGTAGACTAATTCTAGTCTATATGTAGTGTCCTCAATGATGTTCCATGAATACGCGATTAACCCTCCGTGTTATGGCAGATTTGATACTCGTAAACCTAGTTTACGAAATATGATGAATAGTGAATCATGAATAGCGATTTTCTTGGGAATGAATAGTGTTTCGTGAATAGTAAAATAACCTCTCAAAATGACAAATCGACTTAAAAATGATGAATAGTAAATGATGAATAGTAACCGTGAATAGTAAATTTCGAGATGAATAGTGAAATTTTCAAAGTTTGTAAAATGACCGAAATTACGAGTTGTCACAAAGAGGTTCTCAAAATAAAGGCCCCTATATATATATATATATATCCAACTTAAACTAATAACCGACTATATATAATTTCTAACATTTTGTAATTGCATATATACCCTTTCAAAACCTTCGTAATTGAATACATTCTTTTGGAACCTTTAATATGTCATACATATCAAATAATTATTTAATATTATTTTAAACTTTAAATAATGATAATTATAATATTATAAATATCAAAGCAACATTTCTTCAAAGGTACGATGTTCGAGCCTCAAAATGAACTCAGTATAACCAAAAACAATATATAAAGACAATATTTAACCTCACAAAAAGTCATGTTATCTCATATATATAATACGAATACATGAAATAAACTCATCATAATATCATAATTGTTATATATGTACAACATATTAAGTATGTTTACAATCAAAGGGTATATAACTAACAACAAGTTTGTAAATAAATTTGTTTTCTATAATAATAGTTGTCATGTATTTTAGAATTGTACATTTATATTTAATAGTTATTTGGATATATATATATATATATATATGCTAGGCGAGTACCCGTGCCTAGCGGCATCGGTTTCTAGCGGCAGCCGTTTCTAGCCGAGTGTCCGCAGCAGCGGCAACGGTATCTAGCAGAGTAGCCATGTCTTATGGCGATGGTATCTAGCAGAAAATCGCGCTAGCGGCAATGGTGTTTAGTTTTCGACAAAATTCGTGGCGAATAAATTTTTTCAAAAATTGTATATGTATTGCTCGGGAATCCTTTTCAAGAGAACTTTTCTCAAGGCATGATTGCACAACAACGACAATAGATTATTGTGTTTTTATGAAGGTATAGGGTATGACGATTATTTACCGACAAACATCTTATTCAACATGTAATTTTTTTATAGATTGTTGTGGTTTATGGTACTTTTATTTATTTATCTACTTATTTATTTATTTATTATTATTATTTTGTTGACTAAATTGGCATTCGATTATTGTTGTTTTTCCGAAGCTATAGTGGTGGCGACGATTAACGATATACGATATTGTGGTAAGTGTTTTGTATAACGTTCAAAATAAAACGTGAAAAAGGATGAAAATGTAATTACAAAATGTTGTAACATGTGATAATTCAACTTTAGCAAAAATTCTTAACATATATCAAACGACATAGAAAAATATTTAATGAAACTTAAAATAAAAGATTACATCAATTATGAAATATTAATTAACAACACATGTTACTCGTCACGTAAAACTTCTTGATACACGACATTTGAGGTATAGATTCCTGCTTGACGGAACTCTTTGACTGGTTTAACCAATACCTTTGTTGTTCTACGAGATATCCCTCTAGACAATGCCACATAAAGCTGGCCATGAGAGAAAACAGAATCTGGCAAATAGACACCCACATTTGGAATTGTTTGGCCCTGAGCTTTATTAATAGTCATCGCAGCTAAGGTGCACGGGAATTGTGTTCTCTTTAGTTTGAAAGGAACATGTCATCTTCGAGATGGAGCAAGAGGAATTCTTGGCAAGAGCACTCTAACTCCAACAGATCTTGTCCCACAACAATCTCAAAGATTGATGACATTAGGATTAAAATTTTGACGGTGAATATTTTTTAAATAAACTCTATTTTAGCGTTAGAGAATTAACGGCACCATGATCTTTGTGTTAGGTGTCGTTTGGTTGCATTGTTTTTTTCGAGAGTGGTGATCTTTTGTTAGGTGTCGCTACGAGTTGAAAAATTCAAGTTTGTGTTTACCTATATGCGTGCACATTTTTTTTTGAAACAACCATCATTTAAGAAAATTGTTCGTGTTATGTGTAAGTATTTACTTTCATTAAAAATTTGACATACTATGTATCGCTTGCATATTTTTATTTTTAAAACTTGCTCTACAAAAACTTGTTTAACAAATGTTAACTTTTAAGTGTGTTGTTACTATAATTTTTGGTGACCTTTATTTGTGACCGGTAAATGAACATTTTTTTGGGATTCTACTTTTTTTTTTTTTTTTTTTGCTTTGTGATGACTTCAAAATTTTAAAAGTGATTCTCTAGGTATCCAAGTTCTATAACCTTTTACAAAGCCCATGATACTTCTACTTATCCCTTTTCAGCCTATATTGTATATTTTTTTTGTTTTTACAAGAAAACACATCTACAACTTTTCCATAAAGTTTCACACATTTCAAAATTTTCAGACTGTTTGAAAATGCAAAGTTAGATTTCAAACTCAAATGTCATTGTCTCTCTTTAACTCTACATACACGTCTGACAAAAGATGAAAAGTAACATATAGATTCCCTTTCAAGTTTGAATACTTTTCTTTATAGCTTTCAACTTTTTAAAGAAAATAATATTGTAATAAATTCACTAAAGCAGACCAACACCTCTAGAATCAAATTAATACATCATCAAATTTAACATTCTAATATCAAACAATGTAACAAAAAATAAATAAGTAGTGAACACAAATTTCAACGGTATAATCTCAAAACCTTTTACAACAAAAAAATAAGAGAAATCGTAATTAATACACCATAAACTTTACAACATATTTACATCATAAACTTTATAACAAAGTTTACACTATAAACTTGTAACAAAATTTAAACTATAACAACATTTCCATTATAAATTTTATAACAAAGTTTACATAATAATCATGACAAACTTTCACAACAAACTTAATAACATAATTTACGCTATAAATTTATTACAAAATTTACAATATAAACTTTATAACAAATTTATTACACTATAAATTTATTACACTATAACTAATCCACCTAATAAACTTTATAACAATGTTTACAATATAAATTTATTACAAAATTTACAATATAAACTATTTAAGCCACAAATTTTATTATAATTAAATAAATTTACACAATAAATATTAAAACAATTTACATAATAATATTAATAATAACCATTATAAAAATATTAACTTTAAAATAAAGCATACTATTTCGCAATAAATAAGATTCCGACTCATCGCTCAAGAAGAATGGCTGAAAAAAAATATTACATCTACCAAAAAAATCATTAGATCTAAAAAAATCGGATCAATAAAAAAATTAAAACTTATGGATCTTTAAAAATTTTAAAAATAATGGATTTTTACAAAAAATATATAAGAAAATATGAATATTTAAAAAAATAAGATATGTCAAAAACAATTACGGATCTTTAAAATAAAAATAGATCTACAAAAATTTAATAAATCTACAAGTAAAAACAATAGATCTAAAAAAAATTTAAAAAAAATTTACGGATTTAAAAAAAATAGATCCAACAAAAATCGGATCTTTAAAACAATTTAAAACTTACGGTTGTTTAAAAAAAATAGAAACAAATAAGGATTAAAAAAATAACTTAAAAAATAAGGAACTTTAAAAAAATAGATCTATCAAAAAAATACGGATCTTAAAAACAAAATTTGATCTACCAAAAAACATTAGATCTACTAAAAAATTCGGATCTATAAAAATAAATAAAAAGTTACGGATCTTTAAAAACATATATATACGAATCTTTATAAAAAATGTAAAACATTATGGGTCTTAAAAAATAGATCTATAAAAAATTACGAATCTTAAAAAAATATAGATCTACAAAATAAAATCAATATAGCTACAAAAAACATTAGATCTACTAAAAATTCGGATCTATAAAAATATTAAAAAGTTACGGATCTTTAAAAAAAATACGGATCTTTAAAGAAAAATGAAAAAAAAATACGAATCTTAAAAAAAATTATATCCACAAAAAAAATCAATAAATCTAAAAAAAACGCATCTATTTTTTTAAGACAAAAAAACGCATATTTATGAAAAGAAAAAAATCTACGGATCTATTTTTTAAGACAAAAAAACGAATATTTAAGAAAAAAAATTGCGGATCTATTTTTTTTAAGACCAAAAAACGAATATTTATGTAAAAAAAATACGGATCTATATTTTTTTAAGGCCAAAAAACGAAAATTTATGTAAAAAAATTACGGATCTATTTTTTTTAAGAACAAAAAACACATCGGATGTATAAAAAAAACGTACCAAAAAAACGTGGTTGGGTGGGGGGTCGTTGGTTGCTGCTGTGAGGAGGGTGGTGGCGGTGGTACGATGGTGGCGTCGGTACGGTAGTGGCGGCGGTAGAGTAGCGGCGGGCGGGAGTAGGGTTTAGTTGGGATTAGGGTGTGTGTGTGTATTTTATTTAGAGGAGAGTGTTTTTTTTTTTAATTTTGTGGAGAGAGTTTTTTTTTTTTTTTAGAATGAGAGGGTTTGGTTGGGAGTTGGGTTTAGTTAGAAGATGAGAGTGTTTTTTTTAGGAGTGAGATGAGAGTAAGTGTGTGTTTTTTTAAATAAAAAATGTAAAGATGAAGTAAATAGGATTGGATGATGGGTGTTTATTGGTATTAGTTTGTTTTGGATTGGATGATGGTTGGTTTGATAATTTTTAGGATCGGATGTTGGTTTGGTGTGTGTAAATTGTGCTTGGATATAGGTACGGGTATTTGAATCTTAAAGATGGAGGTTGGGTTTTGGTTGGGGATATGCATGCTTTATAGTAGTATAGATATATATATATATATATATATATATATATATATATATATATATATATATATATATATATATATATATATATATATATATATATATATATATATGTGACATATTTAAGGTTTAAGAGGAATGTATAGGCAATTATAAGTTTAAGTTAGATATATATAGAATTTTGAGCTTTTGAGAGGATTCATACAACAAAGGGTAACATTAGGACACAAGCCCTTTGGTCACTACGCAAACATTTGTTTGTGAAGTTTTAATAATTTCTAAGCGTGAAATTGAAAGCATTAAATTAACCTCAAAAAGTTCTAATGAAAGATTTTTTTATTGTTATGTCAGTTTGAAGTTGATATTTTGTTTTGGTAACCATGGTTTCCAACTTTTTAGCTGACTAATTAACAGACTTTAAGTTGAAATTTTTGCACAAATAAAAAAAATGAAATAAAGTTTAAGGGCGTAACGAGTCAAACAATCTGTACCAGACTTTTTGGATCACAAGTGTAAATTGGTTATCGGTTGTGCTAGTAACATTAAAACCGAAGAGTATGTTTGTCAATAATTTAGAGAACCAAAAATCTCTATGCAAGTTTCGGTTGAAAAGCATTATTGTGGATGACCAAATTTCATTGACAAATTGTCTTTATCGCAATTAAAAGTTGGAAAATTTTGCATAATCAAACAAAAAATAAATGTCCTGGGTCTACCGGTTTAATAAATTTGCACAACTCAAATGTTACGTTTATCAATGAAATATAAACCACAAATATATTCTCGATCTTATTATTATGAAAGCAACTACAATAATACTAGCCACACTATATATATTTGCAGCAATTGTGATTTTTTTATAGCAATCAAAATAAAAACACAATGAGTGGTTCAATATCTGGTGTCTTTTTTATTTTCCTAATTTTCACAACGTTTGCCTCTTCTACTTCTTCTTTGAATAAAAATATTCATAAATGTCCTAAAAGACAGAGTGAAGCTTTGCTTCTCTTTAAACATAACCTTTCCTCCATCAATTACACAAACGATTACCTTGATGACGTCTGTTATGATTTCATGGGTTCTGATTATCATCCAAAAATGATGAGCTGGAATACAAGTACTGATTGTTGTAAGTGGGATGGAGTTAGATGCGACAACTCCACCGGTGACGTCATCCGTCTCGATCTCCGTTGCGGAATGCTACAAGGTACAATTCATCCTGACATCTCCCTCTTCAACCTCACACACCTTACTTATCTTGATTTGGGATTTAACAAACTTAATGGGACATTGCCATCTTGGCTGTTTACTTCCCCCTCTTTAGAATATCTCTATCTAGATCATAACATGTTCAGTGGAAATGTTCCTTTTGAGTCATTTGCTCTTCCATCATTAAAAGAGTTAGACCTCAGTAACAACAATCAGTTAGGTGGCCAAATTGATGTGCAAACATTTCGACAACTCACCAACCTCACTTACCTGTTCCTTTCATCTAATAATTTTAGTGGTGAATGGGAGTTGGATACATTGTTATCAAGCCTCACAAACCTTGAACAACTCGATCTCTCATACAGCGGTTTGTCTGTTACAACAAAGAATGCCAATCATTATGTCAACCCTGGTTTTAGAGAATTATCTTTGGCCTCTTGCAAGCTAAAGGTGTTTCCAAATTCATTTCGAGCCATGAAACAACTTGGAGTGTTAGATCTCTCTAGCAACGAAATCCATGGCCAAATTCCTCATTGGGCAGGGGAGATAGGAGTTAATGAGTTGTATTATTTGAATCTCTCACATAACTTCATAACAGGCTTGCCACAATTTCAATGGTATGGACTAGAAGAACTATATCTGCAGTCCAACTTGATTGAGGGGCCATTCCCTCCATCAATTTGCAACATGAGCAAGCTAGGGTATTTAGATATGTCCAATAATAGCTTTGGTGGATTGATTCCACAATGCTTTGGAAATATCACCTCATATCTTGAAATGATAGATATGGGGAATAATAGCTTTCAAGGAACAATTCCAAATGTATATGGGGATTGTGGAAGTTTAGAAGGGCTTATTTTAAAAGGAAATCAATTAAGAGGAGAGGTGCCAAGTTCCTTGTCCAAATGTCGATTCTTGAAAGTGGTTGATTTGGGAAACAACCACTTGAATGGTACATTCCCTGGTTGGTTAGGAGATCTTCCAAATTTGCAGGCTCTTGTCCTCAAATCAAACAACTTTCATGGTCACATTCAACCCTCTTCAACTGTTGAATCCCCCTTTCCAAGTCTTCGAGTTCTTGACTTATCTCATAATAGGTTTGTAGGTCAACTCCCTGCAAAATATTTTCAAAATTTCAATTCCATGAAGAATGTGGTGAAAAACAGCACAAAACCAGAATATTTGTCCACGGGTGGAATGTATTACTCATTCGTCGTTGCGGTGAAAGGGGTGGATCGAGATATTCCAAGACTTTTTGTTGGCCTAACTATTATTGATTTATCAAACAATTATTTCGAAAGTGGGATACCAGAAATAATCGGAAATTTGAGTTCTTTGAAAGTGCTAAACTTGTCCCACAATAGCCTTAATGGTCGAATGCCAAACTCTCTTGGTAAGCTATCAGAGATTGAATCATTAGACCTTTCTTGGAACCAACTCATAGGAAATATCCCTCAAAGCCTTGCAGGAATCAAGGGCCTTGAAGTCTTAAATCTATCACAAAACCATCTTGTGGGGCGTATTCCAGAAGGAACACAGTTCAACACATTTCAAGAGAACTCATTTACAGGAATTTGGGGCTCTGTGGGTTTCACTGCCCAAAAATTGCAGTGAGAATGCACACAAACCACAGCTTGAAGCAGAAGAACATCATGAGGAGGAAAGTGGATTTACGTGGGAAGTGGTGATATTGGGATATGGGTGTGGGACTCTACTTGGATTGGTGATGGGATATCTCATGTTGTCAACAAGAAAAGTGAAATGGTTCAATGCAATTGCTGATGCAGCAGAGAGTTTGGTCTTGAAGAAGAGGAAGAGAAGACATGTTTACATCGGAAATGACGTTAGATAATGAAAGGTATGCTTTTCACATGATTTCTTATTTCATCAATTTTTCAAAATGTCTTACCCTATGAATTCTCTTGGTCTTAAAAAAATTATTATGCAGGTAAAGGAGTTTGAGGAGGGCTGGGACCTTCTGAATTATGCAGTCGTATATCAGCTTCTGAGTTATGATGTTTGTGTTCTGTATCTTTGAATTATTCTTGTATGTAATACTAGTGTGTTGTTAGGATTTTAATACATATTTACTTGGTCACTGGGTGATCATGTATTGATGTTGCTGACCTTGGTGTAATTCAGTAAGTTTTTTGTTATTTTGATGATCATACAACCATCGTGTATGCTATAAAATTGTAGACACTAGTGTTTGTTACCGAATTGTAAGGTGTGAAAAGGAAAGCATTATTAATAATGACTTGTCTTTTAGTATATCTAATTTGACCATCCAGTGTGTTCTTCTTCGATCTGTTCTACATGTGTTTTAGCATTTCATTATCTGCCCACCACCTGCTTGACGAGTGGATTATGAGACCAAATTGCCAGTGACCCTGCACTTGAATAATCATCTACATGAAATTTTATCATATACCTACTGCTCCTTATGTCCTGTAAAACGTGCCATGGTCCTTTTTAGGGTACCTGCAAAAAATGTGTCCTATTTACTGATGTAGGTTGAACGTTATGGCTGAAGCTGGACGTTCTGAGATATATAGCTGCTAAATTTGTAGCGGATATGCTAGCTATAAAGTTCATTTATGTTATTGTGCTGTATTGCTAGCCTTGAAGACAAATGATATGTGTGTCCGAGCGTTACATCTTTTTGCCATCTACTTTAAATGGTCGGGTTTATTATTATCTTTTTATAACTTGACCAGCCAAGTCTTAACTTTTACCCTTAGGTAATCGTGTTTTTGAGTGGTTGAACCTTCAATATAATTTTGCAAAAGGAAGAGAAGACATGTATATATCGGGAAATGACATTAGAAAATCAAAGGTTGTTGTATAAATTTTACTAGATGATCATAGTCGTCTGAGTATTAATATTGATTGTTATAAAATACCATAGTGTTGGCTATTAAGATTGTAACTTGAACAATTTGCTTTCTGCAGGTTCAAGAAGTCTTTGGTGAAGCGGGAATCTTGGGATTCTGGAAAGGCGTCTTCCCGACATTGGTTATGGTACTTGCTATTTAGCTTTGGCCCATGCTGTATCAACATCACTTCTTGACTTCTTGTCCACATTGTTTCAGCCAGGTCAGCAATCCTTCAATACAATTTATGCTGTATGAGACCCTACTAAAGAAGTTGAAGCAGCGTCGTGCCTTAAGCAACAGTAACCAAGGTGTAACTGCTTTAGAGGCAAGTAACTGTTAGTATAATCACTGCAGAATTTTCAGATAATTATGACTTATTTATCATTTAATGGGATTATCTGTAGGCAATATCTGATTTCTCCACATAATTTTTCAGATATTTTTGCTTGGGGCATTGGCAAAACTTGGGGCTGCAGTGGTAACTTATCCTCTTTTAGTTGTAAAGGTAAGTACTTGTCATTTGAGCTTTTTAGTAGAGCAGCAAAATAATAATTATACTCAAACATACATCAATTTCTGAAATCAGTGACTTGATTTAGACCCACTAATATCTGTAATCGACACATTAGGTCTCAAGACTGACTGATTCCATCTTCAAAAATCTAACTCGTAGTAAATCTTATTAGATGTTAATAGTCGAACTAGGGGTGGAAAAATGGCGGTTTGGGCAACAGGCAATTTTTTGGTACTTACTGAAACTGGTCGGGTTGGGTTGCCTGGAACACTTTTTAGCCAAAAATTTTAGCAAAATTTATATTATTGCAACAATAACATTAATTTTTGAGTAAAGTGATTTAGGATGTTTTATGCATAAAAAATTCACTTTAGATGACTTTCTTCCTGTTTGACCAGTTGGGGTATCGACCCAGTTAACCCGTTTCTCTTTAAGTTATCTTTCAATTAAAATGTTTGACTTAATGACTCGTTGGAGATGAAACAAAACCCGAAGCGACCCATTCATAAGTAAATGGGTTGAAATGTTCATCTCAAATCAAAATTGTTGCCAGTTTTATTTTTTCTGTTACACCACCCCAGTATTTAAAGAAGCATTAAACTATCTGTATTTTGCAGTCAAGACTTCAGGCAAGACAAGCTATGGGGTTAGACAAAAAACATCAGTACGAAGGTAAATGTGATTATGAAATATGCAAACGTTACTTACCTCCCACAAAGATCGCATATTCACACAAATCCTGTTTTCGTTCATGGACACTGGATGAAATTCTAAAGATGATACGCTACGAAGGGCTCCATGGCTTTTACAAAGGGATGAGCACAAAGATTGTACAAAGTGTTCTGGCTGCAGCCTTTTTGTTCATGGTAAAGGAAGAACTTGTGAATGGTGTTCGTGGATGCTATTGAAGGATGCAGCTAAAGTTGTGAAATCTAAATCTCCTTAGCCATATAGTAACACAAACCACCCTCTTCCATTTCCACACGAAATAATAGTAAAATGTTTGTACGAAAAATGGGTCCAGAAGCAGAAACTGTGGGGTGCATTGAAAGGATTAGTAATGAAGTGATGATAATTGGTTATATTTGAATCTACAGTGTAGTGTTTAGTGGATAAGCTACAAAGATTGTAAGGTGTTGGTGCAATATGTATAAACTTTCTTGATTCTTATTAGCCCCATGTTTCTTACCCTTCTCTATTTTGTCTCGTTTGATTTAGTCTCTGTACATGAAAATTAGTATCTGAACCAGTATGCAATATCTCCCGTTCTTCGCTGTTAAACTATTGACATATTATGTCGTAAGTAGTTATGTAAATTGACGGTTTACATGAGTAGACAAATGCTTAACAACATGGTGTTAGCAGACGTGTAGGTAGACAAAATAGTTATGTCACCCAAACTTAAAAACTTTACGCTTTTACGTTGGTATCTTCATATCAAAACTAATATGAAGTATATTGATAAGTTTTAATATTTTTATAAGTATTATATTTTTATGTTGCCCGATTTTAAGTTTCGTGACTTAAGGGCTTAACGTTATTAATTACCAAAATCAAACTATACCGCTAATCACTAAATTTATAATAATAATAATAATAATAATAATAATAATAATAATTATTAGGTGGACCTGTTAGTGTGGATTTTGAGTTTGGTAGTCAGTTGGTCCTGAAAAGGGTTGCTAAAACTATTGAACTTATGGAGGCGGTTGCCACAAACTTAATGACCCCCAATGTGAGTTGTTGTTACTCCGCATGTCTTGGTATTTCTAAGCTTTATTTTTCTATGCGCACATGTTCTCCTCGGGTCTTTGAGTGTGCTCAGTTTCTTTGATGTGGCACCGTTCCTCTTTGAGCGTATTGTCACCGCTCGACTGGTTTTGGTGACCGGCATGGAGACTCGCCACCTTACCTTTTGCTTTTGGGGACTTGGTTTATATTCGCAGTGATGTTTTGAACTATGCCTTTATTGCCTCTAGACTTCAATCACCGGCCTTCGACTAAACTTCTTCATGGTTCGGGTATTATAACCGCCGGTCCCTCTTTGATGATGCTCTATGTACTTTCAACGTGAATATGGATATTGACCTTTGAGTAACCCTAGCGAGGTCGCGCCCCAAACTTATGAAGAAATTGGCGATATATACTTGGTCGGGTTTCCCAAAATGTTGAATCTACTTTCCATCTTTCCCCGATGATGGCGTTATGGAGCTCTTTAAAGGAGGATCATACTGGATTGGCTTAGGGTGGCTCCGGTATCCGGATTGGGACAAACTATGAGTGCCAGGCTTATCGGTGTGTCTTTGTGTTATCGTTTGGGTGTTCCTCTTTTCACCGCTCGTGTACCGTGTTTCGCTTGCTCTAAGGTTTTTCCGGAGATATTTACGGGATCACGCTGTTTCGCGTGTGCGGGTATTGTTGGCATTAAACATCGTCACAACCTTGCTGGCGATGTTCTTGTTGATATATGCTCGATCGTGATTTCCGCCGTAAGGAGGTGGATATTGGGCTTTTGGCGATGGGGCGATCCTTGCGACCGGTCGACATATTACTTTACTCTTGGGATAGTGGGCGTGATGTATGTGTTGATCTTACGGGTTCGTCGCCTTTGACGCAAACCGGGTTGATTGATTTTATTCAGGCGGGTGGGTGATCTTGATTTCCGGTAAGAACGGGTCAAGCACGAGGCAAAATGCGGATATTGGGTATGGGTTTCTCCCTTCTCTTTTCCTCTTTTGGGGAACTTGAGAAAGATGCGCCACCTTACTCAAGCGTATTCGACGCTTCTCGATGACTCGGGACATTGGAGCGCTGCAAAGAATTTATATCTTTAATAGGATTGGTTTACCATTGCTAGAGGGTGGGGCTCAGTTGGTTTCGAGGCTCCCACTAATCTTTGTAATCCTTTGAGTTTTTAATAAAAGTGTGTTTATAATAAAAAAAAAAAAAAAAAAATAATAATAATAATAATAATAATAATAATAATAATAATAATAATAATAATAATAAAAACCAATTTAATAGGATTGGTTTTGCCATTCAGAGGTGTAGGGGCAGTTGGTTTCTCGGCTTCCCACTAATTTTTGTAATCCTATGAGTTTTTAATAAAAGGTTAAGCTTTATAATAAAAAATAAAAAATAAAATAATAATAATAATAATAATAATAATAATAATAAAAAAAATAATAATAATAATAATAATAATAATAATAATAATAATATAAACTCTTATAGACACTTATAGCTCATTTTATTTCAAATATTGGCATTGAAATAGAATATAACGCGCCATCATCTAAATCTATATTTAGTCTTAAGTTAGTGACAAGGATAGTAGCAATTCAAGGTGGCAATACAAATGACACCGGCTTTATTAGAGAAGTGTCAGACTGCGTTAAAGCGCAAGTAAACTTAGTCATAAAACTACGTGGATATTTTAGAAAACTATTAGTTTTCATGAGTATAAAAGAAAGAGGACACAATATGTCGGACTTGGTATATTTACAAACCTTTTCTTGTGGCTCATCTCGTAAAAAAAAAAAAAAAAAAGGAATTTTACAAGTGCAAGTTAAATAAGCCAAGGTTGCGTCTAGGGAAATCTACGTTCGAGGGTTGCTTAGTATATACTCATTGTATTGTTCTGGTACTTGTACTCCCGTCTTATTAGTTAAGGTGAGTTCATAGCCCCACTTTCTATTACTTAATTGTTTTACAAACTCTTGGGGGAGATACATGCTATATTTTTAATCGAACACAAATGCTTTGAATTGTGCATTATATCCAAATGCTTTATTGTCACTAAGTATTCTATTGCCATGTTTGAAGTCCCTACATCATGCACCATTAGTCACTGCAGTGAGCGCGAATATTGTGAATAGGCCTATTGGAATTAACACACCGTTCTTATTGACCCGCTTAGGGAAATCGAACGACTATATTCGAATCAATAAGGTAAATTGGCAAGTTTACCTACTAGGTGCGATGAAACGATTTTACTGAGATCTCTATTGGTACGAGGTTTACGCTTTGGTTGTCATGAACTTAGTGAAATAAATGCTGTTTTGTTTTCAATGATGAGTGTGAAACAACGCAACTCACACAACGAATATTGTGTTCAAACAAATTAATTAAACCTATGGATTTCACTCAACCTTTGTGTTGACTGTTTTAAGCATGTTTTATCTCGTATTAGCATATCATCATGGCTTGCATGGAGTCGCCGAGTTGACGCGTCTCACATATATTTTATGCACTTAACTATCGTTTGATTGTAACAAACTCATTTTGGTACTTTGGAAATCTTTTGGGACCAATACTTTGTAAACTCGATTATTTTATTCAATCAAACGATGTATTTTCCAAAGCGACACTTTAGGTCATTCAATATAATTGTAACTGTGATGCTATGACGATCATCCCCGTATTCCATTCACGCAAAACATGTAATTTAGGGGTGTGACAAGAGACGGATCACATCTAGAAGAAGCTCGTCATGCGGTAGCAACATTCCTGAATATGGAAAACAACGGATGGATCGATTCATTGCATGTCTTGTTCCAAGTTAAAAACAAGCTCGCCATGCAACAGAAAGCAACATCTATAAGAAGCTCGTCATACAAAGTAGCTTCTTTGCTCTTTAAACAAAATCTTTCATCCATCAACGGCACAACACCTTTTCTTATGTAGATGAATTATGTCAAGATGCGTTGGGTTATGATTATCATCCAAAAATGATGAGTCGGAACACAAGTACACACTGTTGTAAATGGGATGGATTAGTTGCGACAACTCCACCGTGACGTCATCGGTCTCCATCTCAATTTCGAATGCTACAAGGTACAATTCATCTTGTGACTCCCTATTCAACCTAACACACCTTACTTATCCGGGATTATCATATAACGGACTTAATGGGACATTGCCATCTTGGCTGTTTACTTCCCCCACTTAAGAATGGTTGGTTTAAATGTTTTAAGCCTTGTCGTATTATATAGAACAGTGTATATATTTTTTTGTGCTTGTAAAAATACTAAACGTACTTTCTGTAGATGTTTGGCAAAGCCTGGAACTTTAAATGGGCTTTGGGCCAAACGGGTCACTTTGGTCAATTCTAACCCATTATGATTTTAGGATAGGATACCTCTTAGGATTTATGAGAAGTGATAACTGCTTTCTATGGTGACGTTTCAGAAAGTATATAAGGATAGGGGCTGTGTAAACTTTGTAATAATCCATATTTTAATCAATATACATCGTTTATGCAATTCTATTGTTGTTGTTTCTGCACATTACAAGAATAGCCAAACACCCCTTTATTTTCTGCACGTTTCAAACAAAACAGTCATGTCCAAATACAATCTTTATGCAAAGTGTACTTGGCCAAATGGAACCTGTTTCCATCAGTGGCATCAGAGCGAGGCTTCAAAGTCTTGGGAAAGGCCAAGTGCAAGTGGTTCGTTGCCATACAAACCACGAAGGAGAATTTCTTATGAAACCAAGGAATTGCTCAAGAAAAAGTTGCATGAAATTGAAGCATACAATGCTTCGAAGGGACAAGAAACTGTTACAAGGAAGGAGAAGAGGGAAAGATGTTAAGCATGTAGAAAACGTGGTCATTATTTCTGGAAGTGCAAAAACAACGAGACCCCACACCACTCGAGAACTAAAGAGGAAGAAGGCAAGCCCAAGTATCCTGAAAACGTCCACGTCAAAACATCCTATATGATTGAAGGGACGGACTACGCAAATTGGGACCATATTTGGTATATTAGCGATATATACAACAATCATATGTGCCCCATGAAATCACTTTTCAGGAAACTCAAACCGAAATTCTCAATGGAGGGGAAGGAGGAAACCGAGAAAAAATTCATTTTTTCATACGGTATTGGAGAAGTATTTGTTGAAACAAACGAGAAGAAGATGGTAATCCCATGTGTTTCATACACACCGGAAGCAAGTTTAAACGTACTTAGTGCCAAACAACTTTTGGCACAAGGTTTCGAGATTACCTACGACGACAACACGTGTAAAATCTCTTACATGTTTGAGGAAGAGGAGATGGGACACGACAAGGGTAAGAATGTCGAAGTGGAAACAAATACGATGGTCAAGCAACACGACAAGCTTTTGGAAGATTACTACGAATCGATTGACCCAAAAGACGAGTGCAAGGATGTAAAAGGATTGGAAGATCTTGATTGGAAAGAAGGGATGATCCATGATTATTTGGATAACAAGTTCTTAAGCATGAATGGAACCCTCTACGTAATGAAGGTTAATTCATTTACGAAGTTCATTTCGTTTTTAATCATGATTGAAGATGACAAATTGGTATACGAGAATTGGAACGTTTTAAGCAAGCACTTTGAAGACATGGTAAAATGGTTTTACCTAGTCTATCTTGGTCGAAGCATGGTGGAACCCCTGCCCCCCGTCATCAAAGGTATAAATATCGATTTACTCGGTCTTTATAAGATTATAGGTAGTCTAGGAGGCTATCTCAGAGTTACGTTTGGTAACAAATGGGGAGACGTTGCATTAATACATGGTCTAGCGAGAGAACAAGACGAAGAATTAAGAGAATGTTACAAGAGATACATTGACTTGATAAGGTGTTATTTCGAGACAACATTACGAGCCCGAGGCAAGGATAAACTTGTGATAGCCAAGAAGGAAGGCTATGGGAAGAACCTAAAGGAAGAATGTGGGTCGAATGGGCAATGGTTTGTGGAAGGAAATGCACAAGGAAGAGTTCTCAAGACACATGGCAACAAGGATAATTGGACGGACAAGAAGGATACACCAAAGGATGATTTCGCAATCATCAACTAGAAGGAAAAATGATCGAATAAAAGGCTTACACATTAAGGGGGACATTGTTGGTTTTAATGTTTTAAGCCTTGTTATATTATATAGAACAGTGTATATATTTATTTGTGCTTGTAAAAATACTAAACGTACATTCTGTAGATGTTTGGCAAAGCCTGGAACTTTGAATGGGCTTTGGGCTAAACGGGTCTCTTTGGTCAATTCGGACCGATTGTGATTTTAGGATAGGATACGCCTCTTAGGATTTATGAAACGTGATAATTGCTTTCTATGGTGACGTTTCAGAAAGTATATAAGGATAGGGGTTGTGTAAACTTTGTAATAATCCATATTTTAATCAATATACATCGTTTATGCAATTCTATTGTTGTTGTTTCTGCACATTACAAGAATAGCCAAACACCCCTTTATTTTCTGCATGTTTCAAACCAAACAGTCATGTCCAAATACAATCGTTATGCAAAGTGTACTTGGCCAAATGGAACCTGTTTCCATCAAGAATATCTCCGTCTATCGGATAACATGTTCAGTGGAAATGTTCCTTTTGAGTCATTTTCTCTTCCATCATTAACATACTTAGACCTCGGTAACAACAATCAGTTTGCTGGCCAAATTGATGTGCAAACATTTCAAATTTTCAGCAACTCACCAACCTCACTCACATGTACCTTGTAACCAACTCACATGAAATATCCCTCAAAGCCTTGCAGACCTGACGTTTCTCGAGTTCTTAAATCTCTCAAAAAACCATCTAGAGGGGAGCATTCCACAAGGAAATCAATTAAGAACATTTGAAGAGAACTCATATAGTGGGAATCTAAAACTTTGTGGGTTTCCATTGCCCATAAAGTGCAATGAGTATTTACATGAGGTACAACTTGAAGCAGATGAAGATGAGGAGAGTGGATTTACATGGAAAATGGTGATGTTGGGATATGGATGTGCAACCATAATTGGATTGGTGATTGGATATCTTATGTTGTCAAGCACAAGACCAAACTGGCTTAGTGCGATTCTTGATCTGAGGGAGCACATGATCTTGAAGAGCCGAAACAAGAGAAGAAGAGTTTATATGATAAAATGAAGCTAGTTAATGAAAGGTATGCATGTCACATTTTTTCCCATTGCACCAAATTGCGCAAAATGATTAATACTATTTGTTCCTTTTTTCTTCCATATTTTCTGATACACATGGAATCTTTTGGCTGGAAGTCCTGAGATATATAGATGCTAATATTGTAGTAGTGGATATGTTGTTATAGTTTATTTATGTTATTGAGTTTATTAGTTAGCCTTGAAGACAAATGATATTTGTGTCTGATGGTCTTCTGAGCAAACAACACACGGTTACATCTTTTTAGCCTTTTGTTATGATCTATAGAAGAAGCTAGTGTACATTTTTTACTTATCTGTTACAGCAGTTGTGAGATATAATTATGAGATTTGGTTGATAGTTTCATTGGTAACCTGTTTCATATCTTTGTTTCTAAGTGTAATTTTCCATACCTCAAATTGATTAACCACAAACAGGTTCATGTTAATGTATATGCCGAATGCGTGTAATTGAAAGCAATTCATGAAAACATTTACTCTTTTTTCTTCCAAATGTCAACCTGCCGTGCCTCAAACTTTCAGAAGTGAGCTTTATGAACGCTCCTTTTAAGATGTCCAGGTTTTAAACCAGCACTCATTTTTCTTTTCCTTTTGAGATGTGCTTCAAACATTACACATAAGATTCAATTTTCTCATTTCACTTTATTTTCATTCGTAGAAAACAGTTGCAATAAATAATGCCTAAACATCATATAATTTAGTCAGGTTAAGTTTCAATATATAACATCAGATGAGAAAAACGTTTAAAGTAGTTCAATGCAAAGCATTATTATTGTTCAAAAAGAAAGCATTATTATTGGAACAAAAAGGCTCAAAACTCAATCAAAGTCAATGGAGAGTATCTTTTATGCATGGTGTTGTTTTATGACTACACATAAATGAAGTTTCACTACAACAATCGGATGGACGGGCGAGGAAACTTTCGCCGGGGACACAAAGGCCCCGGCGAAAGTCACTAAACAACAAAATTAAATCTGACGTGGCACATGAATGCGCTGACCTGTTAGGGAAAATTCAATGCATACATTCTGGGGACATGTCCCCGGCGAAAGTATAATGGATTTTAACAAATTTTGACCGGATAGTCAAAATTCAACGTGCACTTTCTCCGGGACATGTCCCCACCGAAAGTGTATTTCACTTTACCAAAATTTTGACCAAAGTCAAAAGCATGCTAATTGTTCATGGAAAATTCCGCCAAACCTTTCCCAAGACATGTCCCAAGAAAACACTGTATTTATAAAAATACATTTTATTGCAACGATTAATACATAACTAAAACCCCAATGCTTGGATAGTCTTTTCATTATGTAAAACCCTAAACTATTTTAAAATTAAAACGACATATCTTTAGTTCCATCGTCTGTCGTTACAAAATATTTGGTCAAAATAAGCGAAGACTTGAATTTTGAGCGGTGGGTTGTATCTCTGGGTTATCCAATGCTTGGGATTTATTGATGAGACTTGATGAAGCAGAGTAGATATATAGCTATGGGAAAAACAAAATATTAAATTTATGATGAATTAATATGGTTTTAATTCGTGTTTGTTAATTGTGATATTGTTTCTTCAGTTTCATTCTTTAAGCATATGTAATTTAGTATTGGAAAAGGGGTGTTTAGACACCATAATCTAGTTAACTAAGAACATGGTCAGCTTTACAAATCCAGCATGTGCTTTGATTTATAAAAATACTTGACAGATACATACTACAAGAACAACAACAACATCAACAACAACAACTACAAGAACAACTACTACTTTGATCAACAACAACAACAACAACATCAACAACAACATCATCAACAACAACAACAACAACAACAACAACTACAACAACAACAACAACTACTACTACTACTACATACGAAGATTTTCCATGTCACCTAACAGCTCATGAAGTAATGCATCCGACTGACATGCGTGGTCGTCAAGAATCCTTGCCATTTCAAGTATGGCCTCCAGTAACCTTACTCTTGTCTCTAGCACATGTTTTTGTGATTCCAGCAAGTTTATCCTAAGATCTTTTTCATGGCAGCTCGAGCACTCTGTTGGTGCCGATCCAGAACCTTGAGAAGAGATTGTTCTTAAGTACTCGTCAAATGCATCCTTCCACATAAAATATCCGCACCCATTATCATCTTTTCTGGGCTGTTACATAATAAGAGATTACAACCCAATTATTTGTATATTTACATAAATAAGAAATGTATGATTGTTCACCTCGACGAGAGGACATGCATAATATTGTCGTCGGATGAATATTCTCTATGTGATGTTCTTAATCTTATATTTCTGCTCCACAAGAACACATAAAAGATTAAATGGCTCCATCTCGGGTTTTGAAATTTGTGTGAAGATAAGAGGTTGTGAGGTTGAGCGGTTTTGAGGATAAGATCGGTAGCTTTTGGTGGGATAAGATCTCAAGTTTTCTTTATGTGATATATAGAGCGATCTGGTAGCTTTTGGTGGGAAGTTTGGCGCCATGTTTTTGGTGGAATTCTTGGCGCCATTTTTTGGTGGGAAGTTGAGACCGATGAACAACTGCAACAATTTGGACCTATGTAATAATAATAATAATAATAATAAAAGTAATAATAATAATAATAATAATAATAATAATAATAATAATAATAATAATAATAATAATAATAATAATAATAATAATACATATACCAATGCACCTATACTTGGTCGTTTAACATGATACGTATACCAATGCACCTATACTTGGTCGTTTAACATGATACGTATACCAATGCACCTATACTTGGTCGTTTAACATGATACGTATACCATAGCACCTATACTTGGTCGTTTAACATGATACGTATACCAATGCACCTGTACTTGGTCGTTTAACATGATACGTATACCATAACACCTATACTTGGTCGTTTAACATGATACGTATACCAATGCACCTATACTTGGTCATTTAACATGATACGTATACCAATGCACCTATACTTGGTCGTTTAACATGATATGTATACCAATGCACCTATACTCGGTCATTTAACATGATACGTATACCATAGCATGATACATATACCAATGCACCTATACTTAGTTGTTTAACATGATACGTATACCATAGCACCTATAATTGGTCGTTTAAACGGAATGAGGACGGTCCAAGGCCAACAAGTCGATTTGAGGTGTTTGATCGATCTGCAAAAGAATGGTAAACTATCATTAGTTCGGTTTAAAGCGGATACAATGAAGCAAGTAGTATAGTGCGTACTACAGCGATCATGAAATCGACCCGTACATAAACGCGCACAAGAGGCACGCGTTTATTTCAAAATTTGTTTCACGTAAGTTGTTATTGACGACTTATTCTAATAGCATGAACATTTACGGGCATTTCTGGCGAGACTTGCAAGAAGGATTTCCTCATTGGTTTGAGATGAAGGTAGACTTATTGTATGTATTACCTGTAAAAATAACGACTATTACTCATATCTATCTATTCTTAACTTTTCATAGATTCGTGAATTAAAAGTACGAAGGACCCAAGTTGTCTGCTTGAGTTATTCGCTTTGGCTTGTGGACCATCATGTCTCGCGATCTCGATCAACTCTTGCATAGTCAGCGGTGTGAAGTTTCTTGTACACCGACCGTGATTTCGTCGTTTAACTCAAAACAATTGAATTTCAACTCCTAACCCTGATGGAGGAATGCATTATGTCCAGCTTGAAGAAATTCTCTATGTGACAACTGGCAATTTAGGGAGTCTATTTTAGGTAACTGCATTACGTTAAATTAAACCGAGCTTTTGCCTTTATCACTATTTTATCAACCATGACTTGATTTTATATCTTCTATTGGTTTTTACAGTTTATTTCATTATTGAATGAGTTATCGTATGATTTTTAACTCTATTTGGTAGGCACTATTCGATTCGGCACTAGAAAAGCCTAAAACGAGAAATATTGTAACTTTTAGACCGTAACTCGAAAATTGACAAATAAATAGTCAAAACTCGTGGAAAAACATAAATAACGATGTTAGAAAGTTGAATGAACGTCGTGGGATACTGGGGATAATATATGAGCTAGGAATGGGTAAGCGGATAGTTCGAAAATTACAACTCAGACCCTCCCTTTCTCCCAGCCGGCGCTCCCCTCCTCCCATTTTCTTTATTTTTAAGTCCCTCCCTCACATATATATATACCCTCACCTTACCTCATTACCATCCTTTGTTTCTCTCACTAAAACACACACACACCTCTTCTCTCTCTCCCCTTTCTCTTTCTAAAAACCCTAAAATAAACCCTAGCCGCCACCTTATAAATCCGGCCACCACCGGCACACCACCCCGCATGACCACTCACCACTACCACCATCTTGAAGATCTCTTTCTCCTCTTTCCAATCATATATTACACGCACCATTTGGACCTCCATAACACCTTCAAATCTTCGAATCAAGAATCGAATCTTTAGGGTTTCAAGTGGGTTTTGTAATTCATGTTTGGATGAGGTAAAAGGGACTTGAATACACCTTGTTTGAGCTTTGTAAAGCCACGTATGGCAATAATATGGTTCGACCATATTATAAATTTTAGGGCTTTTGGTTTAAACGTGGGATTAAGTATAAATAACACATAAATAAATATGTAGCTAGTGTTTGGTAAGCATGTGGTGTATCATATTGATGGGTTTTTGCATTTTAGGTCTAGTTTCATGTTTTTGGTTATAATAGATGATGGGTTTGGTGTTTGGTTAATGATTGGAGGTTGATTGATTGTATTTGGATGTTGTGGAATTGATTTGGTAGTATTTGGTTGGGTTTGGCATGGTGTACGAGCCAACTAGGGCATGTACGAGTCCCATGGGTTGCGTACGTGACCCACATGGACCTTGGGTCCGGGTCGAGTCGTTTTGGTAGCTTGTTGGTTGATATTGTTGGTGTTTGGATGAGACGCATGGAGCCGAAAAGCTTCTAGAGCTTGTTTGGTTCACGTGGTCTTAACCGTGACCGTGTCATGACCATTAGGGTCATAACATTGGTTTCGGGTATATTTGGTTGGTTGATTGGTTGGCGAGATTGATTTTAGATTGATTTGAGTTGATTTGGGATTGAATTGCGCTATTATGACTTTTAATTGAACTTGATATATATAATTGTCAACTTTGAGCAACGTCGGTGTTACTTTGACTTTTTAGTCAATAGTTGACCCCGACAACGCCGTAACATGGACTTTAGTATAGTTTGGACTATCAATTGATTAAAAGCCGAGAAGTCATGACTCGTGCTTGAGGACTCAAACGAATAACGATATGAAATTAATATTGAATTTGATTTAAATATATATATATATATATATATATATATATATATATATATATATATATATATATATATATATATATATGAAAATGTTAATAATTGTGAAACATAAATAATAAAAGGGCTTTTATACCAAAATATCGATAACAAGATTTATGTTGTTATTTACTATTTTAAATGGAACTAACGACTAAAAATGGAAATGTTTTATAATAAATAAGTAATTAATGTTTGAGTACGTTTATCGAATTATGCCAATTATGGGCATTTAATACTAGTTTAAGTATTTATTTACTTACGTTATGTGCATGGGTTACGGATAACCTAACATTAATAGTGTTGATCCGACGTGGGTAGCGGACTTATTAGGTTGATTGAATCTAATAAGAGCCCGCTAGGTACGTTGGGTAACCTTATTAATGGGTGAATTATCCTTATGACTCTTTAGGATGCGATCGGTTTATGGGATAATAAGCGACACGAATAAATAATTGAGTTTATCGAGTTGACGAATTCGATAAGATCTACTATTTATTCCAAAACTTATTGGACTATGGAGCTTATTGCTTAGATGTCTCATCGTGTTGCATTGAGTCACATATTGGTTATTTGAGTGCATTCATAGCATCATATTGAGTCGATACACCCACATGAGGATACCAAACACTAGGATTAAATGGTGAAACGAGACATTTTTGGAAATAACGAAATGGAATACATTGGGGTAGATAACGTTGATTTCAAGAGATATATATATTAAATTTGGTCTACATTAATAGGTTGTGTCGAGTCGATAGTTGTTGTGCCGTGATTTTCGTTATCTTCTGCTAGTGTTTATTTGTACATTGATTGCTTGAGGTGAGTTTCATAGCCCCACTTTTATCTACGTTTTAACTACATTGGGGTGAGAATCATGCTATTGTTTTTGGACTGTTAAAACTATTTGGATTTGCTTATATGCTTGACTGTTTAGATAGATGTGCGGTAGTTGTTGCCTTAGACTAGGTTGAACCGTTGCCTAGCTAAGAATAGACTTCTACATCGACCTAGTCCGAGGTTGTCAACTATTCTAGAGGTTGCCACGACAGTGCTGGACTAGAGTCGCGGAGCCCGATTAATCCCTGGATGCGGGATATGGTTATATGGTTGGTGATCCGGGTAGGATCGGTGTGCAAACGGTATTTATCTATCTTAGGTCTTGCATAGCAAATTAACTCCTACAGGTCCACTATAATTTTATTGGATTTAAACCTATGAACTCACCAGCGTAAGCTGACCTTTTAGCATGATTTCTCATGTATTTGAGAGATGTTTGGAATCGTGATCGGTGGAAGCTTGGCAAGAAGGCGGGGTTCAAGGATCATTTATGACTCGATAAACTTTGGGGACCTATTTTATTAAATCATGTTTTGGGCCTAATATTTATACTTATGGATTAAATGTTTTGAATACTTAAATTTGGGATTGGTTTTGAATGTTAAATGACTATCTTTTGCTATACTTGTGTGAGATACCAATCCAATAGTAATGCCCCGAAAACTTGATTAAGTCTTCCGCTATACCGAGATTTGGGAGTGTTACACTCGAGTTTCATATATTTCATTCAATGTTGTGTTGTTCAAAGTCAAATGGTTCGACACTAATAATGAGAATCGCGTAAACGATGTACCTATAGAAACAACATTACGCAATTATGACCGATCGTGTATCATTTCAAAATGAACCATTCATTCTTGCAACGCAAGCAACACAAGTCTTTACCTTGATTTCCGGTAAGCGTGGTAATTGGAAGGCCGCCCAAGATTCTTATCATCGAAAGATTTGGAACCCGGATATCATTGTGGTAGAAGACAATCAGGATGTTGTACATGAAAACAGCTCATTACATATCACACTCTCTGCTGAGTTGGATTAGTTGGATTATAACATTATAAATATAGATGTTCAACCAGCGGAAGTTGAGGCACCACCAGCAATTATCACTATTGTGGAAGGCGAAGATGATATTGATTATGATGATCACGTTCATCATGATTTAGCATCTGATGATGATGATGACCACGAGAATGAAGATGATGAAGATGACAGTACTAATAATGTTGAATTTTATGTTGATGATGTGGGAGATTAATCTCAAATTGTAACTTGTAGAACAACACTTAATTATTTGAATGAAATTGTCGTCGAGTGGTTAAATGTGTTTATTTGTTTGTTTATTTATTTATTTTTTTATTTAATTATTATAATTATCTTGTTGATATATACTGTTAAATGTGTTTATTTGTTTGTTTATTTATTTATTTATTTATTTAATTATATATATGTTTCTTCGCTAATTTCTATGTTCGTTTAACAGATGGCAGATGTTGTAGCTAGGTCTCACGGTGGCGATGGTCATAATTCGCCACCTCGTGGTCCCTCAAGGAGGATAGGCACCAATTGCCAACGTAAGAATTTCTGAATTATTTTTCACTAAACTGTATTTGATTACAAGTTGTTTTAAATTGATAAAATATTATTTTATGTCATCATCACTTGAATTTGATTACTTGTAGGCTCTAAATCCAAAGTCGCCAACCCAAACGCCAAAATTGGGAAAGGCGGGAAGGTGGTGCGTGGTCCCACTAAGAACACGACACTCAAGGCGAAGAGGGCATTGGATGGTCGCCCCGTGTTGATCGATTTTGGGTCAACCGGAGGGTTTTATACACGTGGGCCTCGCTCTTTTGGTTCTCCAACTATGTTGGGAGGTGTTCTGGGACTCGATTGCCATGTTTTGCGATTCATGGGCTAAGGTTCACGAAAGCGCCAAGGCCCACAACCATGAGCATCTACACGTAAGTTTTTTAACCTTTATTTTTTAATTATTGTGTTTATTTATTCAAACTTGTTTGTTTATTTAAATTTGTATATTTTTTATTTATATTTTATTGCAAAGACTACTTTGATCTCGACCACACATTCTTGTCCGAATGGAGACCAGTTGTTGACAATATCGAGTATTATCTCCAAAAACGATCGATGACAACAAATATAGATACAAAAAGATAACTTTACTGACGGTGGGGTGGAGAAAATTGAGGAGATCAAAAGAAAGCGTCCGGCAAACAAGGCGCAAGAGGATCGGGATCGTTGGTAAATTTCGGATCGACACTTTATAATAATAATAATTATCATTATCATTATCATTATTATTATTATTATTATTATTATTATTGTTATTATTATTAAATAATAATAATAATAATAATAATAATAATAATAATAATAATAATAATAATAATAATAATAATAATAATAATAATAATAATAATAATAATAATAATAATAATAATAATAATAATTTATTTATATAATAGTTTTTATAATTTAAAATCGCAAGTTAAGCTTTGGACAAACCCCAAGAAGCGAGAAGATATCGAGGTCAACCGACAAAACCGCATGGCGAACACGAGTTCTAGCCTTCACGGATCTCGATCGTATCTTGCTATTCGCCATAACTTTGTAAGAAACTATTTAATCATTTTATTTATATATACACATGGTGTTGGGTGTGTCGTTATTGATTTTATTTCTAAGCAGTTGACCGGTAGGATCGAGAGGCGGTTGGAGAAGACTTGATAGAGCTTTACCGTCGGAACCATACAGTGCGATGTCTTTGAGTCCCGTTATACGAGGCTAGATATGTAAGTATAATTTATTTTCAAAGTCACCCATTTTGATGAAATATAATGAATCGCGACTTATATATTACTTTTCTTGTTTTTGTAACTAAATGAGCGAGATGATACGGATGCGGAAGAGAGCACCTCGATGGGATCCGCATGACTAACCGCGAGATTCTGCGTACCGTGATTGGTGGTAAGCGGTAGCGGTCATATTTCAGTGTAGGTCGGTCTTACCCGGCGGTGGAGTGAAGAAGACCTTTAGCGCCTCCGACCTCGTGATGAAGCGGGCGTGTCCTCACTGCGGAAGCGGTCGTAAAAGCAGGACCGAGGAGCTCGCTACACAAAGTCGAGATGGAGCGGTCATGGGTTTGTGAGGTCATTCCGGGTTGGCGGGGCGACTCTGATCCGCCCGGGATCAAGTGCTACTCCACCGGTGTGTCGGGATCGGTGCTACTCCGGAGGGTGGGTCGGGATCTCGTGCTACTCCATCCGGTGAGTCTGAGATAACAGGGGCGGTAGTGGGGGTAATGGGGTTTGAGATGCAGATTTATGTTACTTTAACACGTTTTGGATATGTTTGTAGAGAATAACATGGATTAGTATGTCGTTTGTGTGCATTATGTGCTAGGATTCCCGTAAATGGATTATACGTATAGTTTTGGACCATTTGCGGATAGGTAGCTTATGTACAGTTTTGTAGATGATCATGAGTTAACGGTTTAGGAACCGTTTTGGCGATTTTGGAAAAAGATAACTATGTCAGCGATTGATGGGTATGTATGATATTATGTTTAGCGAATTTGTGTTGTTGTAGCATAAAACAGGTTCTGAAAAAACAGGTTGTGACATTGTATATTTTTTCCGGAAAATTTCTGGAAAAAATATGGAAATTACCCATTTTGCAGCAATATTCTGCAAAATGGGTCCGATCCTTTCCCCGGGGACATGTCCCTGGCGAAAGGATAAAAGCTAATTTCATATTATTACTTTCCCCGGGGAAAAGGGAAACACAACAGTAGCGTACAATTTTGTAGGGGAGAAGTCCCGTGAAAGGGTTTAACACAATGGTGGTATCCAGCTTCCCGGGACACGCCCCGAAAAAGCGTGTGCCACGTCGGACTAATAACATAATTAGGGTACTTAAATTAATGTTCAAAAATAGTTTCCCGGGACTTGTCCCGACAAAAATAGATGCCACGTCGGACATATTTGACGGCGACAATTAGCTGCGGGACCCACATGTCCCGGCAAAGATGGTAAATAGTCCCGGAAAAAGTATTCCAGAGGGTATTGCGGGAAATTTCACGGGACATGTCCCGGGAAAGGTTCGTGAGGGACATGTCCCGTGAAAGCCCCGATATTTAACTCTGAAAGCCACGATTGTTGTAGTGTTTGGAAAATTGCACAAACCACAAGAAAAAGCTATAATCAAGGGCCTTCCCATCGGGGCCGGCAAGGGGAGTGCAAGAGGTACGATTGCAGAGCCACCGCTTGTGAGGCGGGACACAAAATTTTATGCACTTCTATTATATATATGAACACAATATGAGACTCGAGCTTAATTAATTCATGCACTACTTATATGAAAAACAATGCACTCAAAATATTCTTATTTAAAAACTTTGAAATACTTTCTTTTATTTTGTAAGAGTAGTTGGTATTGGTACATTCACTACTACATTTGCTATTGCTCTATATAGGCTTCTTGTAGTACACTATCTTTTATATAATAAAGGAATTACATCATTTCATAGTGATTTTGTCACTTCATTCTTATTGAAAAAACAATTGGGCCAATAGGAGAGCTCGATTTTGCCACGGAAGCAAAATCGTGTGATGTGATTGGTTAATAAAGTCAAAATTAAATTGATTTTGGTCAAACTTTAATAAATTTGGTGGGAAATTTGGTTGATAAAAAAAACACATAAAAATATAAGTGTCAAATTTGTGAAAACAAAAACTTAAAAAAAAGACGAGGTAATTAATAAAGCTTTAGCGGTTGAATTTTAAAAAAATTGTATACAGTTAAGTGTAATATTATAAGCCTCCATATTTTTTAATTACTTTAGTTTATAAACAAATACCCCCTTATACTTTATACCCTTTATACTTTATATATTAAAAAATGCAATGTATATGTTGTTTTAAAATAACAACATATAAATTTGCATAAGATTATAAGTATAATTTTTTTTTTACTATATACGTTCAATAAAGACTCATTTATTTCATTTTTAAAAGTTTAACTTATGTGGACATGAGTTTACATTTTAAATACGACTAAATTACTAGAAAACGGGAATATAATTATCAAATTGTACGCACGGGTTACTTTAATATAAAAATAAATATACGCGATTGTACTTATAACAATGACAATGTAATTCTTATTTATTTATATAAGGGTATCTAGAAAAACATTTTTAAAAAACTTTAAGGAGTATAATTTAACTTTATCAACGATCATTATGTGCTATTAAACTTGCATCATGTCTACAACATAATATCAGTAGTGAAATTTAAATAACAATATCAACATCTTTGTCAGCTAAATAAAATTAAATCTTGAGTTACCTAACTGTTTTTACAAATATTTTACCAAATTCTAATTAGGGGTGAGCTCAAAAACCGAACCGAAAAAACCGCCCACAAACCGATGGCGGTGGTTTTGAATTTTATAAAAACCGAATGTTTGGGGCGGTTTTTGGTTTAAAAAAAACCGAACCGAGAAAACTGCCCCACCTTTTTATATGTTTTTATATAATTTTATCTATATAAAAGATTTGCTATAAAGTGAGGGCTATAAAGTGGTTGGACTGTGATCGAGCCAAGATTCGTCGGTGGTAAAAAAAAAATAAGTTGCAAGTCTAACATACATTAAATAGTTTTATCTAAACATGTAATCGCTAGGGGTGAGCACAAAAACCGAACCGAAAAAACCGACACAAACCGATGGCGGTGGTTTTGAATTTTATAAAAGCGAATGTTTGGGCGGTTTTGGTTTTAAAAAAACCGAACCGAGAAAACCGCCCACCTTTTTATATGTTTTATATAATTTTATCTATATAAAAGATTTGCTATTTAATTTTAAAGATTTAAGTATAAAACTTTATCTATTAAAAAAAATGTATTGTTTACTATCTATACAATTAAAATTTGTTTTATTTATAGATATTATATTTTTGTTTTCAAACAATAGTGTTCTTTGAAAATTTCCCCTACAATTCTCGTAAGCGCAAGAAAAGTGTAAAGCCGCAAAGACGTGCATTTTATATTTTAGATTGATGTTTGGTTGTTTTGTACGTTTTTTCGACGCTTTGGATTGCTAGATAATATGCTATTATTGATATTCGTTTAAATATTTTT
Source organism: Chrysanthemum lavandulifolium (assembly GCA_022545495.1). Lineage (NCBI taxonomy): Eukaryota > Viridiplantae > Streptophyta > Magnoliopsida > Asterales > Asteraceae > Chrysanthemum > Chrysanthemum lavandulifolium. The sequence continues at coordinate 26,608,240 of CM040245.1, read as the reverse complement.
GCTTGAAAACTTAGAATTGTAAACTTCATATAAGATTAAAACTTGCTTGTTTTCAAGTAAGAAAAACCGAATAAAACCGAAATCGAACCGATTCGATGTCAAAACCGAAGAAACCGAAACCAAGCGGTTTGTAGTTTCCAAAAACGAAATATACGGTTCGGTTTTGGTTTACCATAAAACCGCCCCACCCCGCCCCCATGCTCACCCCTAATTCTAATGAATATTAATGCATAATGAAAACTCGTACATAAGTATTAGTTGTACTTATATTACAATTTTAATGAGCAAATTCTTATATGTGTATATCTTGAACTAAAATTGTAAAATAAATTTGATTATATGTAAACTTCATGCGTGCGAAATTTATAACTATATAATTATATGCAATTGCCTTTAAAGACACAATATTGATCAGAATATTTTTTTGGTCAAAACCCGTGCGTGCAGGTATTATAACTAGTTATAATATAAAAACAATTACAAGTGAAACATATGCATAGTACTTGTATAGTATTCAAAGATTGGTGTTGATCTTGTTGCCGTATATTTCTCATACTGTAGTTGACTTACTTTGATGGAAGCAAATTGCATATTCTCTTTGGTAACAAAAACATGCCTAAAACTTAGCCATACTATTCTTTTCTCATACTTGAATAGTTGGGAAGACTTTGGCTTTCAAAAACGTTTTCTTTTCCTTTATTTTGTAGAAAACACATTAGTTTCTGATGCTTGATTATTAACCTCAAGAAGCTGTTGGTACTTGCTTCTCCTCAATGGAGTTGTCCACATTGTCGGTGGGCTTTTATCTTCTCTGTTTGCGTCTTCAAGGCACAACATCCATTGCCTCATTCAAATCTTTTTAGTGCAGTGCCTCTTATCCATTCCATCGAAAATCCCCCATCTTAAACTCGAACATCTTTGGTGGCTTTGCAGCCTTCTGGTTGTTTGCCTTCACCAAAATGATACGATTAGAATGAAATTGAGGAGTTTCTTTGATTAAACAAATCAAATAGTTTATTACTCAATTGAAAATAAACAACGTATGCAATGTTTGTTACATAGCAAAAGAAAGTGTAAAAACTCACCTCAGACACTATCGCGTTGATCATAGTCTTAGCACGATCATTGTTCTCCAGAGTATCTGAAATAAGGATGTCAATCATGCCCGTTTTCCCATCTGCTGGAAGCTCAGATTCCTGAAGCTGGATTCATTTAACATGTTAGGATACAACTCAAAACTCACAACTTTGGTAAAAAAATTGAGTAGTGATACTAACCTTTAGCCAAGTAGAAGACGCAGCCTCAATTTCTGCAAGACTTTTCATGCCTATTAAGTGACAAACCTGTAGATGTACACATTTTAAACAACGCCATTTACCCCTTTTACCTTTTAGGCTTTTATGATAAATATTTCTCTCTATTCCTCAAAGTTTTTTTTTTTTTTTTTTTTTTTGGGTAAAGGGAGTAATCACGCACTGGTAAATATATTAACCAAAAAGCGTTTAAGAACAATGGATATGGTGAAATCCCATATCTCGACCCGTTACATAGGCATAAAGCTTACATAACAAGGTACTACCTATTTCTAAACAAGAAAACAAACCACTACTCTAATGATAACATAGGACATAACGAAGAAAATTACTTCCTAGATCCTTGAAGCTTGGTGCCATACATGGCATTAAAGGCATCAAATTCCTGGAAGATCGAAACACGCTTCACATAGTCATCGTAGTCATAGTCATCATACTCATCTTCAAACTCTTGGCCACCACCGAATAGATTAGCGAGACTCATCCAATGGGTTAGCAACCACCTCATCTTCATAATCGACACCACGATATCTCCCACTTTAGAAAAAGGGTTAACTCTCTTAGTAGAAGAGGCAGGCGAATACAAGAATCACTAGTTATAGAAGACTACATGACTCCATCTCTTTCAAATCACTCACAAGGGTTCTTGTGATGCGATACTGTCTTAGAGACTTATCTTCATTAACTTCCATTGTACCACGAATCCATCCTTGTTGGTGTCATTTGAAGGAATACCAAAAGCATCCGTATATTCCATATTAAGAGCATCAAACCGATTAGATGTAGAGATCTTGGTACCACTCGAACTAGCAACATCGAAGCATTCTTCTTAGCGATTTCCACTTTTTAGGTTCGGGAGGAGTCTTTTTGGGTTGATATTGAAGCGCTTACCACAACAGGTTTAGTAAACCCTCCTTGACCGGAATAGTAGAACCACCTTGCTTTCTTTCTTCTTAATTATTATTGACCGTCTTGAAACCATCATTAACACGCTTAGTAGGTTCGACGGGAGGTTCAACAACTTCGGACATTCAATAAGGTATGAACAAAAATCTTACATTTATCACAATGAGGTGGTTTCCACTCGTATTCAACCCGTATCTTCTCAATAGTCGAACCCGACCCATCAAGTAACGGTATCTCAACAGAAGGTCGTCCCTAAGCATCTCATCCGACTTCACTTCAATCATGCATCTAGCAAAGTACTACGGCCCGAGTCCTTGCACATTTGGCTAGTAAAGCATCTAACCTTTTAGGCGTGCCTATCAATGTGGCAAGGAGACTAAGGCCATCATCAGAAAACATAGCAAGAGGAACATCATGGAATTTAACCCACACCGGGATGTTGGTCAAATCCTCTTTAAGTAAGTTGGTGTTCAATATCCATGGTTTAAGAATAATAGGTACATTTCTAATCAACCAAGGACCGTTTTCAAGAACATCATCAACACCTTATTCCCTCAAAGTTATTAAGTAATAAATTGATTTCTCATAATAATAACTCTATATATAGTTTGGTTTAATACCTGATGTTTAGGTAATGCCATCTTTTCATGAAGAATATTTTCTGGCATCATAGCCTCTGGAACAGATTCCACTGGATACTTCTGCTAAGAGCAAAACCACAGTAAGCAAGCCTGGTGAAAGTTCTAAACTTCCTTGCTAAAAACGATCATGTAAACTGTTTTGCATAATGAACATTCCAACTCACCAACTCCCCCTTCAACTCATCATATCACGATATTTCAAATACTTTATAGCAAGTCATACACACTTGCCAAATTATTCGAAGTTTGGGGGAAGGGGATGCATAGTTTTGGTTGTGTTTTGAAACATAAACACTTTAAGATAAGCACTTTCCTAGCGATTATTTAGATATCCTAAATAATCGCTTAGGAAAGTGCTTATCTTAAAGTGTTTATAAGCCATAAACACAACCAAAACTATGCACCCCCCTTACTAATCCAAACACTTCAAAAAGACAATTTCTTTTATAAAACAATAAGCCAATATTTACAAAAAATGTTCAATCCCAAACAACATCTACACTTTAGTTTTTTGAAGATAAAGCATTGAGATTAGTCATGTACAAAACAAATACATATAATAGATGACAAAAAAACGAAAAACAATTATACAACTCAAATAGTCATAATAGCTGATAACCATCGAACATGAATTAATCAAATAAATTGAAACTCATAAGCATTTTGTCAAAGAAGTTCTGATGATGGATTGGCCATAAAACTTGTGGGATAGCCCGTTTATAGGAATTAGGCTTTTCAAGTTCTTGTTAGTAGCCATTATATCCGACATAAAACAATAGATATCACACAAGAGCACTAAAAGTCAATTAGATAATTAGATGCCCCGCACTACATGCATCTCTCATTTAACCACATCGGTTTCACCATCTTTCAAAATAGGAATGTTACAAGTAATATGAGACGGTCAAGGTTATCATACCGTTTTAATTGCTCGTGATCTGAGCACGATAGCCTCTTTAATTTGTGCTACAATGCGGAAATTCGATTGTTGCTTCACGATCTTGCATTGCTCTTAAATCATTATTGTAGCAATTGAGGCCTCGATCGTCTAAAAATGTATTCAAGCATCTCATCTTTCTCCCGAGAATCTTGGAAATCTTGAATAGATAAAGCGAGCACAATACAATTGCTCAAAAATAGCACATCGAGGATGTATTAAAACCCAATGTAGGATGATTACTTACGTCTTTAATACGATTATGCGTAATGACCTTGTCGGTCCTTGGTTGTCGATAGTTGTACATCGTAATGTGGGCTAACTTTCGCTACAAATAACACCCGAACAAGCAATGAAAAGAGATGAGAATTAGCAAAGACTCAAACCGGTTATACGCTTATTTAAAATGTAATAACCATATATGGAGTTCACAGAGAACATATAAGCGAATGTACTAAATTAAAGTTTCATGCCATGATATGATGATCGTAAATATTATGTGCATCTAGAGATGATATAGAAGACAAAAGGGAAGAAGCGATGAAAGTATAAATCACAATATTGTCGCATACAAATGATAATTTCATTTGGGTTAACAATATGTGCTAACCTCCACGTGCGTTCTATAAATATTCACTTATAAGATTTCGATCCATGTTAACTTGACTTCACTCAGATTTTCTCCACATACATAATGATTCATATTTTTATTTATCAAACTCAAAACCAATGAAAGCTCAGAATCGAGTGAAACTCAAGTCAAAGACTAAGCAGACATTCTTACTTTTCACTTTTTAACGTGTTTACTTATCATCCGGTCTTATCAAATCGCTGGTTTACTATCTCCAGTACATGTTTCCTTCTGTTCACTTTATAAGCTCAACCTCAATGATACATGTTCCTTAAGCTAATCTCAAAATGTAGGTAATGTACCTCTTCTACTTTTGAAAATATTAGAAAGTCTCAAATTATGCTAATTTGAGAATGATACAATATGAAAAATGGAACAAGTAATTAAGCAATATAATGGCATGTGCATCTAGAGATGAATATAAGAGGAAAAGGAAGCAAATAATGCAGAGTATTCATGTCTATTTTACAGATAATATGATATGTCTATTTTATAATTTATTAGCGGTAGTGTGAAACTTGTTATATATGCTTCATTAATATCAAACCAAAAATCAACAAAGAGATTTAGATTTCTTGATCCATTTAAACTCATTCTAACACTTAGACATATTCTGACATTTTCTCGAATCAAAATTATCTTAATGACCCCAATTAAAAATTCCGTCCCGAAACATGATGTCTTGATCATATTGTTTTAAGGTGTAGGCGCGATAAGTGCGATTTAGTTAACGAAAATTTAGAAACTAATTAACTAGGCGTAATCCAAACAAAACTCAATAAATGCCGATTCATGTTTAAGTTTGTTTCTACTTATAGATATCCAATCTTATTAACCGGCTGGTTCACTACGCACTTATTTTACACTATTAACCTCATAACCTCAACCATAACTCATACTTTCACCATCAGTTTAAATAAACTAAATCTATTAAAATGAAATCCAATGTCGAAGCCGAGAATAACATTTACCGGATCATAAACTAAACATTTCACCTACAGAAGCTAACAATCACAGATTCAAGTCATCATATTGCACAATAATATACATACATTGCACATTAAGTTCCGAACATCACATTATGTAGCTAAATAAGCAGAATGTACTAAACGGCTGGTTCACTACACACACGTTTAACACAGTTCACTTTATAAGCTCAATCCTAACTCATAGTTTCACCCTAAAATTAAACTGAATCTATCAAATCAAATCACATATCGAAGCCGAGAATAACAATCACCGGTTCATAAACTGAACATTTCACCTACAAAAGCTAACAATCACGGATTTAAGTCATCATATTACACAATAATGTACTGACATTGCACATTAAGATCAGAACATCACATTATGTAGCTAAATAAGCAGAATGTGTTTGAATTAAAGTAATCAAGAAATCATAAGAAGTATGTAACAATCGAAAGAAGAAATTTGAACACATTGTTTAGATAGTTTGTAACCATATAGCGGTTATTAGTAGTTAAAAGTAGTTATAGTTAGTTAAATAACAATTTTATGGTTATGGTAGTCATTTGGTAGTTAATTTTCGGTTACAACCGAATAGTCACGATAGTTCATGGAACCGGTTAGTACTCTATATATAGGAGTCATTTGTAACGTTTATTAGTGTGGTTTTATAATAATATCGTGTGTTTATCAGTAAAACAAACCCACCCTCTGTTACAAAAAGAGTCACTGCACAATCTGGTGTGCATACTCATACACATTCATCCATGATTGATCCAAGATCCGTGGGACCTCAACATGGTATCGAGCATGATGGTTAGCGTGGATCGATCATTGCGGTCCGTAAAGTTATCGCCTATGAAGAACAAGAAAACTTCAGCGAAGCAAGAAGATACGTTCGAAAGAAGTCTTAAGCATATATGGCGGGAATAAGACACGGAAAGAAAAAAGTACATAGGAATGAAGAAAAGTTACCATGAGGGAACACAAAAGATCAGCGAGGCAAGCCAAAAGAAGGGTGGTTGGGAATATACCTTGTAAACAAAGTCCACTGGGGTTTTTGGGGATAAGTGTTGAAATAGAGAATGATTTGAAAAGAAAAGTACAAGGATGATTGATCCAAGATCCATAGGATCTCAACATGGTATGAAAATAAGAAATAGAGAAATGGCATTTGAGCGAGTTAGAGAACATCAAGAAGTTGAGAGATTGCACAAGCAAAGAGATGAAAGAGTTAAAGACAATAAGAGAATAGTTTGAGATTGAAAACCATGGAGTTATTTTAGGTGAGAAACATCTAGAAGAAGAACCAAGTATTGACAAGGGCGAATGCAAGAAGCATCAAGAGATGCCATCAAGATTTCAGAAGGAGAACCGGATTGAGAAAGACATTAAATCAAGCAACAAGAAAGTTGGATCAGAAGATCGTGATACTAGAAATAGTGTGTTGGAGATTCAAGAATACGAAGCAATACAAATGAAGGAAGATGGTGACAAAGATGATCAAGAAGATTATCCATGGAACGATTAAAGGCAACTAAACATGAAAAAAAGGACAAGTAACAAGGCGATCAAATACAGAAAAAGCAAAGAAGGAACGAGACTGCAATTAGGATGAACAAGAACAGAGTGAAGATTATGATTTCTTGATTAGGGGAGTGAGTGTTAGAATTAAAGTAATCAAGAAATCATAAGAAGTATGTAACAATCGAAAGCCGAAGGGCTGAACCTGTTGTTTAGATAGTTTGTAACGATATAGCGGTTATTAGTAGTTAAAAGTAGTTATAGTTAGTTAAATAACCGTTTTATGGTTATGGTAGTTATTTGGTAGTTAATTTTCGGCTACAACCGAATAGTCACGATGGTTCATGGAACCAGTTAGTACTCTATATATAGGAGTCATTTGTAATGTTTATTAGTGTGGTTTTATAATAATATCATGTGTTTATCAGTAAAACAAACCCACCCTCTATTACAAAAAGAGTCACCGCACAATCTGATGTGCATACTCATACACATTCATCCATGATTGATCCAAGATCCGTAGGACCTCAACAGAATGTACTAAACGGCTGGTTCACTACGCACACATTTAACACTGTTCACTTCATAAGCTCAACCATAACTCATACTTTCACCCTCAAAATAAGCGGTAAATCTAAAAACTCAAATCACATGTCAAAGCCGAAATTATCATTTACGGATCATAAACTAACATTTCGCCTCTGAGGGCTAACAATCACATATCTAAGTCATATTAGGATCGAACATCACATTATGTAGCCATATAAGCATAAAACACACAATTCATTCGGACATAGCTTCAATTGCATACTAGGATCACGGATGTGAGTCATATTACACAATAAAAAATATGTCAAATGATTGAAAAAAGTATCATACTTGCCACCATTTCTTTTTGTGGATAGCGTACAAATTTTTTGCTTTTGTGGGTAATTTTCTTTCAAATTTATCCTTTTAGGGTATTTTTAAAATTTTGGACATTTTGCCGCTCTTAGCTAATAGAATTTTTTTTTTGCGAAGAGCAACAATGTCACATATTACCCTAAAAGGATGAATTTTAAATAAGAGTACCCACAAAAGCAAAAATTTTGTTCGCTACCACAAAAGAAATGGTGGCAAGTATGATACTTTTTCAATCATTTCCTAAAAATAAAAACAATTAGCGTTTCAATTCTTGAAAAACACACAATTCGTTCGAGTTAGGGCTTCAATTCAATCACTAAAGTACTAAATTAGAAAAATATATATATAAAGCACATGAAATAAACTACTTAGCGATCATTAAACACAAAACTAGCTAGGGTTTGATACGTATTGTATGTAATGACCTTGTCGGACCTTGGTTGTACGTAGTTGTACATCATAATGTGGGCTAACTTTCACTACAAATAACACCCAAACAAGCAATGAAAAAGAGATGAGAATTAGCAAAGACTCGAACTAGTTATACGCTTATTTAAAATGTAATAACCATATATGGAGTTCACAGAGAACATATAAGCGAATGTACTAAATTAAAGTTTCATGCCATGATATGATGATCTGTAAATATTATGTGCATCTAGAGATGATATAGAAGACAAAAGGGAAGAAGCGATGAAACTATAAATCACAATATTGTCGCCACAAATGATAATTTCTGGTTGGGTTAACAATATGTGCTAACCTCTATAGCGTGCGTTCTATAAATATTCACTTATAAGATTCCGATCCATGTTAACCCAGCTTCACTCAGATTTTCTCCCACAAACATAATGATTCATATTTTTATTTATAAAACTCAAAACCAATGAAGCTAATCTGAGTGAAACTCAAGTCAAAGACTAAACAAACATTCTTACTTTTCACTTTTAACGTGTTTTCTTATCATCCGGTCTTATCAAATCGCTAGTTTACTATCTCCAGAGTACACGTTTCCTTTTGTTCACTTTATAAGCTAATCTCAAAATGTAGGTAATGTACACCTCTTCTACTTTTGAAAATATTAGAAAGTCTCAAATTATGCTAATCGAAAATGATACAATAAATGGAACAAGTAATTAAGCAATAAATCCCAATACATACACTTCAAAATTCAAATAGAATGGCATGTGCATCTAGAGATGAATATAAGAGGAAAAGGAAGCAAGTAATGAGTATTCATGTCTATTTCTGAATGTGAAGTATGGTAAGCATGATAATATGATATGTCTATTTTATAATTTAGACTAAAATACACGGTTGGTCCCTAAACTTGGCAAAACTCTTGGCGTTGGGGCGATGCTTGGCATTATCATCGTCGGAGGTCCAAAACATGGCCTTTTATACTAATTCTGGGTCCTTTGACAAAGTCGATGTCGATTTTGTTTTGTAATCGAGGTATTTTAGTCCATACACATTTATACTTTGATAACACATTTATATTTTAGCCCTTCATCTTTCATCCTCGTCATCATCTCCCAAATCATCATCTCCCAACATTCATCATTCATCTTTCATCTTTCATCCTGGTCTAAAATAATGGATGCATTCATCATTCATCTTTCATCCTAGTACAAGTCACCAACATGGTTACCCACCCTAGGTGCGGTCCATGATCCGTTTCTTGATGGTTGTGATGGACTTGTGCGGGTAATTTGTGGTAATTTGGAATATGAAGTGTACATGTTTCTGATGTAGTTTGAGTTGTAGTTTGTATACGTGAAGTTAAAAGAACGATTAATTTATGATCATGTTGAAGTTTAATTTGTTGATGTTGATAGAATGTTTTAGTAATGCTTTAGTCTTATTCATTGTTTGTCCTTCTTGATTAAGTATCTGTTTATAAATGTGCAAATAGAAGTTTCTATTGCTGTATTGCTGAGTTTGTTGATGTTGATAGTATTGTGTGGTGGGATAATTGGGTTTGTAAGGAAAGGTAGTACAACGTCGTTAGCTGGTGGTGTAAGCCTTTGGATTGTTGCTTTTTTTTGCTTCTTATTTGACTTTATCTGCTTTTCATAAAAAGAAGAATTCTTGGTTTGGCTTGCTTCTTGAAATTGGTATGTCCTTTTTTTATAAGCTGCTGGATCTGAGATTATTTTTAGCTGATTATTGTGTTGGGACACTTGGGATAGTTAATTTTCAGTGCTATACTGCTATGCTTACTTGTATGCTTAGTTCAAGTAATAAGCAGATAAGGCCGACCTGCTTATGTTTTGAGGTTTAAATAAACACCTTGTTACATGACTATTTGAGGGTGAATAAGCAGTTTTGGATAGTTGTTTTTAGGAGTTGCTTGTTCCTGCAGTTTATTTGATTATTCCACTAAGCATAAGCAGTTTGAATTCGATAAGCAAATATATACTCACTGAAATATTAAAATCCCAAAAGTGGAGATCTCTTTTAGGGTGTCATAGCGCCTATAATTGTTATTTGATCATATAGGGCTTTAAGTTTCCGCTTGCTATAATTAATGAATTCTCAAAGTCACAAAGATAGGAAGGTTTCTTTTTGGCAAAGGTTCAGGGTGGCTCGCGATAGCTTATAATCCGTTCACGAAAAAGAAATGTAGAAAGTTACTAACTTCACGATATACCTAATACATGAGACTAACCTAAACTATTAGTTTAAGACCAAAAGCCAAACATGAGCTTTACATTGCTATATGACAATGATGGTCTGTAACTCGCTCGGGTAAAAAATGTTATGGCGTTTTGAAGTGGTCTTTTTCAGTTATTTTTCATGAGCAGTCTATTGTGTAACTCATTTCCATTTAGTTATGTATGTGTCAATCTTCAAATAGCGGTCTGTTGCGTCTGTTTCTATGCATAATGTTAGCGAGTAAAAGCATTATCGTAAAGATCTTGTATTGACATGTTGTTTTATCATCTCTTTGGTGATTTATTGAAATCGATTATTGCTGCTACTCTCACATGGGTTATGGTACAAAGATTTTCCGAAACTTCCAAGATAATGCCTGCTGGTGTTGTTGCCGGTATCAGGTACATGATTTGAAAATTTACCGTTTAAATAAATTTATATATTACTACTATTTTATTTAATCTGCTTTATTCTTGAACGTCGTTGATAATAGTGGGCTTACACCTATTCTATTGTAATTTTAAACAACACGTTCACTATTTTATTTCCATCGTATTTATTGGTTTCAAGTGGACTAAGTGTTGTGTTTTATATCATTGCGGTGGAGAGATGACAACATTTTATCTATACAAGATTGCGATTGAGGCAACCATTTTCCGGCCCAAAAGCGAATGAAGCGCCTTGATTTGATTCTAAACTTAGCATCTGTAATGTTCATGTATTCTCATTCATTGTTGTGTATACGATATGGGGATAATGTTTTCTTGTTCTTATAAGCTGGAATTGTTGTTGTGTACGGGTTCATATACTTGTTATAAAGTAAAAGTAAAAATTTAATGTTGCTTGATATAAACATTCAACATCATAGTAGTAATGTTTAATAATATTCGATAGGTATAAAAGATCGACACCTAAACATAAAATTCATTACAAAGCGTATCCGTCTCTCAGTAGCGAATTACAATAAACAATCCACTACTTGTTATAGACGAGAATCAAATATATACAAGCGGTTACTCTGCTCTACTCTACTCCAACTTACAAGCAACATGAAGACATGTGTTCCTTTGTTGTTAAGTAGGGTTTTGTATCATTTACAATGAGGTAAAAGCAGATAAAAGAAAAAATGCATGATTACGTATCTGTTTATAAATGTGCAAACCAATGTATAAACATGAAGGGCTAAAATATAAATGTGTTATCAAAGTATAAATGTGTATGGACTAAAATATCCTCGACTACAAAACAAAAATCGGACATTGACTTTGTCAAAGGACCTATACTTGATATAAAGGCCATGTTTTGGACCTCCGAGCGATGATAATGCCAAGTTATGTCCCAGCGAAGAGTTTTGCCAAGTTTAGGGACCAACCGAGTATTTTAGTCTATAATTTATTAGCGGTAGTGTGAAACTTGTTATATGCTTCATTAATATCAAACCAAAATCAACAAAGATATTTAGATTTTATTGATCCATTTAAACTCATTCTAACACTTAGACATATTCTGACATTTTCTCGAATCAAATTATCTTAACAGCCCCAATTAAAATTCCGTCCCAAAACATGATGTCTTGATCATATTGTTTTAAGGTGTAGGCGCGATCGTGCGATTTAGTTTACAAAAATTTAGAAACTAATTAACTAGGCGTAACCAAACAAAACTCAATAAATGCCGGTTCACATGTTTAAGTTTGTTTCTACTTACAGATATCAATCTTATTAACGGTGGTTCACTCGCACTTATTTTACACTATTAACCTCATAACCTCAACCATAACTTATACTTTCACCGTCGGTTTAAATAAACTAATCTATTAAAATGAAATCTAATGTCGAGCCGAGAATAACATTTACCGGATCATAAACTAAACATTTCACCTACATAAGCTAACAATCACATATTCAAGTCATCATATTGCACAATAATATACAGACATTGCACATTAAGTTCCGAACATCACATTATGTAGCTAAATAAGGAGAATGTACTAAACGGCTGGTTCACTACACATACGTTTAACACAGTTCACTTTATAAGCTCAATCCTAACTCATACTTTCACCCTAAAATTGAACTGAATCTATCAAAAATCACATATCGAGCCGAGAGTAACAATCAGCGGTTCGAACCGAACATTTCACCTACAAAAGCTAACAATCACGGTTTAAGTCATCATATTGCACAATAATGTCTTGACATTGCACATTAAGATCGAACATCACATTATATAGCTAAATAAGCAGAATGTACTAAGCGGCTGGTTCACTACGCACACATTTAACACTGTTCACTTCATAAGCTCAACCATAACTCATACTTTCACCCTCAAAATAAACTGTAAATCTAAAAAAACTCAAATCACATGTCAAAGCAGAAATTATCATTTACCGGATCATAAACTAACATTTCGCCTACAGACGCTAACAATCGCATATCTAAGTCATATTAGGATCAAAACATCACATTATGTAGCTATATAAGCATAAAACACACAATTCATTCGGACAGAGCTTCAATTGCATATTAGGATCACGGATCAGAGTCATATTACACAATAAAAAATAAAAACAATTAGCGTTTCAATTCTTCAAAAAACACACAATTCATTCAGTTAGGGCTTCAATTCAATCATAAAGTACTAAATTAGAAAAAATATATAAAGCACATGAAATAAACTACTTAGCGATCATTAAACACAAAACTAAATAGCTAGGGTTTGAATTCATACCACCGATTGTCTTTGTTTTGGGTAAAAGGTCAAAGACCCGATAAATATATTACTCCAAAAAACGTTTAAGTACAAAGGATATGGGTGAATCCCATATCTCAGCATGTTACATAGGCGGAAAGCTTACATAACAAGATACTTCCTATTCTCTATGTAAGAAAACAAACCACTACTCAAAAGATAACATTTGACTCCTATGAAAACAAAATTACTTCCTACCAAGGCCTTGGAGCTTGATACCATACGTGTCATAATAAGCATCCAAATTTCCTGGAAGATCTTAAACCTGATCCGCATAGCCATCATAATCATCTTCACGATCATGACCACCACCAAAGAGGTTCATTGACTCATCAAGCGTATTCACAACCTCCTCATCATCACTATCGGAGTCAACAATCTCTCCCACCTTAGAGAATGGGTTAACCCTCTTAACAGATGAAGTAGCGGAAAATCCATTTACCTATTTTCACCGGATAATCAACCTTTTAATAGGATTACCAACATCATCAACAAGAGTAGCTTTCCCATTAATAAGAAGTTTTCAAGCTCCCAATTTTCTCAACAATAGGGTAGGGCCAACCTCGTTAGCTTCCATTGAATCACTTACAAGCGGTTCTTGTGATACATTCCGGTCTTAAATCCCCAACCTCCTTAGCTTCATTGAACAACGAATCAACTACATCAATAGGAGTACCACATTCATCGATGTCGATCATATTAAGTACATCAAGCGGGTTAGATGTAGCAATCTTCGCCCCACTCATTACTAGCCACTTTAGTGGCTTTCTTCTTAGAATTATCCACCTGCTTAGGGTTAGGGGAGGCGCTTTAGGTTGATACCAGAACTTAGGCCCCACACCAAGTTTAGTAAAACCTCCCTTACCAGGAACACTTGGACCACCATTCCTACCCTTAGTCTTGTTATTGATAGTTTGGAAACCATCAATAACTGTGGAGTTTGATAGACTCCATGGACCGTTTAGAGCGCTAGGGATTAACAATAACAAAGACTATAACATGCACAATGGAATAAACTAATCAATACTTTGTTATTGAACAAGGTTTTCATCATCATCTCTACCGACTACGATTACAAACACCAACTCTAATTCTACTTGATCAAGGTAGAGCGTGTTACCTCTCGTAACAGGGATCTATGATCTAGAGTCATTAAACCAAAGCTGACCTAACCTAGTCTAGCGTTTATAAGTCTATCGCCCTAGACTTACACACACTTTACGATGTTACATTGTGGAAGACATACAAAACCTATTCCACGTGTTCTGTTTATATAATCTGTAATTAGGGTTACAAAGGAATAATCTAGAATAATAAAAGATACGAAGTAATCTTTTCCATCTTTGATGTTTCATCCTTTGTCTTCTTTAGTCCTTCATGTTTCATTCTTTCTTGTTTTTGTATCATCAAATCTAAAATCCCAACAGTCTTCCCTATTTGATGATGACAAAACAAACACATTCTTATCGAATTCCCTAGATTTAAGTAAAGAAATTAAGATCGGGGATCTCACCATGAATGAAACAAATCACGTCTTCCTTGTCTTCCCTTAATCCATGCCATCGCACTCCAACATCTCTTTCCTTTTGTTATCAAAATAGGAAATGTAAGCGATGAAACTTCCCTTGAGTGGTGCATGAACATCAAATGATTCTTCAAATCGTAAGCTCCTTGTAATGATCACTTGTGAAGAAAACCAAATATAACTAATTTGATGAAAGTAAAATAACCAAGCTTGTGTCTTATGTCTTGTTTATCCACGTGACTCGAGCGATATACCAATCAATGTATGGGGAGACCGCAATCTCTTGCAATAATCACTTGAGAACAATAACGTCACTCCTTTAAGTGTTATGTCAATTCTTCGTTACAATCATTGAAGCACGAACAAGTTACCTTAAAGTAGCTATGATCCTTTTAAGATATGATAAAACACGTATCCAAGTAATTCGGTTCACCTTCAAATAAGTGATAAATAATCGTCTTCGTAATCAATTAATTAATAAAAACCAAAAGCGAGCTTTTAAAACCTTTAAGAACAAATATCATTCTTTGTTAGGAATTAGAAATTCCATAGTGAAGTGTCAGTCACCCCAACTATTATCTAGCATAGGTTAGCTAGTAGACATATCATTATTTATGTGTTTATTAGCTTAGTTATTAGTTTAGAGTAACACCGTGGAGGAAGGACGGGTCTTTACCCACTGTATGCCTGATCCACAGTCCAAAAGAGGGCGTTTAGTATGTAACTATAAATATCCTCTATCTTCCAAGGTAGAGGGTTGGACCTTTCACTTAATCTAACCTTCTATGTTTTCTTTCACTTTCTCTCTCTAGAAAGGCTCCCATACTACTTTCTCTCTCTAAACTATCTATCTCATTCGATCCATACTAGTGTGATGTGATATGTTTATGAAATCTAATATGTTACAAATGGTATCAAGATTCATGGTTTGATCATCTCTCTTACATGTTCTTGGATTTCTAGTGGTTTTATATGGTTTTTGGGTTTGAACAAGTTTAGTGGTTTTTGCATCATTTGGATCATTTCTTTTGTTAAAGTTTGAAGTTTGATTGTACTTTCGTGTTTAGAATCATTGTAAGTGCTTGGGTTTTGATTTGGAAAGCTTGAATAAGCTGTGGTTGGGTTTGTTTTGGATTGAAAAGTGTTGTGTGTGAGATTTTCTTGCTAGCGACTTGAGTCTCGGATTATTATTCTTGGTAGCGACTTGCTTCTATATTTTCGTGACTTGTAGTTGTTGTGGTAGCGACTTGAGCACTAGCGACTTGTCATTGAGACAAAGCGACAAAAGTACACAATAGTGGTTGTACCATTTGACTAGCGACTTGGCAAAGTAGCGACTTGTCTTTGCTAACTTTAGCGACTTGACTTTGTTTTGAGTAGCGAGTTGTTCTATAGCGACTTGCTGATTTAGCGAGTTGTTCTTTAGCAACTTTCCCATTTAGCGAGTTGTTCGTTAGCGACTTGCCCACTTAGCGAGTTGTTCTTTAGCGACTTGTCTACTTAGCGAGTTGTTACTTTAGCGACCTATGTCTAGCGACTTGTATCACAGCGACTTGTGCTTATAGCGAGTTGTTACTTAGCGACTTGGTGACTTAGCGACTTGTCCTCAAGGTTTATAGCGACTTGTCTAAAGTAGCGATTTGTCTTAAGAAGAGGTTTGACCAAAGTTGACTTTTTACGTCAAAACTTCAAACGGCCATAACTTTTGATCCGTAACTCCGTTTTCAGCGAAATACATGTCAAAACGACCAGAACAGGCTGAATTTTGTGAGGTTTCACCACGGTGTATTAACAAAACCAATTCACAACCAAATAACACTTCAGCTAATCTTTCAAACAATCATCACTCCTAACTCATAATCCTCTATCATTGTGTGGGTCCATCAGTTGTCTTAACACATTCTATTGGTCATTGTATCACGGTTTCTTCTTGATTTTGTAAAATCCCGCGAAAGAATATATTTCTCGGTTTAAATCATAGACTTGTAAAATCCGTGCATACTACAACAACATGTCTTACACTCTTGACCCGGTGATTTGGAAGTACTTAAATTGTATGATCTTGTGGACAACAATGATAATGTATGCTACGAGCGGTTAAAGATGTTTGAATTAATCAATGAGGATGTGAGATCTTCATGTTACGAGTACAATGAGAATGATTTGCACCCGCTAATGCTACGAATGCCATGCCAAAGGAATCTTTGCATTATACCCTATCAACAACTTCACTCTCACCTCATGTTACTTCTACCCACAACAACGAAATGAACATGTATTGCCCTTTTCCGTCAAGATTTATCCACATTAACGGGTACATTCTTGTTGAACTTAGAACAATTGGAAAAACAACTTGATAAAGAAAGGTTCAAAAGGATAGTTCGATGATGCACTTCAAGTGATCCACAACCAATTTGGTCATTCATCGGTGGGAATTTACATCGATTATGATCAAGACATGACTTAAATGTCTTTCAAGAGACACACTAGAATGGAAATTAGCGTGTTCATAGAGACACTTATCCATCTCATGGATGATGTGGATAAGTATATTGAGGAAGTTACTCGAGAAGAAGAAAATATAGATGAGAGTCGGTTCGGTTAATGATTGTTGTGATGAGTTGGGTAATGTTTGGTTGAAAGATCGGATGTTCTTGAATGTAGAATAACGAGACAACAAAGAATGATGTAACCGGTGTTCGGTAACTCCTATCACACAAGAAGTGGATGCGATGTCGAGAAAGGGGATGAATGTCGAGGCACAATCAAAAGATTGTAGTGTTGAGTCGGGTAAAGCATCACATGATGGATCGGTTGGAGTGAACACGAGGTTGATTCGAGATAAGTTTGACACGACTAGTAGTTCAATGATTCTTGCTACACATGATGAGGATGCAAATGTCGGACCGATAAATGAACATGTGTCAAGTGATGAGGTACCATAGCTATTCAACATAATGCATATGAATTTACTCTTGTGCAATCGATCACATCACGAACATGTTCATGATACATGTTTACATGGCTGGCGAGTCACGAGATAAAGTGTTTCAAAACTAATGATATAGTTGATAAGATAACTTTTGATGAACTTTCTAATAAATTCTCGAACTTGAAAAACATTGCATTTCACTTGAAATTGCAATCCAAAAAAGAAGAAAGTTTTCAAGCGTGAAACCTTGCAACAATCCGAATTCCACGAATTTCATGAATTTTTGAAATAAATGATTTAAAAGCTCGACCGGGACAAAAACTCGACAATCGCAATTTGAAGAAACATATTTACGATATGCATATGAAAAGCAATTTGGTTACAAGTAATTCTGATGTTAATGCTACTAATGATATTAAAATGAGAAATGATGAATTAGCAATTTGTGTGGCCAAATTACTAAAGGAAAATGAGTCTTTGAAAAAGCATCACATAGAACTAAGTGACTCTATCAAAGAAGCTAGAATTAAGTCATTGGAACAAACAAACTCTTTGATTGCCAATATTGATGAACTCAAAGCTCAACTTCAGGATAAGAGTTTCACAATAGTTGCCTTAAAGAATGAGCTCGAGAAAAGCGAAGAGGAATAGTGTGAACACTAAGTTTGCAAAACCATCAATCTTGGGGAAACCGGTTATTAGACAACCGAATGCGTTTAGATCGAGCGACCAAAATTTTCAAAAGCGGTTTGCCTCCCAAGTTGATACGAAACAAGTTTTGACAAAACCAGTCACTTCACCTTACTTGCCTAGGAAAAATGCTATGAATGACTTGTATAAGAACTCTTATCTAGAAATGGATAGAAAGAAGGCACATATTCAAACAGACGGAATTTTAGGTGCAAGACCTAGGGTGATGAACTCTTCGAGATTTCAAGGCACTGCTAGTAGTTCTAAACCACTACCTAGGAACACTATTCTTAAGACTAGGGATTGGATTGGATCTAAGATTAGTTGCATTTCGATTAAAGCTATTCCCATAGCAAATCACTCTAATAAATCTAGATCTATTTCTGAATCCAAACAAGTTGTTTTCTCGAAGTGTCTGAAATGTATCTTTAATGAAAATCATGATAATTGTTTCACAAAATCCCTGAATAAAGTAAATGCTCATGCAAAGGATCAACATGTTAAGTCTAGGATTAACACTAAGTCATCTTCAGTGCATATGAAGCAAAACAAACCAAAAACTTTGCCTAGATGGCTACCAACTGCTAAATCTTTGGAAACTAGGAATAGCGATAAGTCGTCCACTATGCACAAGAAGCCTAACAATCCTAGATCTTGCCATAAGTGGTTACCATCTGGTAGAATTCTTAAAATCTTGGACTTAAGTGGTTACCTACCGGATTCTTTGTTTCTGATGACATAATCAAGGTTGACCGTGAAACCCCAAAGGGTTTGGATACTAATGTCACTAACCAAAATATATGCAATCAAGTTTGTAATATTAGTGCGGTAGTTCTTACTCGATTCTGAGATACTTGATCCTTCATTACATGGGTGGCTTAAAGTATGGATTACAAATGGATTGATATCTCATAATTCACGGGTTCAAGTAACTCAATCTTGATATTCTTTCGAATGGCGATACATTCACATCGATTCGGGGCCTCGTTCTTCAACACTATGACGTTTGAACACAACAGTTCAAGCCTCGTTCTCTAAAGAAAAGAAAAGTGTACGTTTCTGTGCGCTTTATCTTTGAAAGAAGAGAAATCTTCTTATGATGTTTTAACACATCAGTTCAAGCCTCGTTCTCTAAAGAAAAGAAATGTATGCGCTTGATGTGCATTATCTTACGAAGAGAGAAATCTTCTCAATTATGACCATTCTCATCAACATGCTTCATGCTTTTCCTGCGCTTTCAATTATCAAGCGAACGGACTACGATTGATTGTTTTCTAATTCCATTTGCTCAATTATAATGACGATGGCGACATCATATGCTACCTTTGAGGGGAAAGTGTGAATAGACTACATTTGTTGAAGATATTCACTTATTCAATCAAGAATGGCAACTCGGTATGCAATTCTTGGGGAGAAAAGTGTGAATTCTTGCATGGTTGATTGATTTACGAGCTTCTTCTTATCGGGTCATCTTCACATGGAGTTTTCTTCTAAGAGCCGTTGGTTAACATCTTCACACGGCTGATTTGATTAATGACAAAGTGCTTCCAGTTCTTGGGTGATTTCCTTAATGAACATCTTTCATTCTTGTTTGATTGGGAGGGATTTGAGTTAAGGGATTTGCTATTTGTATGTTAATTGGGAATGCATTTGGTGAGTTAAAGATGTTGACTTTCTATTCCCCAATTGGACAATCTTGAAGAGGTCGAGTCTTGATCATTCTACACTTTACATTGCGTGTTAGAAGACTAAAGGCGAGTTGCATTTAACAATCTAAAGACTTCTTCTTGTCTGGGCATTGTTATCAAGCAGTTGTCGGTTTAGGGAGAGCACTAATTGGGGAGAGTGAAAAGTCGATTTAATCCCAATTAGACTTGCTCATATTCTTGACAAGTTGATTCTCACAGATATATTTGTGCTAATGATATTCTTCTCAAAGATTTCGAGTATATGGGCTTACAATGAGTTCTTGATTACGAAGTATCAAACCCGCAAGGGGAAGAAGACACACATCTAAACACAAAGCGAGTAAACTTGATGAACTTAATTCTTCTAAGTAATTGAATATATCCCGGAAGACAAATGTCATAATCGCGAGAGAAACTCAAGGTTTTACTCATCAAGGCTTTTAGTGTTATTATTTCAACTACGTGGAGGAAGTGATGTAAGAAAGTTTACGAAGATAAAGAGGTACACAAGTGTGTGATGATTTCGATGTTATCGCAATCATCGGGGAGAAAATTGTGTACATTGGGGGCTCGGATATTTCACTTGAGTGCTTAATCGATGATTCGAGATATAATCACTTATTCGGAGTTGACATCCAGAGATTGTCATCCGCAAAGATAATCGATGATTCGACTGCTACTTCAATGTTATCGGTTATTCTCTTTGGGCATTCGGTGCCGGGTTCTTGAGCTTCATACACTTTTTTCACGGGTAGAGAAAAGTATACATCGGGGTTATTCTTTGGCTATTGGACTTAATTTGTTACTTCGATGGTATAAGTTTCTCTGTCTTTGGGTATATGTGTATTCGGTTTCGTGAGCTCTAGTCTAAGAGACTGATTGCATCAATTCATCTACTTGGGGAAAGTGGTCTCTTGACATTTTTTTTTGGTATGGATCGCTTCAGACGTCAATAGAAAAGTATTTGAGAAGATTATTTAAAAGTGGGATGATCGGAGTGATCTATTTTAATGATATAACCCGAAGGAGAATCTCGATTATCGTTCTTAAAAGGCGGTGGATTTATGATAGTGGTGTGCTTCTCTGTGCACTGGCTAAGGCAAGCTTGAAATAGAGCTTGAATCTGCTCATCTAATGGATTTTCGGTTTGGGGAAGTCGCAAAGTCTCTTTTCTCAAAGGCTCATGTTACATCTTCTATTCGGAGCCTCGGAAGCTTTGGTGGTAAATGTTTAGAGATGATGTCTTCTATCTTCTACAACAGGTCGCTTTCGATATCCTTATCTCGGTACTCGTATCATCATCTTCTTAAACTATATCATCTAATCTATACGTGTAAATATTTATCAAAACAAAATACAAAAATATAAAACCAACAAAAACAAAATAGAAAAATACAAAATCTTCAAAACCCATAAAAATCAAAAATTGAAAAATTCCAAAAATATTGCTTTCTAAAGACATGTCTTACGGTATCGATAACATTTGCGGTCTTAGAAATGTCATTCAATAATGGCACGGGACCATAGATGAAGTTCGAGCGAGGAGGTGTAAATATTATTTTTCCAAAACATGTCTAAATCTATGGCTTGCGATTACTTGATTGTGACCGCGCTTAAACCATGGTTTGCTATTATTTGAGATAGCAATCCGTTCTTCATGAAAGGAAAGTGTTGCGCTAAACCAATTTTCAAATATTTCGTGCACTTATCCTAAAACAAAATGAGGAAAGTATGTCGAAGGACTGCTGTTCCTACACAAATGTGTTTCTGTCAATAATTCTTCATAAAAATATTTGTTGTTCATAATGGTGGTAAATGAGTTGTTTGAAAATCAATCAGATTCAAAGTTTTTCGTAAAAATTGAAAACTCAATCAATGACTTCTGCGCTTTTAAAATTTTCAGAAAATGAGTCATTGATTGAGGGGGAGAATGTTTTCAAATTTACATCATCTAACGGGCTTTCTTAATTATCCTACGGGCTTAATCAAAAATGATATTTGCCTATGTCGAAGGACTAGGAATTTAGGATATGATTGGCAGGATTAGATGATTAGAGTTTGATAAACACATTAATCCCATGCCGTATATGAACTGATTGACATGTTGAATTGACTTTTATTAGTCGATTTCTGTTTGGGTGATGTCGACCACCATATATCTGTTTTTTTGTCTACTAACGTATGCAGATATCATGGTTTATAAGAATGTTCCCGATCCGGATCCCACAAATAATGATTGGATGCCGAAAGGAAAGGGCAACTATATCTTGGGTCGACAAATGAAGAACAGAGCTTAATTTGACTTCTATGGAGATTTGGCATGAAAAATGCAACATAAGAGGTCTCTTGCATCGCGAGATGGTTTCTTCATCATCAAATGAAGAAAGCGGAGCTTAATGGACCTCTGTGAAGAAGTTGGCATGACAAATGCAACGTCGAAGTCTCTTTGCTTCGGCAGACGGTTTTCTTCCAAGCCTACAACAACAACAACATAGCGGCTTCTACACCACGTAACGTATCTTTGTGCGGGATAATTGTGATGATTCCATTTTTAAACAATTTTAAATAATATTGTGTTGGAAAATGGAATAATATTGTTTTGAAAATTAATTGGACTTAATTTTGAAAATCACGGACTTCATCAAAACTTAAGTCACTCAATCATCGACTACGGTCATCGATTGAGGGAGAGTGATTTTAAATAAAATATTTTCAAACGATATTTCATCTATCAAGTTCGGTTTGTACAAAATAAGTGGTGATCTAAAGATTTAATGTTATGTCATGGTATGATTTTCTTTAAAACACAAAGATCTTACAAAATGAAATTTTTTCTGTTCTTGTTTGATTGTGAAATTGTTTTATTTTACTTAAAGATCTCTTAAAACAATCATACCTGACACTAACAATCTTTAATGTCTTAAATTGGTCCTTATACGTCTTTTTTTCAAAATTAAATCTTGCCACGTCTTTCCCCAAAATTTTCTAAATGATTTAAATCTTTTGGGATCACAAATCTCAAATGGTTTGAAATTTTTGATCGGGGGAGAGATCATGATTTAAATCTCAAATATGTTTTAGTCCTTTAAAGGCACTCCTGCCTCCATGTGCCAAACAACTTCATATACATGATGCACATAATTGAGGAGGAGCATTTATCCAAAAACATGATGAGTATTTAAACCAGGCCACATTTTCTCCCATGTTTTCTAAACCTTATTAAATCACTTGGGATCCAAAATCTCAAAGGGTTTGATATTTTTGATCGGGGAAGAATTTGTGATTTAATTATGAAATCGATAAATGATGATCGATTTGATTCAAATGTGTGTGCTCTCCCGTATATGCTAAACACTTTTGAATCTCGAAGCATATATTGAGGGGGAGCATTTCAAAAAGAAAATAAACTTTCAAGGTACAAAGATTTCTATGTTTCAACATAATGTACCTTGATTGATTTTCTAAATGGTTACCTAAAGGCTTTTGTGATCGTGGATGTACTTTAAAAGAACTCTTTCCTCTATGTGATAAAATGATTTCAAATATCCTATGCACATATTGAGGGGGAGAATTTACCAAAGAAAATCAAATGGATTTTTCCATGGAAATTGTGATCAAGAATTTATTTCAAAAGAACTCTTGCCTCTATGTGCTAAAAATTTATAAAATCATATGCACATATTGAGGGGAGCATTTCTAAAATAATCAAAACAATTAAGGTACAAAATGCTTTGATATTATATCACAAGTACCTTGATTGATTTTCCAAATGATTTTCAATTGGTTTCGAGAAGGAAAGAACAATACCAAAAGACCGACCAATTTACTTTATGCATGGTGTTATAAGGATGGTTAGGTTAGGTATTCGTTCCCACGATCTCGCCAGAGCCGGAGGGATCTACCGAGGACAATCCACTAGATAGTGTAGAGTCCTTAGGTATGATGAAAAAGGAGTTAATTGAGAAATGGGAAGAGTGCCGGTGAGATAGAGCTAGGCGGAATAAATCCAACAAGGTTCTAGTAATGAAGTCTCGGTAAGCAGAAGGGTTGAAGAATGAAAAGAATTGAATGTGAAAAGGGTGAAAAGAAATAGCCCTCAAGAATTCAACCTTAGGCGTAAACGGGTTCAATGCATATACTCTTGGTGTTTACTAAGGTAACACGGTATTGAAGACAAGGCGTCATGGACCCGGTGACGACTACACCTAAACTTCCCAAGCTACTCAAGTTCCTCTTAAAAGGACTTGTTTCATTCTCACGGGAACCTACGTAATCTATCGACTTTCTCTTAGAGATTGTTGATATTGAAGAAGGAGACCCTCTCCCTAGTCTCTGGCATAGGAAACCAAATGTGCACAATTGAGTCTAGAGCCAAGAGATCATCCACAATATCTCATTAGGACACAATTAATGAAGACTAACTATTTCACACAATGTGGAAAGTGAGAATATATTTTAAGAGTCCTACGGATTATCCTTGTGGTATTGCGGAACATCAAGGTGATATGTAAAGTATTCACGATGAAGATGGAAATCCTTCTAGAGCCAACATCAAACAAGCTCTTGGTGGGTGACATGTGAGATCTTTCCAAAAGATCAAGCTTGTGACAAGCTGGATAGAAAGCGATGGGGCAATTCATTCTTGAATCAACCTTGGTCCAGAAATGAATTGATGAATACTTTTGGAAAACCGTTCGATGGGCAAATCCTCTTTTCTCTAGCACATCGAATGTGTATTCATTTTCAAACACAAAAAGTATCTCTGATTGAAAAAAATACTTTTGGAAAAAACGTTCGATGTGCGAATATCTTCTTTTCTCTAGCACATCGAATGTGTACTCTTTTTAAATACAAAAGGTATTTTTGATTGAAAATTGATCTTTATCATAAAATCTTCGTCGTATTGCAAAACACTTTATATTAAGCAATACACGATTGTTTTTCAAATCACTTTTCATCAATCAGTGAATCACAATTTCTTGGTTCACTCACTCGTGTTGTCTTCTTTGAGATGTTCGGTTTGAGAACGACTAGAGCATTCTGAAACCACATCAAGGAGATTCTTGAATTATACACGATCACGGTAGTACTTGTCTTGATCAGCGGGGAACCATGGGCGTGTACCTCAATTCAACGAAGTGATCAAAGACACTTCGTGTGTTTTATTGCTAGCTGTTGTTTGCGGTACATTTGGACGGTTGCGGTGATCGAATTGAGAAGTCAATCCAAAGCCGCATGCTCACAACATCCACACTTAATTGAAGAAATCATGACTAGTGCATATCTACATAACACGGCTCGATATTTTTATACTATGTACGCTCTGCTGCGCAAATATCATGAACCGATGAAAGCTTCCGCTACTCGATGGAAAGATGTCATGATCCTGAAAGTGTGAGTATGTCGGTCCGAAAGTCACAACTTTACATGATGGCAACACAATAAAGGGTGATCCAGATATTTACTGTGGCTGATGATCTCAAAGAAAGCTCGAAGATCATCAAACGTGGATCAGCAAAAAGACCTCCACTGTAAAAGTACAAAGCAGTCGAACTTTGAAGAAATCACTGCTAAAGCACAAAGATTGCAAAATTTGAAGAACTAAAGTCTACGAGCTCAAGAACGAAGTCAAGAATAGAATGCTAGGATTCAAAATGTAAATCATGGGGTGACCTCCCTTAGGGGAGATTGTTAGGAATTGGAAATTCCATAGTGAAGTGTCGGTCACCCCAACTATTATCTAGCATAGGTTAGCTCGTAGACATATCGTTATTTACGTGTTTATTAGCTTAGTTATTACTACCTCCGTCCCATATTGACCGTCATGTTTGACTTTTTTAAGTCTTTCTTTATCAACTTTGACCTTAAATATTTTTGTTTGTGTTATATAATACTTGATAAAAGTTATATCAATGAAAATACATTTAAACCCCCATTTTATTCATATATTTTGCATCAAGTATTATATAACACAAATAAAAATATTCAATGTCAAAGTTGAAAAGAAAGACTTTGAAAAGTCAAACTCGATGATAATATGGGACTGAAAATAGTTTTAAATAACAACGTAGAGGAAGGACGGGTCTTACCCACTGTATGCACGATCCACAATCCGAAGGAGGACGTTTAGTATGTAACTATAAATACCTCTACCTTCCAAGGTGAGGGTTGGACCTTCACTTAATCTAACCTTCTATGTTTTCTTTCACTTTCTCTCTAGAAAGGCTCCCATACTATTTTCTCTCTAAACTATCTATCTCATTCGATCCATACTAGTGTGATGTGATATGTTTATGAAATCCAATATGTTACATTCTTCTTGTGTGTGTAAACCAATAACCATGTGTGTGTCGCCAAAAATCCAATAAACTCCGTACCAAAAACTTGTACAACTTCCCCTCAAATCCAAAACTAATCAAGAACCAAAAAGTACGTTATGTCCGATATCGATCAAAACAAGCAGTGCAAACAATTTTTATCGGACAACGCTAGCAGTAGAAATAAGTTTCTCGGACAAACTTAGCAGTACAAATACATATCTCAACATCCATATCAGGGATTCAATAACATCTTTTGTTCTCCAATTATACATGCTTTAACCTGATCCTACATCTTTGTCTCCAAGTATAGAGTATCAACTAATTAAAATATCCTTTAGCTGTTGGGACCATGTGATGAATCGTGACATAGAATTAAAGACCAATGAATCGTTATATATTTGTGAACAACAGCTATCAATTGTACCAAAGTTGGGACCATTAAATCATATATAAAACCAATGAACAACCTTAACAAAGCGTATGAGCAACGTCCTTTTGACAACCATGTGATCACCTTCTAATGCATGATCAATCGGTATCATATGACCGGTTTTAAGGTAATAAAATATCAACGACCCATGTGCACCAAAGTGAATTTACCACCATACAACCCATGTAAACTCTCCACGAGTTTGATTAAATCTGCACCAAGAACATAGCCAATCACAACCACTCCATTTTCCTCATTCATACGTACATATGCATTAAAGAACTTTTACCTTCACCATCCCATGTAGCATAAACTAGCAACATGTAGCATAGTAATGATAAAAGCCTAGCGGTGGTTACAAGATGACTAGCGGTGGAAACAAATAAAGTAGCGGTGGTTACCCAACACGAGCGGTGGTAACGAATCATTAGCGGTGGAAACATAACCATGATACATGTCGAGAGCAGTCGTACTTCATAAACAACCAACTTCTCATGATGAATCTTTCACAACCTACTAATACTTCTGATCATTAAAAACACATGCACATATAACAAACTTCGAACAAATCTATATGCACTAGACCATTCTCTTGATGTAGCAGACTTTACCATGTTCAAATATTAATGTAACAGTAGTACCTGTTGACACAAACTTCCATGACTGCTTCACCAACTGCTCGATCTCTAGAGCCAACAAAAACCCTTATTTTCATTGAAGAATAAACCCTAAAAATCATCTTTGAAAACCTCAGTCTGCAGCCATATTTGAAACCTTCTAACTTTTGATTGAAAGCTCAGATCGAAGATCCCTCCAGTGAAAAGTTATATGGATATACTGAGTTGTACCAGAAAAAATTGTAGCTCGATCCAACGGTTATCGACAAAGATATAGTCTCTTAAAAACTATGCTGCATAAACTTTTACAAAAATTCCAGATTTGAATTTTGTCTTCTTTTCGCCATTCTTTGACCAATAAAACTTTGCGAATCCCTAGGTAACAAGCTCCTCAAGCTCGATACCAATTGTGGAGTTTGATAGACTCCATGGACCGTTTAGGCGCTAGGATTAACAATAACAAAGACTATAACATGCACAAAGAAAATAAACTAATCAATACTTTGTTATTGAACAAGGTTTTCATCATCATCTCTAATGACTATGATTACAAATACTTGATCAAGGTATAATGTGTTACCTCCGTAATGTGGATCTATGATCTAGAGTCATTAAACCAAAAGCGACCTAACCTAGTCTAGGCGTTTATAAGTCTATACGCCCTAGACTTACACACACTTTTCACGATGTTACATTGTGGAAAACACACAAAACCTATTCCACGTATTACATTTATATAATACGAATTAGGGTTACAAAGGAATAATCTAGAATAATAAAAAGATACGAAGTAATCTTTTCCATCTTTTGAAGTTTCATCCTTTGTCTTCTTTAGTCCTTCATGTTTCATTCTTTCTTGTTTTTGTATCATCAAATCTAAAATCCCAAAAATAACACTCTGTGTAGGCTGAGTAGGCAATGGAACAGATTTAGGACAGTCAAGCAACGTATGACCAAACCATTTACATGTATCACACCTTGGCGGTTTCCATTCATATTCAACCCGGATCTTTTCAATAGTAGAACCCGATCCATCCAAAGAGTGGTATCTCAGCGGTGAGGCTTTCGGAAGAGCCTTATCCGCACGAACTTCAATCAAGCACCTAGCAAAACCTCGGCCCCAAGAATCCAAGCACATTTGACTAGTGTAAGAATCTAGCATTTTCGAGTACCAATCAATGTAGCAAGGAGACTAAGACCATCACTAGAGAACATAGCAAGAGGAACATCATGAAATTTAACCCACACGGAATGTTAGTCAAATCCTCTTTAAGCAAATTTGTATTTAACGTCCAAGTTTTAAGAATAATTGGCACATTCAGTAATCATCCACGGTCGTTTTTAAGAACATCATCAACACCTTTACGAGTAGAAAACTTAAAGAAAAAGAAACCCTTAGCATTCATCATAACCTTTTGAATACAATAATTGGCCCATATTACGAACATAATAATCAACGATCGAAAAGCAATATCGTTTACCAAGAAAATAACCATAAAGGGTATTTTCAAATTTAGAGTTACCTCCTCCACTAATTTCATAGGAACGAGAGATCCACCTCATTAGACTTGTTACTACATTCCAACCTACGATAATTAGGCTTGTGCTTCAGAGAATCATTGGACGTAGCACCCGATATGAAACCGGCCGCAATTTGAACCTTGGGAGATGATTTAGAATTGAAGCATTCTCCGCATTCATTAATTTAGCACCATGCATAGCCTCTTCAAAATTATTACACCGCCAAAACAACCGGATCAAGACTTGGCTCACTTCATTCCCAATGTTACGGGATATTCATCGAACTTGTTCCAAAATTTTGTGATTGACAAGCAACATTGGAGCTCGAAACTTGTGGAACCGTCTCCACATGAGGTTCATTAGTAGACTCCATAGCCACTT
Organism: Chrysanthemum lavandulifolium; assembly: GCA_022545495.1. Lineage (NCBI taxonomy): Eukaryota > Viridiplantae > Streptophyta > Magnoliopsida > Asterales > Asteraceae > Chrysanthemum > Chrysanthemum lavandulifolium. The sequence goes on along the minus strand of CM040245.1, from coordinate 26,578,906 downwards.
GCATACGTGCATTAATTTAAGCAAGATCAATATTACCAACGTTTTCCAAACCCACAGAATGTGGTACACTCTTATTCGACTCTCCCAAATCCGACATCAAGAAACCCTAATTACAAAGTTCATGCAGAAAGTAACAAGAAGAATTTAACATCTGATCTTCACAACTATATGAGTAAAACCCTAGTTTAGACACTAGGGTTTATAAACAATAAGATCACAATACTAACTCATATTAAATAATCGGTCCAATGATATGTATGGATGGAATAATGAATGCAAACTAAGATTACAAGCAAAGGATTATAATAAAGCAATTAATGAGGTCAGTTAGCATGCAAAGACGGCAAATGATCGATGAATACAAAATGTAACCTTACAAAAAGCAAGCAACAATTAATACTTCAATCACCAACCCACAAGAATAGGACGGATAAAGAAGAATTAAATAATCGCTTGGTCAAAAAGGGATTAAGGGTTAACGAATTGTAGATCGTTTTTGCCAGAGAGAGTTTTACCACCGATTGTCTTCACAAATAAGGGATGGTTATGGGTCCGTATGTGTTGGCCCAATTTCATGGATCTTTAATCAACGATATACCAAAATGTGAAATAATCTCTATTTTCTATATATCCGTCATCATTGTAATCGTTACATATTCTAATCTATAAATACATATTGAAGGTACATGTGAACTGTTGTGATGGTTCATGATATGGCGATTATGTTTGTAATCATGTCATATAATCGCTTGTAATCGCTATTGGCGATTATTTCCAATGAGTTGACTTTTCCATGTTGACTTTGACTTTCGGGTTTGACCTTTAGTATGGGTAGATTGGGATTAACCCAATATTCTCCTCCTTAATCACAATCACCGCGACGTAGATCTTTAAGTCTTTTGTAGTCATCTCACATAACTCCATTTTGCTTCCTTTAACATTCACGCAACGTTGATCGATTTTAGAATCTTCAGACTCCCTATTGTCTTCGCATTTCTCGATGCTTCGTGCATTCTCTGCTGTGTCTCTGACTCTCTGCGATTTCCGCACTCTGCAGTTTTGCATCTCTCTTTTTCTGCATTCTCTCATTGCTTTAGCACTCTCATTGCTTCAAGACTCTCTCGCTATTTCGCAATCTCTCTTGTCTCATTGTTAGGAATCGATCTTCGGTAGTGATTTTGTGAGCATGTCGGCCTGCTGAAATTTTCCGCTTATAAACTCGACTTGTAAATCTTCTCTTTCAACGCATTCTCGTATAAAGTGATATTTTATGTCAATGTGCTTACTCCTTCCGTGAAATACAAGATTCTTCATTAGTTCAATGGTAGACTTGTTGTCGACCATTATTGTAACCTTTTCTTCTTGGGTATGTGTAAGCTTGACTAGTAATCTCTTTAACCATAATGCTTGTGTTGTTGCTGCTGTTGCTGCAATGAATTCGGATTCACATGATGATAGAGCTACTATGGCTTATTTTTGGTGTACTCCAGCTGATAAATTGATTCACCATAGTAAAATATAATTCCAGTAGTGCCTTTTCCTTCTTGAGTGTTGACTCCGTAGCTACTGTCACTATAACCTTGTGTTTGGTTTCCTCCATTGTGTTTGTATGTGATTCCATAGTCTTTTGTTCCTTTTACATAGCGTAGTACTTTCTTGATAGCTTTCATATGTTGTTCCTTTGGTTCTTGCATAAAACGACTAAGTAATCCAATGGAATAACTTAAGTCGGGTCTTGTATGTAGCGTATATCGTAAGCATCCAATTAAGCTTCTATATTCAGTTGAGTTGACCGTTGTTTCTCAAGATTCTTTGTTAGTCTTGTTCTTGGATCCATAGGTATTAGAGTTTCGTTGCGTCTAGCATACCAACTTCCTTTAGGATCTTGCTTGCGTGGCGGATTGCTTTATTGATATGTCACCTCCAGGTTTGTGTGACTTCAATTCCTAAGTAGTAGGATAGTAATCCTAGGTCACTCATCTCGAAATTTTCTTCCATTTGAGCTTTGAATTTGTCTATCTCTTCTTTAGGTGTGCCAGTGATGATTAAATCATCTACGTAGACTCCAACTAGAAGTATTGAATCTTTTGATTTCTTCGTGTAGACAACTTGTTCCAAAGCGCATTTCTTGAAATCTAAAGACTTCAAGGTGTTGTCTAATTTTATGTTCCAAGCACGTGGTCCTTGTCTTAAACCGTATAGAGCTTTTGTGAGTCTGTAGACTTTTCCGTTATCTTCTTTCTTTATAAATCCTTCGGGTTGTGTAACATATACTTCTTCTTTAAAGTCTCCATGTAGAAATGCGATTTGACGTCAAAGTGATGTACTTCCCATTTATTATTAGCGACTATGGCTAATAGTAATCGGACTGTTCCATTCTTTTATGATGCAAAGACTTCTTCAAATCTATGCCATGTTTTGTATGTAGCCTTTGGCTACTAGTCTTCTTGTATGCTTGACTATATTTTCATTTGCATCTTTCTTGGTCTTGAATTCCCACTTTAATCCAATGGCTTTATGTCCTTTTGGTAGAGTGGTTAGTTTTCATGTATTGTTTCTATTGATGGAATCTAATTCGACCTTCATTGCATCAATCCATTTTAGATCGTTTGATGCTTCCTTGTAATTCTTAGGTTCATTGTTAGGAATTAGAAATTTCCATAGTGAAGTGTCGATCACCCCAAATATTATCTAGCATAAGTTAGCTCGTAGACTTGTCGTTATTTACGTTACTTAGTAGTTTATTAGTTAGTTTGTAGCGTAGATTAGTTTAGTGTATCACCGTGGAGGAAGGACGGGTCTTTACCCACTGTATGCCTAATCCACATGCCGATAGGAGGTCGTGTATTGTGTAAGTATAAATACCCCTTCCATCCATGGAAGGGGTGGTGCTTCATTTTCAATCTAACCTTTCCTTTGTTTAAACCTCTAGCAAGAACACCCCCTCTCTCTCTACTTTCTCTCTCTAAAATGTTTAACATGTATTTTGATCATCCAAGACCACCCGAATCATCAAACACAATATTATTTCGATCCTACAATTGGTATCAGAGCCAAGGTTTTTGTGTGTTGATGATTTTTTGTTTTTGTTACATGTTTTAAACCAGATTGGTTATTTTTGTGGTCGAATACTTTTCATGGTCAAATACATCGTTTCTACAATATATCTGATCATGCTTTCGCCAAACAAATTCTTGTCATTTCGCTTTTGTTTGTCTTGTCCAAACTGTCCTTTTGAGGTTATTCTTTTGTATCAAGTTATCTCGTAATACATTGTGGGTCTTTTGGTCATCTTAAAAGTAAAAAAAAATGGGTCAAAATAGGCATCGTTAAAAACTTTTCGGGTTTAGTTGATGTCACGGAAAAACAATCGGAAAAACTCATCGAAAACTCATATATTCATGCTAGCGAGTTGGCTCAATCTACCCAATGACTTGTATTTACAAGTCGTTGTTTAGCGACTTGTGAATGTTGAAAAATTATAGCGACTTGTCATGACTCATGTGTGCTAGCGACTTGCTTTGAAAATCTGTTAGCAACTTGATATTTATCATGTAGCGACTTGTTGACACACTCTTAACAGTTATGCTAGCGACTTGGCTTGAATGCTAGCGACTTGTGGTTTAAAACGGTTAGCGACTTGTGACTCAAAATACTAGCGACTTGATATTAGAGCTAGCGACTTACACAGAAAAGATGAAGATGTATGAAAGACTCAGCCATGACTACAAACAATATACCATCATACCAAAACAAAAACTTGACCTCAGTTTCATAACATCATCAGTCCAACATAAAAAATGACCATATCAAAACAACAACTCAGTATTATTCCATTTCAAAACATCATAACATTCTTCCTGTACCAAGACTCAAAACACAAGCAACAAAATGATTGAAGATCTCAGCTTATTTCTCTTGTGAAGATTCAAAGTACCATAAAGATTTTTTTAAGATATCAAACAAGAAAGTTACATCATCGATCAAACCTTTAATGCTAAACTTCAATTTATGTTCGAATCATTTCAAGAATTGAACCAAACGATATGTTTCATTCATTCTTTAATTCGTTCTATTACATAATAAAACAATCATCTCACAACCTACCCGGAATATGCCTTGAAGCCATTCCTGTGGCTAAGTCAAAACATGCCCCGCCATACCGTGGCCAAGCCCCATCAATCACTCAAACCATCCCCTGGTGAGCTAAGGATGAAAGGATATTGCTCGCTATCTTGTGATAATTAATCGATGTGAATGGAGGATGTGTTTTGTTTGGATTGTGAATGAGGCGCCATTTTTTGTGATTCGGTATTTTAAGATTTGAAGAGGAGGCGGATATGTGGGCGATTTTACCGATAGGGGCGGAGGAAATCGGTGAGAGAGATTAGGTTCGTGTTGATATTTGTTGTGTTTTATACCAATTATTTTGGGCATGGATAAGTGTGGCACGATCCTGCTTTGCTTTCATGGGCTCGATTTGGGATCGGGTATCAAGTTATTAATGCTTGGGCCGTATTATTTGGGTGTGACATACTTGGATGAAATTCATTTGGGCCGAAGAGCATTTGTTATTGCATTTAACTCGTTAATGAGTAATTAAATGTGAGAACAACCTTGTCAACAAACAACCAAACATGTGACAAATTTGAAGTTAATCATACGACTAAATTTAGCATGAGACTATGAAGAGTGAGAGTTGATGTTATTTTACTGGATGGATGTTTCGGATTTTGATTGATGTAAGATGAGATCTAGATGAGTAGTGTTACTATGGTGAAGAGGCGTATTCTTTCTTGCAGATGTGTGGCGGATTGTTTTGTTAGTGTATTCTAGGGTTTGTGTAAAGTAGGGTTTGTGAGAGAAGTGTGCCTATTATACCCATGTAATTAGGGTTGGGAACTTTGTATCTTGGGCCGAGAGTTTGCATTAGGATAATTGGTTTTGGGCTTATGTGAGAATCTGATATGTCATAAGGCCGATTAGCTTGGTTTTTCAAATAATGATATTTTGGGATTAAGTTCAATCGAATTTGATCCTCACATGAGGGTGAACGGATTTAATTTTGTAATGTGAGATATACAAATGAGTCGAGTATCACTTCGATTGGATCAAGTTCTAAAATAGATGATGCAAGATTTGGACTTATCTAATGGACCAAGATTGTGTATTTGGTGATGAATTGAATATGGACTTAGGTTGTTAACTTATTGTGAACCGGGTATGATGTCACTTTGAGTATGTATCCTGGACAAGATAAAATTGATTATTCGGACCATTTGATGATTATTCCTGGATATGAACTATATGTTGTGTTTGATGATGAGATTTGGGTTGATGATAAGATTTGTTGCGTTGTGCTATTTGATACCTTGGTGTTTACACTTTCACGATTAACGTTATGTCACGGCTTGAATTGTAATTGGAACTTGGTTGACGACGGGTTATTTATTCGGTATTTTGTATTTGGATTTGCGATGAAGATTTTCCGGCTCGTTTACTTATTTCGTCTTCTTTCTTTCTACCCTTCGCGAAGATGACTTGTTTGGGCATTTACATAGTGTGATAAAGACTTGGCTATTTAGTTACGGTTGTGATTCTTTCTCGCTTAACCCACAACGTAACTATCACTTCGGTGTCTCACGCAGTTGAGGATATGTCAAGAGGATTTGTACATTGGGTACACCGTTTCTTTTTCACGAAGATTAGTACAAGTTCAAGTAACAAATCTGGGGACTTTTACTTCATGATCAAGTTTGGTATATCGGGTTTACTTCACCATGTGGTCACGAACGGTGATGGAATGCGTGAATGATGTGTTTACCAAAGTGTTTATTGGATGGTTGATGATATTGTTGATGTTGGATAATGAACCGTTGATGAACCACGATGTTCCCTAAAATGATATTCACCAAAACCAAAGTTGTCATTACACATTCTGTCGAAATTGTTTACTGCTTTGTCTTAATTTTGTAAAATTCGCGAAAGAACCTATTTCTGTTTAAATCATAGACTTGTAAAATCCCGTGACAATGGAAACATCCTAGTAATAGTATAGTGCATTCCCGGATCTATCTTACGGTTTATTCTTGGTTTTGTAAAATCCCGCGAAAGAAGCTATTTCACGGTTTAAACCATAGAGTTGTAAAATCCCGTAATGATGGAACCATCCTGGAGAAAGGAAAGTGTATTTCGGGATCTCATTTGATGATGGTGCTACGATTTCTGCTTCAAAGAAGGGATAAAAGGGTGTATCTCATGAATTGGATGTGTGTTTGGATATTCGTCATGGCGGTTTGGTTACTGATGAGTGCTTATTCACTCATCATTTTGGTCAATCTGAATCGCAAAACATCTAAAACACTCCAAATGCATCAAAATACTAAAAATATCTCAAAATTGTGTTTTATATGTTTTAGATGCAAAACAAATGAAAACGAACAAAGTTTGCTTAATTGGCGCTTTCAGTCCCCAACTTTTAAAATGGCAACTTTAGTCCTCGAATTTCAAAGAATGACAGATTCACCCTGGACATTTTAAATTGGAAAATAAACATTTTAGTCCTTTGGTAATTCTTACTTGTCAAAATTGGTCATTTTGAGAATTTTGAAAATTACAATTTCATCCTTCAAGTTTCACAAATGATGATTTGGTCCTTGGTTTATTTGAGAAAGACAAGATTAATCCTTGGATCAATTTTGAAGTTACATAAGTAGTCCCCGGATTTCCATTTTACACGTTTGGTCCTTGAAATCTCATATGGTTTCATGGTTAATACCTAAATCCATTAACTACTTATACCAAACCCATAAATAACCTAAGTCCAATTAACCACCAATTAATACCGGCCCAACATCTTGACCCGTCAACCCACCCAATCCAACCGGTCAAACCGATAAACAACTCACCCCTTCTTCTTCTCCACTTCCCGCCCAAACCAATCCCTTAACCCTAGATATCCCCCCTCTCTTCTCAAAACATCCCACCTCCCAAACACTCCATCCCCACCTCTCTTTACCCGGCTTCATCAAAACCAAACCCACCTTAATCTCTATTATCCAGTTAACCCTAATCCCAAACCCACTATCACCTTTTCCAAATCATTCAAATGGCCATGTCACCAATCTTTGCTTCAAAAGTATCCATGGACGGCTGTGATTATCTCAAGTGTACCTAATTCTATTCAAGGGTTTGGATTGGTTCAAAGAAGCACAATGGCTTGACTGCCCTCAGTGAAGAAACACAAGAGAAGAAGATTTGAAGACCCCTAGACTTAGTATAAATAGGACATGATGTAGCCAGTTATAAGGCACCCTTTTTTTTCCTTAGTTTTAAAAAATCAGTTTATGTTTTTAAAATTCTGTTGTAATGTTACCTTTTTAAATCAATGAAAGCCTTTTTATTTAACTGTTTTAATTTCTCTTGAGTGCACCTTGTTGAATTTAGTTCTCCTAGTTTGTATTAAAACAAGTTCATTTCAGTTTTTATCAAAAGATCAAACTGTGTAAATGGTTTTGAAGGGTGTTTGGATTAGGGTGAAAAAGGGGTCAAACCAACATGTTTTACCCGTTTGACTTCTTAAGTCAAACTCTTTGTTGATTTCTTAATTGGTAGTATAAGTTGAGAGTGGTGAAATCGGTTCTACAAAGTTTGGGTATTCAAATAAAACCTTTTTGCTTTTTCGCAATCACACAGACGATGAGTTGGGCCACCGCTTCGGGGCATTCTTTTGCTTAATTGGTGTCTTAAGTGTGTAAAATTGTTTTTCTCAAATCCTTTTGTCCATAACTTCAAGTTGTTTCATTGTATGCATTTCAATCATCTTTAGCTAAGTCAAAGTGAACATAAAATCCTTCATTTGCCCACCCTTTTGTTCTCAGATCAAGAAAATATGGGCCACACATCGCTAATAATAGCTTAATTTTAAGTGTTAGAAGCCCCTTGTTGCTCTCCAAATCGGTTTATCTAGAAGTCACCTATGCTAACTTTTATCTTTGCAGCTTTTTCCGGTTTGGAAGTTGATTTTCCAAATTATTAATAAGCCCAAACAGCCCCCCATCGCTGCTTGTAGCCCCGCATCAAGAAACAACACAGTCACTTTTGTCATTAGCTTTTCAAGGTGATTTTTGCTTGTTTAGTTTAAAAGTTACTTTTAGATATAGTGTAGTTAGAAACTTAGGTTGTAGCTTATTGGATCTCCCTAGCTTAGTTCCCCTGTGTGCTTATTTTCCTTTTCCTAGTTTTAAGATTTCCTTAGAGTTGCTTGAAGCCATATGCTTATTTCTCTCCTTTAGGTAGTATATTCGGTTTTAGCTTGTTAGATTTAAAAGTGCTTATTGGACTTCAAAGGAGAGTGCTTATTTTAAAAGGCTTTTCTTAATCTCTCTTGTTTAAGATTGCATAAGGTGTGTTTGGTTTGAATCTATCTAGATGAGCTTGTTTGATCATGTCCTTATTGTGGTGAATAAGCAGTCTTAACTCGCTTATTCCAAAGGTTTTGTAAAATTGTTTTCACAAAAGTGTTGGTTTTGATCTAATAAACAAGTCCCAAAAGAAAAAGTTGAAAAAAATAGATTTTCAAAAGTGAGGAGCCAGATTCAACCTTGGTCTCCCACCACAAAGACACGACCACAACACAACATCACAACCAATGCATACTTGGGACTTGTCTCACAAGTTTTACACAATCTATTCTTTTATAGACTAGTTAACAGCTTTAGTTATAAGCTCTTTTAAGCTTATTTCTGCTTATTTCAATAGCAACCCACCGATTTTTATTTTCTTAGAATTAGTATAACTTAAAGCATTTTCGTGAAATTTTGATTTTTCTAAATTAGTTTAGTATTTTAATTATTTAATTAGTGTTAATTAGTTTTAATTCGTAGTAATTAATTTAAAAGTCGAAAAATATTCCGCTTTTTCCTAAAATTATTTTAGTCAAATAGAACGAGGAAAATTGATTTCACACCAGAGCCCTTAAATTGCAAAACTTTTACGCTTATGGCTCGGGTTGTTTTACCGTTTTACGCTTTTATGCTTTTGCACCCTAGGACTTAGTGTAGCTTCGCTTTATCATTTCTTAGGCTTAGTAGTAGTTAGTTTGTAGTTTATTAGGTTCCTTGCCTTAATTACTTTCCCGTTAATTAAATTGTAGAATACGAATCAAATCCAAATCATCAAAACCAAATCAAGTCCATAATCACGAAACAAAACGATCCCGTCAATTTCACACCTCGTTGGGACACGACCCGGGAAATCACTCTCCGGTATCACTTTTATCACACCGTAAGATTTGATACGTTAGCCTTTTTCCTAAAGGGTTGATTTGTTTAATTTACTGTTACTTTGATATCGTTGATATTTGTGTTTTCACACACTCACTTCACAACGAATCAAATTTTGGCGCCTTGCCGGGAGGTGTGTTGCACCATATCGTGAAGTTTTTGCGATTAGTGACTTGAAGAACCTTCTCGTGAAGTTATTGTTTTTATAAAATACAAAATACAAAAGATTTTCCTTGTTGTTTTAAATAAATAGAAGACACAATCAATATAACATTCTCAATCGAGGTGTTATCATTATAAGTTCCCGAACAAAAGATTTAAAACTTGCCTTTGTGTCGCTTCGTGTTTTGGTTTACTTTTATCGGTTTAACAAACTGTGTGAGGGTATAAGGACGGCCCGACATTAAATTGCGGTAAAAGAGACGGGTTTTAATAAGTCACACGACCTACAAAGTCTCTCCGCCTCCTTTGTGCGTTTTACTTATAGAAGTGATCATTTCACGTGGATTATTGGTTTAAGTTCACCGTCGCTTTGCCTCGAATTTGTTTTAATTGGATTTGTAATTATAAAACCCAAAAGATTCTTCGTTCCCCATTTTCATAATTCTCTTGTTTCCTCGAGTTACGCCTAGTGCATGCGCACTCGCTCTTCTAGATCATTGAGCCCTTTCGTGATCTAGTAGAAATTCCTAGAAAACGCTCATAGACGCGTCTTGCCCGAATAGTCGAACCCGAGATTCGTACTATTCCAAACAACAATATGGCGTATTTAACGAACTATGGCGGAGATGCTCGAGCACCCACCGAGGGTTATGGAGATGCCATCGCTTTACCACCAATCAATTCGATCACTTTGAATTGAAGACGATTTGATCCAACTTGTGTCTACAAATCAATTCCACGGGTTTGATCGAGAAGACCCGTATGCACACATCCGCTGGTTTAACAAGTTGACCTCAACCATCAATTACAAGGATGTGCCACAAAAGTGATCAAACCGATGCTATTTCCGCTCACTGAGGGCCACCGGATTTACCGAAAAGAACCCCCGATCCATCGAAACTTGGGAGGATCTTGTTCAAAAGTTTGTCAATTATTTCTTTCCTCCATCAAAGGCGACTAATCTTAAAATGAAATTTCGGATTTCGTCAAAACTTCGATGAAAACTTTGAGAGGCATGGGAGAGATTCAAAGATCTCCTCAGAAATGCCCCATCATGAATTCACGGAGCTTCAACAAGTTAATATCTTTTATAATGGGTTGAACGGTAACGATCAAGATTCTTTGAACGCAGATGCGTCGGTGGCAATATCTTGAATCGTAAGCCTAAAGATGTGATTGAGATTTGCGAAATAAAATCAAAAGTTCCTATTTCTCGCAACAAAGCAAATATTCGAACACTCGCTTCTTCATCCGTAACTCTTCCGAGTTAGCCGCTCCGTTAGCCGCTCTAACGGACGCCATCCGTTGTATGATGAAAGAGGTAAAGGAAATCAAAAGCGAGATTCATAAGCGGAACCAATCAAAGCCGTGAACAAGGGTGTGAAACTTGTAGTGGTCCACACGCAGTATTATGATTGTCCAAGAACCGATGCTTCTTTTACCAAGCTCCCGTAGCTTCAGAAACCACAATCAATACCAACCACAAGTCGATCCTCAATACTGCACCTAGCGGTATGACACCACCGGTTTTCCTCCTGCAAAACCATGGCAATCGTAATCGCTTTGTTCCAAATCAAGGACAAAACTTCAATAACTCTCAAAATTTCAATCGAACCGAACAATTTCAACCAACAATATCAAGCTCCAATCAGCAAAGTTATCAACAACCTTCTCAAGCTCCCTACCAAATGACTTCATGAAAATTACCGAGTCAAGCATACGCTCAATGCAAACTCGGATCAATAACATGAGAGTTGAGCTAAAAAGGAAATTGATACCACTATGTCTCGGCAGACAAATGAGTTGAAGAATATGATGAGCGGCTTCATGAACATGAATATGAACAAAGCTTCGTCATCTTCGGAGGACTCCCAAGCAACACTGCTCCTAATCCAAATGCCGAGTTGAAGCCGCCACCACTCGTAGTGGTAAGACGCACAATGGACCTTCGACCCAATGCCCCTCCTCCCGTGCCATTGAGTCAAGTTACCAAGGATACAACGGACAAGGTGCATTTCAAGCCCATGGCATCAAGACACGTCCCACCTTCGGTAGTCAAGCTTTAAGTCCGAACCCGACGTTCGAAGAAAAATCTCGAGCGAAATGACTTCCGTCCGGCTCAAAAGTCTAGTCACTTCCTTACCCATCAAGATTGAATGATGAGAAGCTCAAAGACAAAACCAAAGAGCAAATGGAAAAATTTTTCCAAATTTTCAATGAATCGCACTTTGATATAAGCTTCGTTGATGCTCTCGCTCTAATGCCCAAATTTGCATCCACGCTTAAAGGCTTCCGAGCAACAAAGATAAGTTATCCGAGATGGCTAAAACCCTCTCAATGAGCAATGCTCACCGGTCATTCTCAAGAAGCTTCCTAAAAGCTTGAAGACCCCTGCAGTTTTAATCCCGTGTGATTTCTTAGGATGGTTCAATGCTCCGCCTGGCCGATCTTGGCGCGAGCATTAACCTCATGACACTCTCAAGATGGAAGAAACTGCTCTTCCTAAACTTACATCCACTTGTATGACACTCGAGCTAGCGGACCGCACCCAAACTCGTCCACTTGGAATAGCCGAGGATGTCGTGAGGAAAGTAGGAAAGTTTCACTTTCCCACCGACTTTGTGGTAGTATACTTTGATGCATCCTAGAGCTCCCTCATCTTGGAGTGCTTTCTTGAGAACCAGCCGTGTTTCTAATCGATGTATTTGTCAAGAGTCGACTATACGGGTTGACAACGAAGAACTCACGCTTAATATCAACCGTAACTCCAAACCTCTATACAAACATAGTGTTGCCACAATTGATCAAAAATATGAAAGAATCAATGCAACACTCTCAAATTTCAATGCAACACTCTCAAAGCTTTGAAAATCAACCATGGTTCAAACAAATGGTTTGAAAATTGTACCAAGGAAGTCCAGAGTGTTCTTGATGATGATGATCTAGAATCGGAGACTTTATCTAAGTGGTGGAAATTGCTAGCTCTAAGAGCACACCACTTGTCCCACCTCCGAATCGCTTTATCGATCGAGTTTGTTAGTCGTGAATGAAACCAAACTCTCTTGGTTTCATCTGTATTGGATGATGATGTTTGTGATCCAATGGAGACATTCTTCCCATTGAAGAATTACTCAAAATGATCCATCATCTCCTAGTCTTACTATCTCCGACTCTTCCATCCCTTCTCTCACTCCGGATGAGGAAGATGACAACTTTGGAATGAAGTCGATGCCTTTCTTAGTGATGAGTCGATTCCAACAGAATTGATAATTTTACTTTGATTCGGAGGGAGACATCCTTTTCGGAAAATCATTGAATGAAGAACCATTTCCAACCCTCCTACCGAAAATTCATTGACAATCACCACACAAACTTCAAGACTAAGTTTAAAATGTCAAAGCGGTGATTTGCTTCTCTCACGAGGAATGGACTTGCATTCTCATGTACGTCTTTATTCCATTCTTCACGATGGTGTGGTTGCTCTTTCCTTTTCTTTCGGGAATGAGGACACCATCTTTGACCCGGTATCATCCTTTATAGTTTCTACTATTAACAATACCGCTGGTTGTATCTCGTCGATGTGGAACTTTCGATGTTCATATGTTTATTAACACCGTGAACGAAAGTCCGATCGAGATTGGTTTTCCACGTTGCTTCCCAAGAACAAATGAATGCGGGTCGAGTCAAGCTAGCGACTCGGGAATCAAAATAAGAGCATGCAATATGGGTTTTCACCCATATTTCGATTTCTTTCTACTTTCTACCACCCTAGTGTGGGGGTTGCCTCACATGTTTTGTAAAAAAAAAAAAAAAAAAAAAAAAAAAAAACCTTTCAAATAATGGCCGTAGTATTTCCCTTTACGTTCTTTGTTTCGCATAACAGCGGTACTTTGAATATTGAGGGCAATATTCATTTCTATGTGGGGGAATTCTCACGAATTTTATCATGTATTATCCACCCAATTCCCGTTTTGGCCAAAATTTTTTTGGAGTAAGTGTTTTGCACTTACTCAATTGGTTATCATCCGCTTTGTCTAATAAACAAAAGGATTGGCTAATCCAGAGCAAACGGCTCTTGGTAAAGATATCTCAAAACCGTTGACGGCTTGCAATTTGCCCAAAATTGTATGGTGTTCACCACCATATCTTTAATTAGTGAAGAGTTGGCTAGCCCGCGAGTTTATGGCTTGTGGTAAAGGCGCTTGGAAATCCATAATTGGTAATCGACTCACCAAAGATAATATTGATAATTTATCTAAGAGTTGGCTAGTCCGAAGCAAACGGCTTCGGTAAAGACAAATCAAAACCGTTGAAGTCGGTGGTTTGCTCAAAATCACATGGTTATCTGTGTACCATGGTTCTTACTTGAACTAAAACATTTGGCTACTCCGTAGTAATGGCTTTTGGTAAAGAGATTCAAATCCATTAAGTTTTCTCAAAAGATTGCTAGGACTAGCAATGGTTTAGTGGGGATTTGATGAGTGCTTATTCACTCATCATTTTGGTCAAATCTGAATCGCAAAACATCTAAAACACCAAATGCATCAAAATACTAAAAATATCTCAAAATTGTGTTTTATATGTTTTAGATGCAAAACAAATGAAAAACGAACAAAGTTTGCTTAATTGGCGCTTCACCCCCAACTTTTAAAATGGCAACTTTAGTCCTCGAATTTCAAAGAATGACAGAATTCACCCCTGGACATTTTAAATTGGAAAATAAACATTTTTAGTCCTTTGGTAATTCTTACTTGTCAAAATTGGTCATTTTGAGAATTTTTGGAAAATTACAATTTCAGTCCTTCAAGTTTCACAAATGACTGATTTGGTCCTTGGTTTATTTGAGAAAGACAAGATTAATCCTTGGATCAATTTTCGGTTACATAAGTAGTCCCGGATTTCCAGATTTTACACGCTTGGTCCTTGAAATCTCATATGGTTTCATGGTTAATACCTAAATCCATTAACTACTTATACCAAACCCATAAATAACCTAAGTCCAATTAACCACCACCTAATACTGCCCAACATCTTGACCCGGTCAACCCACCCAATCCAACCCGGTCAAACCGATAAACAACTCACCCCTTCTTCTTCTCCACTTCCGCCCAAACCAATCCCGGAACCCTAGATATCCCTTTCTCTCTCAAAACATCCCACCTCCCCAAACACTCCATCCCCCACCTCTCTCTTTTACCCAGCTTCATCAAAACCAAAACCCACCTTAATCTCTATTATCCAGTTAACCCCTAATCCCAAACCCACTATCACCTTTTCCAGCTCATTCAAATGGCCATGTCACCAATCTTTGCTTCAAAAGTATCCATGGACGGCTGTGATTATCTCAAGTGTACCTAATTCTATTCAAGGGTTTGGATTGGTTCAAAGAAGCACAATGGCTTGACTGCCCTCAGTGAAGAAACACAAGAGAAGAAGATTTGAAGACCCCTAGACTTAGTATAAATAGGACATGATGTAGCCAGTTATAAGGCACTTTTTTTCCTTAGTTTTAAAAAATCGCTTTATGTTTTAAAATTCGTTGTAATGTTACCTTTTAAATCAATGAAAGCCTTTTTATTTAACTGCTTTAATTTCTCTTGAGTGCACCTTGTTGAATTTAGTTCTCTAGTTTGTATTAAAACAAGTTCATTTCGCTTTTATCAAAAGATCAAACTGTAAATGGTTTTGAAGTGGTGTTTGGATTAGGGTGAAAAAGGGGTCAAACCAACATGTTTTACCCGTTTGACTTCTTAAGTCAAACTCTTTGTTGATTTCTTAATTGGTAGTATAAGTTAGAGAGTGGTGAAATCAGTTCTACAAAGTTTGGGTATTCAAATAAAACCTGTTTTCTGTTTTTCTGCAATCACACAGACAGTAGTTGGGCTACTGTTCTTGGGGGCATTCTTTTGCTTAATTGGTGTCTTAAGTGTGTAAAATTGTTTTTTCTCAAATCCTTTTGTCCATAACTTCAAGTTGTTTCGCTTGTATGCATTTCAATCATCTTTAGCTTAGTCAAAGTGAACATAAAATCCTTCATTTGCCCACCCTTTTGTGTTCTCAGATCGGTAAAATACGGGCCACATCGCTAATAATAGCTTAATTTTAAGTCGTTAGAAGCCCTTGTTGCTCTCCAAATCAATTTATCTAGAAGTCACCTATGCTAACTTTTATCTTTGCGCTTTTTCCGGTTTGGAAGTTGATTTTCCACTTATTAATAAGCCCAAACAGTGCCCCCATCGTTGTTTGTAGCCCGCATCAAGAAACAACACGTGTCACTTTGTCATTAGCTTTTCAAGAGTCGATTTTTGCTTGTTTAGTTTAAAAGTTACTTTTAGATATAGTGTAGTTAGAAACTTAGGTTGTAGCTTATTGGATCTCCCCTAGCTTAGTTCCCTGTGTGCTTATTTTCCTTTTCCTAGTTTTAAGATTTCCTTAGAGTCGCTTGAAGCCATATGCTTATTTCTCTCCTTTAGGTAGTATATTCGTTTAGCTTGTTAGATTTAAAAGTGCTTATTGGACTTCAAAGGAGAGTGCTTATTTTAAAAGGCTTTTCTTAATCCTCTCTTGTTTAAGATTGCATAAGGTGTGTTTGGTTTGAATCTATCTAGATGAGCTTGTTTGATCATGTCCTTATGTGGTGAATAAGCGCCTTAATCGCTTATTCCAAAGGTTTTGTAAAATTGTTTTCACAAAAGTGTTGGTTTTGATCTAATAAACAAGTCCCAAAAGAAAAAGTTGAAAAAAATAGATTTTCAAAAGTGAGGAGCTAGGATTCGAACCTTGGTCTCCCACTCACAAAGACACCGACCACAACACAACATCACAACCAATCGCGCCTGGGACTTGTCTCACAAGTTTTACACAATCTATTCTTTTATAGACTAGTTAACAGCTTTAGTTATAAGCTCTTTTAAGCTTATTTCCGCTTATTTCCAATAGCAACCCACCGATTTTTATTTTTCTTAGAATTAGTATAACTTAAAGCATTTTCTGTGAAATTTTCAGATTTTTCTAAATTAGTTTAGTATTTTTAATTATTTAATTAGTGTTAATTAGTTTTTAATTCGTAGTAATTAATTTAAAAGTCGAAAAAATATTCCGCTTTTTCCTAAAATTATTTTTAGTCAAATAGAACATAGGAAAATTGATTTCACACCCGTAGCCCTTAAATTGCAAAACTTTTACGTTTATGGCTCGGGTTGTTTTACCGTTTTTACGTTTTTGCGTTTTTGCACCCTAGGACTTAGTGTAGCTTCGTTTTATCATTTATTAGGCTTAGTAGTAGTTAGTTTGTAGTTTATTAGGGTTCCCTTGCCTTAATTACTTTCCCATTAATTAAATTGTAGAATACGTAATCAAATCCAAATCATCAAAACCAAATCAAGTCCATAATCACGAAACAAAACGATCCCGTCAATTTCACACCTCGTTGGGACACGACCCGGGGAAATCACTCTCCCGGTATCACTTTTATCACACCCGTAAGATTTGATACGTTAGCCTTTTTCCTAAAGGGTTGATTTGTCGAATTTTACAGTTACTTTGATATACGTTGATATTTGTGTTTTCACACACTCACTTCACAACGAATCAGTTACTTCAAAGTTTTACGGGGTTATGCTCATTAAACCATGGTCGGGATGAAACCATTATCAGAGTTCACTTAATACGTCAAAGAAGGCTAGAGTTGAGTTTTAATCAGAAGATGTGACAACGGAGTTAATTCACTATCACTTATTTGAGGTTGAAGTGATTTATCACGGGCGAGTGTACTTAGTATCTGAAGATATCGGGGATGGATGAAGATATTTCAAGATCCTTGTTCAAGCTTATTATCAAAAACAAAGACTTGGAAATCTAGTTATTGTTGGGTGTCTTTTACCTTTTCTTTTACCACTTGGGGGAATTGGGCTCATACCACTACAAAATAACTATCACTTTAAGGAGTTACGTTGTAGTGCTCAGTGTTACATTCAATTGTGGATTTTCAAGAGGTAATGTATGTCTTATACTTGATGGTTGGTTGGTTGAAGAGTATAGAGTACATAGAGAGTACTTAGAGATGCTAATGGAAATCGGCACCGCTCTTTTGTTACATATGTGCAAGTTTAAGTCACGAGTTCGGGTTAGTTTACTTCAGGTCAAATTCATCATATTAGGTTATCTCCATCACCGTCACTACAAAGAGCCCACTTGAATGATAATGGGTTGATTACATGTTTTGCTAAGAGAGTCGAAAAGAGAGATTATGACGATGAACACATCGCTCATGCCTCGTACTCTAAAGAAAAGAAATGTACGCGTTTCAGGTGCATTATCTTCAAGAAGAGAAATCTTCTTATGACGTATGAACACAACAGATTCATGCCTCGTTCTCTAAAGAAAAGAAAAGTGTACATCTCAGTGCACTTTATCTTCAAAAGAAGAGAAATCTTCTTATGACGTTTGAACACAGCAGTTCAAGCCTCGTACATCAAAGAAAAGAAAAGTGTACGCTTCAGTGCGCTTTATCTTCTGAAGAAGAGAAATCTTCTCATTTATGACCATTCTCATCAACATGCTTCATACTTTTTCCATACGCTTACCATCAAGTGAACCGGCCATGTTGATTGTTTTCGATTCCACTTTCTCAACTATAATGACGATGGTGACATCTCGCTAATTTTAAGGGGAGAAGTGTGAATAGATTACATTTGGATGATGTTCACTTGTTTAATCAAGAATGGCAACTTCGTCTGCAATTCTTGAGGGGGAGAAGAAGTATGATAATTCTGCATGGTTGATTGTTATATGAGAATAAATTGTCAAACGGCTCCAAACTCATGTAAGAAATGAGCTTTTTCTTATTGGGTCATCTTCACATGGAGTTTTTCTCTTCTAAGAGCCGTTGGTTGACATCTTCACTCGGATTGATGAGTTTATCGACAAAGTGCTTCTGGTTAATGCTTCACGATACATCAACATGTCGATTCGAACAATCTCTCGTTTTGTTTGATGTGATTGGTAGTTTGGTGTTACCATCTTGTGTGTTCGCTATGGCCGATTGTCGATTTCCTTGATGAACATCTTTCTGTTCTTGTTTGATTGAGAGGATTTTAGTTAAGGGATTTGCAAGATGTGTTAATTGGGATGCTTTTTGGTGGGATGTTTTTTGGTGTGAGTTGAAGATGTTAACTATCTATTCCCCAACTGGACAATCTTGAAGAAGGTCGAGTCTACAGTCGGTTCTACATTTTCTGCTATATGTTAGAAGACTAAAGACGAGTTGCATTTGATGATCTAAAGACTTCTTCTTAATCTAGGCATGTATCAAACAGATTGTCGGTTTAGGGGAGAGCACTAATTGGGGGAGAGTGAAATGTCATATTTAATCCCCAATTAGATTTGCTCACACTATCCTTCAGCAAGTTGATTCTCTCAAAGACTTCAAGTGTTCTTCTCAAATGATTTCTAGTACATGGGCTTACAAAGTGTTGCCGATTCCAAGTATCAAAACCAAAGCGGGAAGGAGACCCGTAACTAAACGCGAGTAATCTTGATGAGCTTAATACTTCTAAGTGATTGAATATATCCCGGAAGACTATTGTCATTACGCAGAGAAACTCAAGGTTTGACTCATGGCGTTTAGTGTTTATTTCAACTATGTGGGGAAGAGATGTTAGATAAAGTTTCAAGATATAAGAGGTACATGGTGTGTGATGATCTCGATGTTATCGCAATCATCAAGGGAGAGAGAATTGTGTACATTGGGGATGCTCACTGCTTTACTTGAGGGCTTAACATGATTCGTAGATATAATCACTTATTCCGTGTTGACATCCAGAGATTGTCACCCGCAGAGATAATCGTGATTCGCCCGCTCCTTCAATGTTATCGGTTGTTCTCTCTTGGGGAATGTGTACTGGTCCTTGAGCTTCATACACCATCATCGTGGAAGAAAGCCATTGTTTACCACAAACATTGGGGAGGTGTTTTCCTTCGGGCATGATGTGTATTCGGAGAGTTCTTGGATATTGGTGTACTTGGTTCTTGAGCTTCATACACATTCATCGTGTACAAAAGATGTGAACATTGGGGAGTTGTTCTTCATTACCTTCATGATGTGTATTCGGAGAGTTCTTGAGCATTATACAAAGAGACCGATCGCATCAATTCAACTACTAGGGGAATTGTTCTCTTGACACCTTTTGGAATGGATCGCTCGACGCCGCTGAAAAGGAAATTTGAGAAGGTTGTTTTATGTGGGATGATACGATGTTGTTCTTCTATTGGATGATATAACCTCGAACGAAGAATCATGGTGATTATTCTTAAAAAGGCACATGATCGATGATAATGGTGTGCGTCTTTGTGCACCGGGTAATGGAAGCTTGAAAGAAAGCTTTGAATCGCTCACTAAAGGATTTTCTGGTTTGGGGAAGTCGCAAAGTCTCGTTTTCTTAAAGGCTCATGTTCTACATTCTATTCGGAGCCTCGTGATACTTTGGTGGTGGAAGTTTAAGAGATGACGATTCTATCTTCTACGACGTCCGCTCGATATCCTTATCTCAGCATCGTATCTTCATCTTCTTTAACTATATCATCTTCTCTATCTTTGTATATATTTATTAAAACCAAATACAAAATATAAAACCAGCAAAACAAAATACAAAAATATAAAACCAACAAAAAGAAAATAGAAAAATATAAAATCATGATCAAAAAAAAAAAAAAAAAAAAGAAAATATAAAATCATCAAAATCCATAAAATCGAAAATTTGAAAAAGACCAAAAATATGTTTTCTCAAGACATGTCTTCGTATCGATAACATCTACGGTATTAGAAATGTCATTCAATAATGGCACGGGACTTTAGATGAAGTTCGAGCAGGAGGTGTAAATATTTCTTTTAAACATGTCTCAAAATATGGCTTACAGCTTATTTCGATCAGAACCCGGCTTCAAATGATGGCTTGCGATTATTTCGATCAGAACCCGTGTTAAACCATGGCTTGCTATTATTTCGTGATAGCAACCCGCTCTTTTAAAGAAAGGAAAGTGCTACGCTAAACAATTTTCAAATATTTCATGCACTTATCCTAAAACAATTGAGGAAAGTATGTCAAGGATCGTTGCTCCTACACAAATGTTTTTCCGCTCTAAAAATTCTTGAGAAAAATATTTGTTGTTTTCAAAATGGTGGAAAATGAGTTGCTTTAAAAACAATCAGATTCAGTGTTTTTATAAAAATTGAAAACTCAATCAATGACTTCAGTGCTTTTAAACTTTTCATACGATGAGTCATTTATTGAGGGGGATAATGTTTTCAAATCTATATCATCTAACAAGATTATCTTAATCATCCTACGTGCTTATCTGTAAAATACAATTGCCTATGTTAAAGGACTAGGTTTTCTAGGATGTGATTGTTAGGTTTAGATGATTAGAGTTTGATGAACACATTTATTCCCATACATTTATATGATCTGATTGATATGTTGCATTGACTTTTATTAGTCGATTGTTGTTTGGGTGATGTCGACCACCATATATTTGTATGTGTGTTCACTAACGATGCGCGGTATATTGGTATAAAAGAATGTTCCCGATCCGGATCCCACAATCAAGATGATTGGATGCGAAGGAAAGGGTAACTATTTCTTGGGTTGACATGATGAAGAAACGAGCTTAATTGGACTTCTATGGAGAGTTGGCATAAATGCAACGTAAGAGGTCTCACCGCATCGGAGATGGTTTTCTAATTGGTTGAAGAAACGGAGCTTAATTTGACCTCGCTGGCATTCAAAATGCAACGAAGAAGAAGTCTCATCGCATCGCCAGACGGTTTTTCTTCCAAGCCCTACAACAACAATGTAAGCTTCTCAACCACCTAACGATCTTTGTGCAGATAATCGTGATGATACCATTTCTCTAAAACTTTGAAAAATATCGCTTTTGAAAATGGAAAATATTGTTTTGAAAATCAATCGATTCAAGTGTTTTGAAATCAACCGGACTTTATTTTGTCAAATCTTAAGTGATTTCAAATTAAATATTTTCAAACCATATTTCATCTATCAAGTCCGTTTTGTACAACAAAAGTGATGATCTAAAGATTTAATGTTATGTCATGGTATGATTTTCTTTAAAACTCAAAGATCATCAAAATGAAATTTATTCTGTTTTGTCGATTGTGAAACTGTTTTATTTTACTTAAAGGTCTCTTAAAACAATCATACCGACACTAACAATCTTTAAAGTCTTAAAATGGTCCTTATCTATCACTTTTCAAAATCAAATCTTGCCACGCCTTTCCCCAAAATTTTCTAAATGATTTAAATCTTTGGGATCACAAATCTCAAATGGTTTGAAATTTCGATCGGGTAGAGATCGTAATTTAAATCTCAAATGCTTAAATGGAATCGGTTTTAGTCCTTCAAAGGCACTCGTGCCTCCATGTGCTAAACGATTTCAAATACACAATGCACATGTTGAGGAGGAGGATTTATCCAAAACATGATGAGTATTTAAACTTGGCTACATTTTCTCCCATGTTTTCTAAACTGATTAATCACTTGGGATCCAAAATCTCAAAGGGTTTGATATTTTGATCTGGGAGAATTTGTGATTTAATAATGAAATTTGATAAAAGATGATCGCTTTTTATTTAATTGTGCAGTCGCTCTCTCATATGTGCTAAATGCTTTCAATCTCAAAGCACATATTGAGGGGAGCAAATAAACTATCGAGGTACGAAAGACTTTTTAAAAATTTATTTATAAAGTACCTTGATTGAGTTTTCAAATGGTTTTTAATGGCTCTTTGATTGTGGATATGCTTCAAATTAACTCTTGCCTCTATGTGATAAAAATGTTTTAAAATATCTTACGCACATATTGAGGGGAGAATTTACCAAAGAAATTCAAATGGCTTTTCTAAGGAAATTGTGATCAAGAAATTATTTCAAAGAACTCTTGCCTCCATGTGCCAAAAATTTCAATATCATATGCACATGTTGAGGGGAGCATTTTCTAAATGATCAAAACTATTAAGGTACAAAATGCTTTGATCTCGTATCACAAGTACCTTGATTGTTTTTCCAAATGATTTTCAATTGGTTTCAAGAAGGAATGAACAATACCAAAAGACCCACCATTTTACTTTATGTATGGAGTTATAAGGTTGGTGAGGTTAGGTATTTGTTCCCACGATCCAGCCTGAATCGAGGGATCTTCCCAAGGACAATCCACTAGATAGTGTAGAGTCCTTAGGAATATTGAAAAAGGAGAAATATGAGAATATGGGAAGAGTGCGGATCGAGATAGAGCTAGAACTGAATAAACCCAACAAGGTTCTAGTTATGAAGTCTCGTAAGCATGAAGGGGTTGAAGAATGAAAAGAAATGAATGAGAAAAGGGTGAAAAGAAATAGCCTCCATCAATTCAACCTTAGGCGTAAACCGGTTCAATACATATGCTACCGGTGGTTACTAAGGTAACGCGGTATTGAAGACAAGACGTCATGGACCCAAAGGACGACCGCACCTAAACTTCCCAAGCTACTCAAGTTCCTCTTAAAGGGCTTGTTTCATTCTCATGGGAACCTACATAATCTATCGACTTTCTCTTAGAGATTGTTGATATTGAAGAAGGAGACCTCTCCTAGTCTCCGGACACGTGAACCAAATGTGCACTATTGAGTCTAGAGCCAAGAGATCATCCACAATATCTCGTTAGGACACTATATTAATGAAGACTTGTTGTTTCATACAATGTGGAAAGTAAGATTATATATTAAGAGTCCTATGCATTATCCTTGTGGTATTGCCGAACATCCGAGTGATATGTAAAGTATTCAAAATGAAGATGGAAATCCTTCAGAGCCAACATCAAACAAGCTCTTGGTGGGTGACATGTGAGATCTTCTCGTAAGATCAAACTTGTGACAACTGGATAGAAACGATGGGGAGATTCAATCTTGAATCAACCTTGGTCCAGATTGGAATTGACGAATACTTTTGGAAAACCGCTCGATGTGCAAACCTTATTTTCTAGCACGCCGAATGTGTATTCATGTTTTCAAACACAAAAGTATCTCGATTGAAAAAATACTTTTAGAAAACCGCTCGATGTGCGAATCTCTTCTTTTCGCTAGCACGCCGATTGTGTACTATTTTCAAATACAAAAGTGTTTTGATTGAAAATTGATCTTTCTCATAAAACCTTCGTCAGATTGCAAAACTCTTTCTTCTAAGTAATACGCGATTGTTTTTCAAATCATTTTTCATCAATCGCTGAATCTTAATTTGTCGGGTTTACTCACTCCGTGTTGTCTTCTTTGAGACGCTCCAGCTTGAGAACGGCTAGAACACATTGCGAAACCTCGTCAAGGAGATTCTTAGGAATCCTACCGATCACAGCAAGATTTGTATCGATCAACGGGGAACCGTGGGCGTGTACTCAATTCAACGAAGTGATCAAAGACACTTTCGTGTTTTATTGCTAACTGTTGTTTGTAGGTACATTTGGACGGTTGCACCGATCGTAATTGAGGAGTCAATCCAAAGCCGCATGCTCACAAAGATCCACACTTAATTTGAAGAAATCATGACGGTGCATATCTACGTAACTCGCTCGGATATTTCTTATACTATGTTCCTGCATACTGCCGCAAATATCTTAAACCAAGAAAGCTTCCGCCACTCGATGAAAAGATGTCATGATCCGTAGTGTGAGCATGTCGGTCCGAAAGTCACAACATCACATAATGGCAACACAATAAAGGGTGATCCAGAGATTTATCGTGGTCGATGATCTCAATGAAAGCTCAAGATCATCAAAGATGTGGATCGCTTAAAGGCCTCCACTAAAAGTACAAATCGGTATGACTTTGAAGAATCACTACTAAAGCACAAAGATTGTTGAAATGAAGAATTGAAGTCTACGAGCTCAAGAACAAATACAAGAATAGAATCCTAGGATTTGAAATGTAAAACATGGGGTGACCTCCCTTAGGGGGAGATTGTTAGGAATTATAAAATTCAATAGTGAAGTGTCGGTCACCCCAAATATTATCTAGCATAAGTTAGCTCGTAGACTTGTCGTTATTTACGTTACTTAGTAGTTTATTAGTTAGTTTGTAGCGTAGATTAGTTTAGTGTATCACCATGGAGGAAGGACGGTCTTTACCCATCGTATGCCCGATCCACAGCCGATAGGAGGTCGTGTATTGTGTAGTATAAATACCCTTCCATCCATGGAAGGGTGGTGCTTCATTTTCAATCTAACCTTTCCTTTGTTTAAACCTCTAGCAAGAACACCCTTTCTCTCTACTTCTCTCTCTAAAATGTTTAACATGTATTTTGATCATCCAAGACCACCCGAATCATCAAACACAATATTATTTCGATCCTACATTCATCTTCAGCCAGTAATAATTGCTCAGGTAATACTTCCTCGGTGTTATCGTATATATCAGTTAATGTTCTAAAACCTTGTAGTGGTGTATGATCAAAGTCTGGATGTAAATTCCTGGTTGTATTTGAGTTACTTTGATTGGTTGAACGTGCTGAGGTAGTTGGTGTAATTTGAGCGTTTACTCGCGATGAAACTGTAGATGGTGTGCGAAATGCTTGTGAGGGTGAGTTTGTTGTTGATGTTATATTTTCATCATTTGTAGGGATATCATTGTCTTTTTCATTTGGTTGGATTTCTTGTTGTTCCTGATGATCATTTGTGGCTTCTAGATTTTCGACTTCGAAGTCAAACCATTCAGGTTGATTGTTGGTGTGTTCATTCAAGTAATCCTTCCAGTCCCATGCTTCATCCTCTTTAAACTTCACATCTCTACTAACACAAATTCTTTGTGTTGTTGGGTCAAATAGTCGGTAGGCTTTTGATCCTTGTTCATTTCCTAAGTATACCATTTTGTTGCTTCTGTCATCTAACTTTGTCAGATGTTGTGATGGTACCTTTGCATATGTTATGCACCGAAAACTTTTAGATTTTCTTGGTTTGGATTTCTTTGTTTAATCGCTTCATATAAAGTGATGTCTTCTAAGGCTTTTGTAGGAATTTGTTTAGAATGTATATTGAATGTCTAACGACAAATTTCAAAAATTTTGAGGCATGTTGGTTGCTTTCATCATGCATCTTGTTGTAGACATAATTGTCCTATTTCTTCGTTGAACTACTCCATTTTGTTGTGGTTAGTAAGGTGCGTAAGTTGTCGTGTTATGCCATTTTCTTTGCAAGATTGAGTGAATTCGTTAGATATGAATTCTCCTCCACGATCGATTCGAACATTTTTAATGTTGACCTTAGCTCCTTCTCTATTGTATTCTTGTATTCCTTGAAAGTATCAAATGCTTGATCTTTCATGTTTAGGAAATCACCACATATATCTTGAATAGTCATCGACTAGTAAGAACATGTATCTTTTCCGATGGTGTTGGTGGTGTAATTGGTCCACATAAATCTCCATATACTAATTATAAAGGTGAGGTTGATCTAGTTTTTGCTTTCTTAGAAATGGCGCTGCTTTGTTTACCAATTAAACAAACATCACAGATTTGTGTTGTATGTTTAATGGCAGGTATTCCTTGAACAAACTCTCTTTGAGTCATTGATTTTAGTGATTCAAAGTTGAGATGTCCTAGTCTTGCGTGCCATAACAAAGTGTTGTCCTTCAAGTTTGCTAGTAGGCAAACAGGTGTGCCTATCTTCAAACTTGCTTTGTATAGACGGTTTCTTTGTCTGGTGACTTTCATGAAGATTTTGTTGTCCATGTCATAAAGTCGTAATTCATCGCTTTTCCATTACTACTTTACAACCGATTTCGTGAATTGTCCAAGGCTCAATAAGTTGCTTTTATCTTGGGAATGTAATATACGTGTGATATGATTCTTTGTTTTTGTCATCACATTCTATTAGGATTGAACCTTTTCCTTGATCTCTATGTAAGATCCATCTCGAATCTTACTTTTCCACTAACGTTTTCATCTAGGTCTTTGAAGTGTTCTCTCATTCCAATCATATGATTGTTGGCTCCATTGTCTAAGTACCATAGACTATCTACATTTTTCTCTTTATATCCTACATCTTCTTCGTAGCAAGGCGCTTGATCTTTAAGTTTTGTTATAGGTGGGTCTTCTAATATTGCCATTAGTAAGGTAGGCTCTAAGTCCTCCTCGACAAGATTAGATTGCATACTAGTGTTTGGTTTTGAATGACACTTAGTTGCATAATGACCCATTTTATTGTATCTTTAAAATTTTACTTTGCTAAGATCAATATGTGATTTGTTGAAGTTGTTGTGAGAGTTTTCTCCTTCTTTATTTTCTTCCTTAAATTTTTGGTGGTTTTTACCGTGTGAAAATTTATACTTCCCACGTCCACGTCCTCTAAAGTGTTTTCCTCTATTGTCATGCCGTGTGAACATCAATTTTTCTTGGTTGTCCACATGTATTCCCTTTTTGAACTTAATCCTTTCTTCGTAGGTCTTAAGTCTTCCAATTGCTTCTTCCATAGTCATTTCACTTAGGTCAGAATATTTTTCTATAGATGCGACTATTTGCAGATAACTATCGGGTACAACATTTAGTAGTTTCCGTAGTAAGGTTTCATCTTCTATGGTGTGTCCTAGACTAGCGGCTTTGTTTACTAGAGTTGTAAGTTTTGTAGTGAAGGTGTCGATTGTCTCGTTTTCCTTCATGTATAACATCTCAAAGTCGGATTTGAGTGTTTGAAGTCTTGCTTGTTGAACTCTGTCTTCGCCAACGTGTCTAGTTTTCAAAGCATTCCAAATGTCTTTGGTGGTTTTATGCTTTGTTATTTGAAGTAATTGTTCTTCGGGTAAGGCTTGGTAA
The DNA here is from genome assembly GCA_022545495.1 of Chrysanthemum lavandulifolium. NCBI lineage: Eukaryota > Viridiplantae > Streptophyta > Magnoliopsida > Asterales > Asteraceae > Chrysanthemum > Chrysanthemum lavandulifolium. The sequence continues at coordinate 26,551,615 of CM040245.1, read as the reverse complement.
AGAAATGCAATAGCGGTTTTCTCTTTTTTCTTATTGGGTTGATTCGTGTCAGTCGGCTCTATTGTTTCCCATAAGCTATTTGCTTCAAGAATGATTTGCATGCGAATTGTCCCTAATGAGTAATTCGTGGGCTTTAGGATTGGGCATTGAAATTGGGGTGTACTATTTGAAGTATTAGTACTAGGTTCCTTATTACCACTGTCTTTCGTCATATCTTAAAGATATTGACAATAAATCTCCAACAAAATTGTAACACAAGGTGTGTTAAAATTTCTTATTTTTAGTGAGCTCTAATATTTTATTTTTCCTTAAAGGTGTATAAAACTTTTATAGGTCTAGTTTTGAAAAACTATCGTGGGAGATTAAAAATTCTTAAATGAAATATCCTAAGGTTAATTACTCCTTAAAAGTTATTTCTAATATAATAAGCACTGTAATCACTAGGTTACTATATCTAAATTTTTTTGATGAAGTACTAAATTTGTAAATTAAAGTAACTTATCAAACAAAAATAATATATATCAAGAATAAAATATATACTATATATAAATAAATGAAAGAGTGGTTTTGTAACTTTCGAAACCTGGAGGGGTTGATGGTCTAATCTGATGCCTTAAAATAAAAAATCCTTTGTTGTTGTAGCCCTTACTTAAATGATGCGCCTCTTTTATATGTATTCCTATCCCTTCTTTTGTGAGATAAAAAGAAAACGCCTCTTTATATATTTTTTATATCTCTTTTATTTGAGATAAAGAAAAATAAACGTCTCTTTGGAGAATGTATTCGTCTCTCCTCCTTTTCTGGGAATGAGATCCGTTTCTCTTCTCCTGATCTTTATGGCCTTATTGCCTTCCTATCTTCTCCGGTGTGGTGTTCTTCGCGAGCACTCCTTCCTTCAATCGAAATTTTTAGGGTTTCGGTGAATTGGGGGTTTTCAGTCCGTGAGAGATATGGATGATTGGAGAGATTAATTAAGTCGATTTGTGGCTTAATTAACGATCTGGGCTTGATTCTTGATTCGGAACAGGTGTGTTTGTTCTAATTTGAATCTTTTAATTATGCCCTAATTGATGACTTCGTTTAGTTTTGTTTGAATCAAATCGTTAAAATGATTTTGTGAATACAAATAAGCCGTAAAAACGTTTATTTATATTTTACGATCTTCTAATGTTTTGTCGATAACAAACGTAAAATCATTTTAACGAAACAAATAAAATACGTAAATGGTTTGAGTCAATAGTTTTCTAACACACTTTACGTTTTCACATAAAATACTAAAACAAGTATAAGTGATTTTATGATCTAGTAAAACATATGTACAACAACTAGTTTTTATATATTGGGCAAATATATACATAACTAATATGTATTATAATGGGTAAAAACTATTGACCCTTACCCATTTGACTAGATACATTGCATCTATTAGGTACATTGTATCTAATGAAATACCCATGGACCAACCCATAACCCATGACCCATGACCCATGACCCATAACCAAAAACCCATGGGCAAGAGGAGTCCCACGGATCCCTAGCTTTACACTAGACGGATCCTCAAGGAGGATCCATGGGATCCGTGGAGTAGTAGACATTTTCTCTATAAATAGTGAGCCATTTCTTCATTGTTCCTTACCCTTTCTCACATACTTTCTCTTTGAGTTAAAAACTCTCTAACCCCATATCCAAGTGTTCTATGTATGTAGTTTTGTTTTTGTGTGATCCTCTAGGTTCCTCTTAAAGGCAAGATCACCATCTTTGAAGTCAAGCAAGCTCAAGTCCATGAGTTGCTATACTTCCTCATCATCAAGACTACTGAAGTTATCTTGTTGATGGTTCTTTTCTTTCTCCTAAGAAGTGTAGTGTTGAAGACATTTGTGAAAGATGTCTCAAGAGTCAAGACGAAGACATTAGTGAAGGGTGTCGATCGTCCGTATTATAAGTACGTGTGAAGGGTGCTTAGAAGTCAAGACTAGAGGCATTAGTGAAGGGTGCCTAGAAGTCAAGACGTAAGACATTAGTGAAGGGTGTCTTAAAGATCAAGTCAAAGGCATTAGTGAAAGGTGCCTAAGGTGTACATTCGATATGGTGTGATTCGATGTACAAGATAGATTAGTATTGGGTCAAAGGATAGTGTTATCGTTGTTGATATTATTATAAGGAGTAGATCTCCTTTGGGGTTAGGTGATCGGTGTAGTGTTGGGTAGTAGTTCCTCTATTGTAATGGAACTCGGTATCTAGCCTAGTATCGGATAAAGGGTAGGCGACGTTGTGATAGGATTGGTTCTCCTTGGTGAAAAGGACCCGGTATCTAGCCTTGTACCGGATAAAGTGTAGGCAACGTTGTGAAGGTTTCTCTACCATATGGAGTCGGTGTTGTGTAGTGATTACGAACTCTCGAGTAGGTGACTCGGGGAGTGGAGTAGGGCAAGGAAGTTGTCCTTGTAGCCGAACTACTATAAATACTCACGTTGTGGTTTTGTGCTTCTTACTCTTTATCTTTTCATTACATATTTATATTTCTATATGTTTGTTTATCAACATCCAACACACATCTAAATAGATGGACATAAGTTGATCTAAATAGTTTAAAATATGTTTTAATTGGTAAACTATTCAACCCCCTTCTAGTTTTTCACATTTGGTTTCGAGCTTAGTTGCCAAGTTTCTTAAAGTATATTGTACTTTAAAAACATGATACGATCCGTGGTTAATTGAAAACTACAAAGAAGGTTCTTCATAAAAACAAACACCATGTCTTTCAAAACTCTTTGTTTGGATGTTGATTAGATGACAACATTTTTTTTATTATTTACTCTTCATTTAATTGCACTAATCCTCTTTGTCATGTTGCTTAGTTAAAACTCATACCTACCAAGCCATAGGAATCGCTTGGTAACAAGAATACCTTCCCTAAGAAGGTATCTTAAACACAAAGGAGCTCCCTAAGAAGGTATCTTAAACACAAAGGAGCCAGAATTGTCTACTGACATTTGTTGTGTCATTTGTAAAGACATTCCTAAGTGCATTAGAGGTATGACTTTCCATTTATCTCTAAATAATATTAGCTTGATAAATAAGTATGCTTACATAGGTATTTATATGATTATCTTTTGTGCATATTCATGTATTGCATGTAGCTTCATTAGGAAGCCTTTCTCACATACGTGTTACTTTTTCGTCCAAAGTTGAGGTTTATAAAATTCGTGTTTTATTTCATTTAATCCAAAAATCATATCCTTCTAATAATAAAACAAAAAACAAATCTCAAAAATTCCTTCTTCCCCATAAAAACCCCTCCGTCGTCCACTCTATCAAATCCCCACTTTTTCAAATCCTCCACTTTCAAAAATTACCTCTCATTCAAAACTTCATCTTCCTCTTCATCTCATCTCATCTCAAACCAAAACCAAGAAGTTTCGTCATCAACATGGTTTACATCGCCCTCGTGCTCTTCGCCTTAACTCTCATCGCTCTTGTGTTCCCTATGATGAAGTTCTCATACAGAGACATATACTTTGTGTTGTTAATCTACATTGGGGTTATATACCCAATCCTTTGCATCATTCTTAGCATTGAAATGAAATATTACTAGTTTATCTAGTTTATTATCTTAATGTGTTTCTCATTTTTTATATATCTTTCGTATCTTTTCGTGATACATTAGAAACTATTAATGCATGCTAAAAGAAAAATACACATATCTTGGTATAATACTATAAAACTATGTTTTTATCAAAATATGTTTCACATTACGGATCCACGGATCCTCAGAGGTATATTAGTCGGATCCCCGATAGAAGGGAACCGTGGGAACCGTCCTTCGGATAACAGTTTCCATGCAAAATAAAACCGCTTTCTTCCTAAAAGAAATGTTCTACTAGAATGTCAAACACTAAGTGAGTTAAATGTCATTGTTAATAAACATCTTGTAAAAACGTTAGGTAATCATTGTTTTACCCGTAACACGCCACATCCTATTAACTTCTCTTTCCTATAGGTTTTGCTATGTCACATGAATATGAGTTTGATTTTTCACCACTAGGGTCTACACTCCTAACATCTCCTTGAGCCCAACACACCGCAATCATGTCCGTGGGTTCAATAATCTCAAACCCGCTACTTCCGAGCCATAGACTAGAATGTCTTCGAAATTAACGAGAAAATATTTCCAAGGTTTTATTGGAATTCTTCCGTCAAATTGAACTCGCTCGTAACGAGGATCGCTTCATCTCTTTGGTTTTGGATCAAAACCAAAAGTTTGTTTTAACCCTTGGAATTTGCTCACATCCTCCGGATTCCAAATCATGGACAATGTGCCTTCATCAAGATTGGTCTCTTGATCTCTCTTCAACTTTCGTGAAGAAAATAGACCATATTGTTCACACATACCTTCCCCGAAGACTTGAATCGCATAATATGCAAACCTCATTACTCCGATCCAAACATTATCCGTACACGGGATATCTGAGAAGAGTACAAGCCTCTTGCACTCATCCTACGTGAAAATGTTTAGAGCCTTAGGGGAAATCGAGAAATCCTTCCTGCTTGTTGTGCTCACATAATGTATTGTTTGCTAACACAACAACCATACAATCTCGCCTACTTCTTTGCAAGGCGAATTTTAAATCTTCAAAGCTCCAAGAATAAACTAATCCCTTATGGAATGTTCTTGACGCGCCTTTATCATAACATCATGTACTTTCATCCTCAATTTCAAAGTCCGCTGTATGCATTTCGTGAACAAGATGATGGAACCTTTAAACACATCTCATGAAGACTTTCTTCATTCCCGAATCGCAAACACGCGCCAACCATTTGATGATCCATATACGTAAAACGCTCATGAACTTAGCCTTCTTTCTAAATAAGGTCAATCCTTAGTATCCATGCTTTATCAATGTAATCCAATTTCTTTCATGAAATAAAACATCTTACATTTGATATCTTAGTGTTAGAACCTCTTAGAAAACTAACTTTGAAATATGATGCATTGTCAAGATCTTTGCATACCTTTAAAGGTTCTCAGCAGAGAGACGATCCCAAAGTTTGTGCTAGACGGATCCCTACTCTTGGGAACCGTGGGATCCGCAAGTAGAAAATGCAATTGTAATCATTGTATTTCAAACATGTCTTTAGATCACTTCACACTTGTTAGACATAGTGCCTTAAGGCAAATTGAGTCCTTATCAAAATTGAGTAGAGTTTTCATACTCACACATAACTCATTTAGATCACACTCGAAACACCCAGATCTATCGCCTCACCAAAACTCATTACTCTTCCACTCTTATACTCATACATGATCCTCACATGTAAAAACATCTAGCTTTGGAAATCTCTCAAAACTAATTATAATGATCCTTACCTCAAAATTGGTCTAAATTGATCAAATTCTAGTTTTTCCATTTTAAACTCTTAGGATATCCTCCAAGACATTATCCTAAGTTACTATCTCGATCTCTAGGATCATTTAGTTCCATTTGACACTCTCAAAATCTTTAGTGTCATCTTTGGTCACTCATTGGTACTCTTAAAGTTCCAACTTCTTCCATAAAAGGCAATCATTAGCTACATCACTCATTACCCTTAAGTATTTAAGTACCTCTTCATTTAAGACACTTAGATGGACTGAAACACTCAAGAAGAAATAGGCATTAGATCTTACAAACATCATTGTTATCCTTTCTTAGTCAGCCGAGAGACGGATCCCTAGGATTAGCCTAGACGGATCCTCATTGAAGGGAACCGGATCCGTGATGATGATTTATTTCAACTCTAGCTAAAACAATCATTTCAAGCTCATCTTGCTAACTTGAACACTCCATCTCATCTTAAATAAGTTTATAGATCATTACAACCCCGAAGTTGACTCTTGTGCATGATAATCATCACATTCCAAAGAAGTTTTGTGGCTTAAGTCTTGAATGCACTTGCCAAATCCCTTGCTTTATAAATCACATTGTTAGGACTCCTAAAGTCAAGATCTTCATCCTTATTTTCAGACTTAGAAACATTTACAAACCTCTTTGAATCATCTCATTATGAGGAAATCTCCAAGTGGTAACTCATCCACCAAAGGACCACCCAAGAAAATTGCTCGTATTGTATACGAAATTTCTTCAACCGAATCATCTCCGGTCAAATCCACAAATGCAAGGATTTCTCCTCCACCAACTCAACCAATCAAACCAATCCCTAAAAGGATAGTTTCCACAAAACTACCTATGCCAAGCACCACCATACCTCCTAAACCAAACAATCCCATTTCCACTAAACCATCACCATTGGTGCCTAGAGCTATCTCATTCATGACTCCACTCTCATCACCACACCTCTATAATCTAGAGGATTTGCCTCCTAGGCCGCCTCATCCTCCTCCACCGACAACATTCTCCTCATTAGGAGGAATAATGGTAGAAAATCAAGGTGTTGAGTCAACACTAGCTCCCGCTTTTTTTTCGCCACCATCAAATAATCGGATTATGAAAATTATCAAAGTCAACCACCCGACCACATGGAAGTTGACACTTATCTACCACCACCATCATTCTTGGTTGAGCCATCTTCAAATGCGCCCCACCAATCCCTCCGTCATTTGAGACTCCCACCCGCTTCACTTGATCCTTCGCATCAAGCAATTTCCTTCTTCCACCACCACTACCTAGCCATGACAAAGATTGTTATCATTGTTAACATGTTGAAAGTTTGATACATGAAGTACGGAAGATCAACGTTTCATGTTCTATCACCTCATCGAATGTTTTGACGAGATTAAACCTAAACAAACTTGAGCTAAAGGATTTTAATGGTGTCCAAGTATCAAGCATTACTTAGATAAGTCTAGTAATTCCAAGTCATGTATCGTTCATTTTCTTAGTTTTTAGAGTTATGTATATCATATCTCTAGTTTTATTAAATGAAATTACATGATACTTGCTATATTTCTGAGTATATGATTGATAAGGTTTTAAAATGTACCTTTTTGAGGGGTCGTTTAAGCCCTTATTTGATCACTTTTGTATCCGTTATTACTTAATATCATTCCTTTTCACTTTTAGGTCTCTTGAAGGCAAATTGTGGAATGACACTTATTCGCATTTAAAAGGAGTGAATATCGAAGAAAATGGCCAAAGTCAAGAATCGAGACACTCGTGTTGTGGAACTAAAGGGACGACGTCAGTTCTACAAGTGACGGCGTCAGGTGCTACTTGAGACGCCGGACAACTTTTGTGACGGCTCAAGAGCCAAATTGCCTATTTACAAGTGACGGCTTCAAGTTTTAAAAGAGTAGGCGCCGCAACTCGCACGGCCTAGATTTGATCCGGACGACGTCGAGACCCGGGGACGGCGCCACAAGCATAAGTTAACATCGTCGCAAGACTAACGTGGCCAAGACGAAACCCTATTATAGCGACACGACGCGCCACAAATTAAAGGTGACGCCGTCGATTTGTAATCTTATATATAGAATCAATTTTTAGTTTTCGTGTGTAGTCTTTATGTAAAAACCTAAACCGAACCAAGGCGTCTTGTACAATATTTTAGGGTTCCATACCTTATCTTACATCAAGATAAGTGTTTTACTTCATTAATTCAAGTATGTCTTCAATTAATTGTGTATGCTTGCATGTTTCCCATGTCCCGCTTAATTTACTTGTGTGTTTGCTAGGGAATATGAAACTTAATTATTGAATATTGATTGGTTGTCTCTTAACTTAATTGTTGTGTAGTTAATGCTTGATTAATCTTTGTGAACCTTAGCTTATAGTTACCTAGAGTCGTTGTAGGCTAAACCATCTGAAGAATACCTTAGTGTTAAGTTTATAAATCCTAGAGATTTTGTAGGCAATAACATTTGGTAGTTTCAAAGAGTTAGGGATAAACGCATACCCTACGACCTTAGACACACAACGCGATTAAGAATAAGGACGTGACAATTCAACCATCAATAGGAGATAATTAAGGAGTAATAAAACCTAAGTAAACACAACTTTAAATCATCATACGAGCACACAATAATTAGACCTAGACTACATACACCACTAGATTAGATAATTAGACTAATAGAGTAATCGGAGAAATACCAACCCCAAATCCAAAACCCCGAGATTCTGACTTTCCATTTTACTAAAAACATAAAAGATAAAAAATAATCTTCCTCAACCCCAACCTTAGCGAGTAACTTCTCACTAGCATTCCTATTCCCCAGAGAACGATATCAATTTCGTGGCTTACCCAATACTACACTACAACGATTAGGTTCAAGGCCTAGGTGTTGAAAACTTGCTTGATTTAAAAGGAAGTTCCTTTGACCCCTAACGATTTATGTAATGTTATCAAGTTTTAGGCGCCACCGGGAATAAAATAGCTAGTTAGAGTCACCTCTTTAGGTTTCCTTGCTTGATTCCTATCAAGTAATATTTTTCTCATTTTTAGCTTCCTCTTAGTCTATCCCCTTCTTCGTGACCTTTATTCGTAACCCCATCACTTTTCATCATGGAAGGTGATTGCTCATCAACCAACAACCCACCACCAAATAAACCACTTTCAATCAAAACCAACCTAATGACCAACACAACCGCCAAACTGTATGTGAGTAGAAAACCGACCTTCAAGATTTGCAAAAGATATTTGATAGTACAATTAGGGATCGTTGTTGAGAAAGTGGTAAGCGCCTCAGAATTGGCTCCATGATCGATGCCAAAGATTTGGAAAATGGCTTAGTGAATAGAAACATGAATGAGGAGGATCGTGATTATTTCAATCTTTACCCCACTAAGGAAGAAGTTGCTTACCATCAATACATAATCGATAATCCCCGATCACCCATCATTGGGATATGTCCAAAGATTAGAGAGGAAACTTGAACCTCAAAATTACTTGTATGATTGGATATAGGAATGTCGAACATGCTTACATAGATCACGGAATTCCATTAATGTGGTGTCATCATCTCAGATACAATGACATTATGAATGAGTGACTTAAGATTAGAGAGACCTTAAGTATCCAGTGGGGTTTGTAACTTTGTGGAAGGGTCAAGGATGTACATGCCCAGATAGGAAACATCTAAAATGAGCCATAACAAATATGAAGGAACGGTTAGATTTAAGGAAGGAAGGAAGAGATCACTTATAGGATGCCTTGAAGACGAATGAATATGGCCATCTATCCCTTTTTGAACGAGACAACATTAGAGCTTTTGAGGAAAAAGCAAGGAAGATGTTGAGAAAGGTTTTAAATTCATGTGGGAAAGAAGGAGGCTTTATTATAAGGATTGCTTGAACCTAGGCCAAGGTATAAAGTCGATGCAAATTTTTTCAACATGATAGAATTCTCATTGAGAATGCAAACGAGACCACGTAGGGCACGACTTCGAGTCTACCAACAAGACTCATAAATAAAGAAAAGCGCTTTCGGGAGGCAACCCATGCTTAATTGTTTGCTTGTTTGTGTCGTGTGTCTTTTATTGATTGTTTATTCTCATGTTTAAATTTGTAAAATGCTTTATTTTGTCTTTAACCTCGCCTTAATTACATATAAAGGTATTTTACATAAGGGATAAGTGTAGGAGGATTACACACGTTTTCAAAAGAAACGTAAACATGAGAATTTCAATTAATTAAAAGATATACATGTGTGTTTGTTCGAGTCAAATGCTTGTATCGAGTCATAATGGATGTTTTGCAGAAATTTTTCCGATTCTAAAGATATAAATTTTCCGAATTTTTTCCAGAAAATCGCAGACCGCTTTTGTCGGGATAACTCGATGGCGCCGCAACTCGATGGCATCGTAGAAGGAGCGTAAAAATCGATTACTTTTCTCGCTGTGAGCTACTTATAAATTTTTGAATTTTCGTGTCTTAATTTTCCAAAAATCAGAACATCCATTCCACAAGCATTATATCCTAGTTTAGTAGAGTCCTATATATATTGTTACCGCCGATTTTACGCAAATGTTTCGTTTGTTTTCTTCAAGTGTGCAGGTTTAATTTACAAAGAAGAAAATACATAAGATGAGAAGGAGCTTTTCACGCAAACGTTCATCTTGAAGAAAGATTTAACCACCACTTTACACGGATCATACCGAGCTAATCAGGGGAGTATTACTTTCTTTCATCTTTTATTACCTTCCATTATCATAACTTTGATACTTTCGGGGAACATTAGGGACAATGTTCAGTTTAAGTGTAGGGAGGGAAAATAAACGGAACTTTGAAACTATGCTTATCCTTGATTATTTGCTTTGTCCAATTGAATTCAGTAATAAACCATGAGAAAATGTCGGTTAGGGTAATTTTGGTACCAAATTTAAAATTTTTTTTGACATGTAGGGTGGGCCATTAGTCTTAACAAAAGCTGCCTCATGGATAGGAAATTGCATGACTAGCATAAAACCCTTTACCACCTAAGTTCCACCTAAAATGCGAGGATCGCCTTAGATTAGTAGGAATTGAAGCATTCATCTTTAATGCTTAGAGTGTGAACCGTAGTATAATAGATTCTAGAACTTGTTTTGTGATGCATTCGAGATCGCTAGTAAGACTACACTTGTGCGTTAGGAATAACTAAATGATAAGAGGCATTAGGATAACCCTTGTTTGATATTGTAATATAATTACTTCTTCCACATCGGTTGAGTAATTCCCCACACCTTTGCGTTGTACTCACTTTTAGTACACGATACCCTAGTTAACCCCTCGAGCCTATCCTTTTCATGGTTCTCGTGATGTTTTGTTTTCCGAATATCAATGAAGAGCATTGTTTACAATCCACCCCAAATGTACACCCAAATCGCCATTGCCTACCTTGTATACACTCACTTTAGTGCATTATTGTTATCACACTAAACCCTTAGTTCAGTTATCTTGTTGCTTGCATAAGTTTCTAAGTCGAGTCATATCCTTTGTACACAGTTTTTGGGACGATTGGGACTCATGGGAAAAGTTAAACTTTATGAGATGACGGGTAGGGAACGCTAAATTAAAATTCTCTTTATTTGCATAATAATGTACTCCAAGTGTTTTGATCTTTTCAATTCGGGTCATATTAGTGTTAGAGTAATAAAAACTAAGTGTAGGGATGTGCCTATAAATCCCTATCATTATGATGTTATCGTAGAGGATGGTAGAGTAAAAGTGTATGGAAAAAATCGAAAAAATAGAAAAGAGAAAAAGAAAAAATAGTGTGTAAAAAAAAAAAAAAGCTACCATCCTACATCTATCTTTAATTTATGTTTGTTTGTTTCAGTTATCTAGAGTCTAGAGTGTCGAGTCTTGGATTAGCAACGCCATTCTTCGCATGCTTGTAACATAAAGATTTTTAACTTGCCACCACTAAATAGCCTATCCCACCAAACCCTTTATTTCCTACCGTAAGCTTTCCAACATTACAACCCTTTAAAAGTCCTCTTGATAGTCTTTCCTAGGTGCTTACGCCAAAGCGATGGAGGTTTGATCTAGTCTCAAGCCTATGGTAATCTATGTACTAGGACCGTTAATGAGTGTTTATCTTCCATTTCACTTTGATATATTTCATATACACCGAGTGATGCGAGTATCCAAACACCCAATGTGAGGTGCTAGTATGTAATTTCCGTGCTCGTTATGACTTTTATGGGCTTATATGTGTTGTGAATTGTTCTAAACTAATTCTTCATGACCTCTAACTTATAAATTGATGGCTAAAAGCACATTCGCTTGAGGACAAGCAAATACCAATGTAGGGATATTTGATAAGGTTTTAAAATGTACCTTTTGAGGGTAGTTTAAGCCCTTATTTGATCACTTTTGTATCCGTTATTACTTAATATCGCTCCTTTTCACTTTTTAGGTCTCTTCAAGGCAAATTGTGGAATGACACTTATTCGGACGAAAAGGCGTGAATATATGAAGAAAATGGCCAAAGTCAAGAATCGAGACACTCATGTTGCCGGAACTAAAGGGACGGCATCAGTTCTACAAGTGACGCCAAAGCTACTTGAGACACCGTCGGACAACTTTGTGATGGCTCAAGAGCTAAATTGCCTATTTACAAGTAACGGCTTTAGGTTTTAAAAAGTAGGCGTCAACTCACCGGCCTAGATTTGATCCAAACGACGCCGAGACCGAAGGGATGGCGTCACAAGCATAAGGTGACGCCGTCGCAAGACTAACGTGGCCAAGATGAAACCCTAATAACGGCGACCGACGACGCCACAAATTAAAGGGTGACGCCGTCGCATTTGTAATCTTATATATAGAATCCGAATTTTTAGTTTTCAAAGTGTAGTCTTTGGAGTAAAAACCTAAACCGAACCAAGGTCGTCTTGTACAAGATTTTAGGGTTCCATACCCTATCTTACATCAAGATAAGTGTTTTACTTCATTAATTCAAGTATGTCTTCAATTAGTTGTGTGTATGCTTGCATGTTTCCCATGTCCGCTAATTTACTTGTGTGTTTGCTTAGGAATATGAAACTTAATTATTGAATATTGATTGTTTGTCTCTTATCTTAATTGTTAATGATCTAGTATTGCGATAGGTCATCCGTTGTGTAGTTAATTCTTGATTAATCTTTGTGAACCTTAGCTTATAGTTACCTAGAGTCGTTGTAGGCTAAACCATCCGAAGAGTACCTTAGTGTTAAGTTTATAAATCCTTGAGATTTTATAGGCAATAACCTTTGGTAGTTTCAAAGAGTTAGGGATAAACGCATACCCTACGACTTTAGACACACAACGCGATTAAGAATAAGGACGTGAAAATTCAACCATCAATAGGAGATAATTAAGGAGTAATAAAACCTAAGTAAACACATCTTTAAATCATCATACGAGCATACAATAATTAGACATAGACTACATACACAACTAGATTAGATAATTAGACGAATAGAGTAATCGGTAGAAATACCAACCCCCAAATCCAAAACCCCGAGATTCGTACCTTTCCATTTTCTAAAAAAAACATAAAAGATAAAAATAATCTTTCTCAACCCCAACCTTAGCGTGGTAACTTCTCACTAGCATTCATATTCCCTAGAGAACAATATCAATTCCTGGCTTACCCTAATACTACACTACAACGATTAGGTTCATCGCTAGGTGTTGAAAACTTGCTCGACTAAAAGGAAGTTCCTTTGACCCCGAACCACGCGTAGCGTTATCAAGTTTTTGGCGCCACCGGGAATAGAATAGCTAGTTAGAGTCCACTCGCTTAGGTTTCCTTGCTTGATTCCTATCAAGTAAGATTTTTCTCATTTTAGCTTCCTCTTAGTCTATCCTCTTCTTCGTGACCTTTGTTCGTAACCCCATCACTTTTCATCATGGAAGGTGATTGCTCATTAACCAACAACCCACCACCAAATAAACAAACTTCAATCAAAAACCAACCTAATGACCAACACAACCACGAAACCGTTATGTGAGTAGAAACACCGACCTTCAAGATTTGCAAAAGATATTTGATAGTACAATTAGGGATGTGTTGAGAAAGTGGTCAGCTCAGAATTGGCTCCATGATCATGACAGCATTTGGAAAATGGCTTAGTGAATAGAAATGTGAATGAGGAGGATAGTGGTTATTTCAATCTTTACCCCACTAAGGAAGAAGTTGCTTACCATCAATACATAATCGATAATCCCGATCACCCATCATTAGGATATGTCCAAAGATTAGGAGAGAAACTTGAACCTCAAAATTCCTTGTATGATTGGATATAGGAATGTCGAACATGCTTACATAGATACGGAATCTCATTAATGTGATGTCATCAGTGTATACAATGACATTATGAATAAGCGACTTAAGATTAGGAGAGACCTTAAGTATCCAAAGGGTTTGCAACTTTGTGGGAAGGGTCAAGGATGTACACGTCTTTATAGGAAATTTCACCTACCTAGTTAATTTTGTAGTCCTAGAAGACATTGGATGTATCATTGACTATAGCTTATCCCAAGTAGTGCTAGGAAAACCGTTTGTTGAAACATCTAAAATGAGCCATAACAAATATGAAGGAACAGTTAGATTTAAGGAAGGGAAGGAAGAGATCACTTATAGGATGCCATGGAAGACGAATGAATATGGCCATCTATCCCTTTTTGAACGAGAGAACATTAGAGCTTTTAAAGACAAAAGCAAGGACGATGTTGAGAAAGGTTTTAAATTCATGTGGGAAAGAAGGAGGCTTTATTATAAGGATTGCTTGACCCTAGGGCCTATGTATAAAGTCAATGAAAATTTTGTCAACATGATAGAATTCTCATTGAGAATGCAAAACGAGACCACGTACGGGCACGACTTCGAGTCTAGCTACAAGACTCATAAATAAGGAAAAGCGCTTCGTGGGAGGGAACCCATGCTTAATTGTTTTCTTGTTTGTGTCGTGTGTCTTTTATTGATTGTTTATTCTCATATTTAAATTTGTAAAAATGCTTTATTTTGTCTTTAACCTTGTCTTAATTACATATAAAGGTATTTTACATAAGGATAAGTGTAGGGAGGATTACACATTTTCAAAAGAAATGTAAACATGAGAATTTCAATTAATTAAAAGATATACATGTGTGTTTGTTCGAGTCAAAATCTTGTATCGAGTCATAATGGATGTTTTGCGGTGAAATTTTTCCGATTCTAAAGATATAAATTTTCCAAGATTTTTCCGTAAAATCGCACCGCTTTTTGTCAGATAACTCGACGCGCCGTGATCGCAACTCGATGGCAAGAAGGAGCGTAAACAATCGATTACTTTTTCTCGCTTTCGAGCTACTTATAAATTTTAGAATTTTCTGTGTCTTAATTTTCCGTAAAATCAGAAACAACCATTCCACAAGCATTATATCCTAGTTTAGTAGTAGTCCTATATATATTGTTACCATGATTTTATGCAAAGGTTTCATTTGTTTTCTTCAAGTGTGCAGGTTTAATTTACAAAGAAGAAGATACATAAGATGAGAAAGAGCTTATCACTCAAACGTTCTTCTTGAAGAAAGATTTAACCACCACTTTACACGGATCCTACCGAGCTAATTAGGGGAGTATTAGTTTCTTTCATCTTTTATTAGCTTCCATTATCGTAACTTTGATACTTTCGGGGAACATTAGGGACAATGTTCAGTTTAAGTGTAGGGAGGGAAAATAAAACGGGAACTTTGAAACTATGCTTATCCTTGATTATTTTCTTTGTCTAATTGCATTTGCGTAATAAACCATGAGAAAATGTCGGTTAGGGTAATTTTGGCACCAAATTTAAAATTTTTCATGACATGTAGGAGTGGGCCATTAGTATTAACAAAAGCGTCTCATGGATAGGAAATTGCATGACTAGCACAAAAACTCTTTACCACCTAAATTCCACCTAAAATATAAGGATCGCCCTTAGATTAGTAGGAATTGAAGCATTCATCTTTAATGCTTAGAGTGTGAACCGGTAGTATAATAGATTCTAGAACTTGTTTTGTGATGCACTCCGAGATCGCTAGTAAGACTACAATTGTGTAGTTAGGAATAACTAAATGATAAGAGGCATTAGGATAACCGTTGTTTGATACTTGTAATATAATTACTTCTTCCACATCGGTTGAGTAATTCCCCACACCTTATGTTGTACTCATTTTAGTACACGATACCCCTAGTTAACCCCTCGTAGCCTATCCTTTTCGCGGTTCTCGTGATGTTTCGGTTTTCGGAATATCAATGAAGAGCATTGTTTACAATCCACCCCAAATGTACACCCAAATCGCTTTAGCCTACCTTGTATGCACTCACTTTTAGTGCATTATTATTATCACACTAAACCCTTAGTTCGCTTATCTTGTTGCTTGCATAAGTTGCTAAGTCGAGTCATATCCTTTGTACAGCTTTGGGACGATTGGGACTCATAGGAAAAGTTAAACTTATGAGATGACGGAAGGGAACGTTAAATTCAAATTCCTTTATTTGCATAATAATGTACTCCAAGTGTTTTGATCTTTTCAATTCGGGTCATATTAGTGTTAGAGTAATAAAACTCATGTGTAGGGATGTGCCTATAAATCCCTATCATTTTGATGTTATCGAGAGGATGGTAGAGTAAAAGTGTATAGAAAAGAAATCGAAAAAATAGAAAAGAGAAAGAAAAAATAGTGTAAAAAACATACGGCTACCATCCCACATCTATCTTTAAATTATGTTTGTTTGTTTCGCTTATCTAGAGTCTAGAGTGTCGAGTCTTGGCTTAGCAACGCCCTTCTTCGCATGCTTGTAACATATAGATTTTAACTTGCCACCACTAAATAGCCTATCCCACCAAACCCTTTATGTCCCTACCGTAAGCCTAACATTACAACCCTTTAAAAGTCCTCTTGATAGTCTTTCCTAGGTGCTACGCCAAAGTGATGGAGGTTTGATCTAGTCTCAAGCCTATGGTAATCTATGTACTAGGACCGTTAATGAGTGTTTATCTTCCATTTCCACTTTGATATATTTCATATACACCCGAGAGATGTGAGTATCCAAACACCCATGTGAGGTGCTAGTATGTAATTCCGTGCTTGTTATGACTTTTATGGGCTTATATGTGTTGTGAGTTGTTCTAAACTAATGCTTCATGACCTCTAACTTATAAATTGATTGGCTAAAAGCACATTTGCTTGAGGACAAGCAAATACCAAGTGTAGGGATATTTGATAAGGTTTTAAATGTACCTTTTGAGGGGTCGTTTAAGCCCTTATTTGATCACTTTTGTATCCGTTATTACTTAATATCGCTCCTTTTCACTTTTAGGTCTCTTGAAGGCAAATTGTTGGAATGACACTTATTCGCATTTAAAAGGCACGAATATATGAAGAAATGGCCAAAGTCAAGAATCGAGACACTCAGTTGTCGGAACTAAAGGGATGGCATCAGTTCTACAAGTGACGCCAAGTGCTACTTGAGACACCGGCCGGACAACTTTTTGTGAAGGCTCGTGAGCTAAATTGCCTATTTACAAGTGACGGCTTCGTGTTTTAAAAGAGTAGGCGTCGCAACTCGCATGACCTAGATTTGATCCAGACGACGACGAGACGAAGGGACGACGTCACAAGCATAAGGTGATGCTGGCCACAAGACTAACGTGGCCAAGAAGAAACCTTAATATGTTGGGAATTATGTGAAGTATGGATTATGTCAAGTTACTTCATTAATTCGAATGGATTCTATGTCTAATTTAAGTGTATGGATTCTTAATTGTTAATGATCTAGTATTGCGAAGACATAATACTTGATTAATCTTTGTGAACCTTAGCTTATAGTTACCTAGAGTCGTTATATAGTTATTAGTTTGTTTCAGTTTCAAAGAGAGATAGTATTACAACGATTATATTCTATAAGTTAGTTAGGATATGCATAAGCTTTATTAGGAAGTGATTGTGTATATCTTATTTAGTTTTACGTTTCTTTGAGAAAAGTTAGGTTCCTTGTCTATAAAAGGAACACAATAGAATGAATTATGTACTAGAAGTTTACGTGATTATTATCAATATAACGATCCATAGAGGATCAAAGAGTTCTTAGTTATTCGTGTTTATACTTGTGTTTATATTCCGCTAAAGAATACAAGTTGTAGAGATTTTCTTTAGTTTGTTTGTGATTACATAAGCAATACTAACGATCTACGAGAGCTCAAGATCTATCAAGGTCCTCTAGTTTCTACAAGTGGTATCGAGCCTCGTGAGAGTCTCTACGATACTAAGAACAGGTTTTTCTAAACACCCTTACAACCAAAACAAAAAATCACCATGCCTGGATCAGACGTTGATATCGAAATCACCAACAACCAAAACTCCACACAAATGCAACAACTAAGTCTCTCGAACAGTAATGCTAAGTTTCCTTATCTTAAAAGGGAGGAATATGATCTTTGGGCGATGAAGATGCAAAACTGGATCTCCAACATTGATTGGAATCTATGGGAGATAGTTAAGAAGGGAAACAGCTTGAAGAGAACTACCAATGATGCTGATGGCAATCTTACTTTTGTTCCTCCCAAATCATCAAGAACATCAAGGTTCAGAGAGAAACCAAAGTTAAGACAATTCTTCTTCAAGTTATTCCCGAGGATCACTTGAGTGATTTTCACTTCATGAATGATGCTAAGGACATATGGTTAGCAATCAAGGCGAAGTTCGTGGGAATGAGGAGTCTAGGAGAATGAGAAAGTCGATGTCGAGACAACAGCTTCAAGATTTTCAAATCTCAAGAGGAAGGAATTCACAAGGGCTATGACAAGTTTCACAAGATTTTAAGTCATGAATCACCGCAGCAAAGCCGAGATAATGATGATTGTAATTCTAAGTTCTTGAGGTCTTTACCTCCATCCCGCTACAAGTGAGCATTGCTTTAAAAGCTAAAGGTGGTCCGGATATGCTTACTTTTGATGAGCTAGATAACAAACTTAAAGCTCTTGAACATGATGTGAGAAGTCCTTTCGCTCATCATCTATCGCTAGTCACACAAGATTTGTAGGAGCCTCCACCCCAAAGATGAGTTATGGTCCAAGTCCAACTTACTCATCATCATCTTATACTACTCCTTCATCAAGCTCTCACTCTAAATCTAGTGGTATAATGGAAGATGTGCTTGGATCCTTCTTTGTCGATTATGATCCTCAGCAGAACTTGCATATGAGGATTTAGATCAGTTGACCCAATCGGAGATGGAGGAGATGAAGTTGAAATGGCAAGTGGCTATGCTATCTATGGAAATCAAGAGGTTTGAGGGCAAAGTCGGGAGGAGGTTTGGCTTTCGTGGAAGAGATCCAAGGTTTGACAAAAGAAGGTCAAGTGTTTTACATGTCAACAGATGGGTCACTTCTCCGAGAGTGCAAGGATAGGAAAGTCGGTGATGAGGTGAGATACTCTTCCTATCGCAGTAATCGTAGGAAGCCGGAAACTCAAGCCCGGATCGTCACCGCCTAGTTACTATGGATGCTAATGTAGACCTGAAGTCGCATGATCGGAGAATGATGACAGCTCGTGTTGAAAATATTGGGTTGTTGGCTAGCTGTACTTCGAGAGGATAGGCATGATCGATTGCCTTGATGGGCATCTCGTGTACAAAACTGCTTGTTTGGTTGTAGTGAGCGTTATAATGAACTCAAAGAAGCTTATGATATTTTGAAACCTAAATATAATGAATGCTATGTGGAAGTTGAAGCTTATAAACAGGCTTTAAAAACACTAGAAAGACAAAAGGTTTGGTTTCGTAAGAATCAAATAGCTTATGATGAGAAGATAGGTGTATTAGAAAGGGATCTCGAATGTTCTAAAATGAGTTAAAAGGTCCGAGAAGTTAAGAGCGTATGTAGTGTCGTAAAATTTAGAGCTAAAAGAGAAACTTGATGAGGAAATTGCTAGGCATAAAGAATGGTTATTAAATGGAAACAAGTTAGCTAGTCACATCTATGCTAGTCAAACTCCAAATACATCTATAGGTTTAGGCTTTAAGAAGTATGTAGGGTTAGAAGCTAGGATGACACACGCAAATCTACACCAACAGCCTAGCTAATTTTGTGAAAGAAGGTGACCTACATGTCAGACGTGGACCTATTAGAGGTGAGCACATGCCCATTGACCTTTCCATTATCGTTGACTTTGATGGATCACACCATCTATATGGCAAAAGTCAAATGACTTGCTGCACTCGATACTTCTTCTAATGACTTTGTCTCTTGTGTTAACATTGACAAGTCCTCCCACCAAGGGTCTACAGAGTGTGATTCAAATGACAAGTCCGACCTTCCCAAGTCTTCACCCCTCGCACCCAAGACTACCAATAAGCATGTCGAGTTGTCGCCAAGGAATCCACTTCCAAGACAGTTGCCTCTCAAGACTTGCTTTTAATTCTTTGCATAATAATTCGTTAAAACAATTTTTTCATGGTTTTGGTTTGAATACTTCGCTTGTAATAGAACATCTTTTGGTTTGAATAAATCTTCTAAATGTAAGACATGTTTTGTGTGTGGAAGTAAATTTCATTTAATTAAGGATTGTGATTATCATGAGCAAAGGATGGGTAGGTGTGATGATTCTAGGAAATCTAGACCAATGTGGAATAATGTTAATAGTATACCACCTTATGTTCCACAAGCAACTTATACCAATTCTCCTTATTATTGGAGAAGTTCGGTTGCTAGACCATTTGTTCAACCCACAAGTTCATATTTTAATAATGGTTATTGGCCCGGATATGTTGACTCAATGAATGCCGGGAAAGGGTATTGGGATATCTGTCAAGTCCTCAACAGTTGTTCTTGGAAAACAAAGGGACCCAAATTTCAATGGAAACCCAAGAACAATAGTGGATCTTATACATCCGCATGGCATCACTCATATGATCCATAAGGTGTTCAAGTCAAGAATGACTTGAGCCTCAATAGTGTACTAATATTTTGTATATTTTTGTTGTTGTTGTAGGATCATCCTCTTAAGCATAAAGATGTTGGCATAGTTGATAGTGGTTGCTCAAGAAGTATGTCAGAACCGAGATATGATGCACAACTTTGTACCCATTGAAGGAGGAGGCAATGTGACCTTTGGAGGAAGTGATGGAAGAATTATCGAAAGGAACCATCAAAACACCTCAACTGGACTTTGAGAATGTATACTATGTTAAGGAACTCCAACACTTCAATTTGTTCTCGTTTCACAAATTTGTGACACCAAGAACAAAGTACTCTTCTCGAGGATGAATGTCTTGTGCTATCTAAAGACTTCAAACTCCCGTAAGAAACCGCAATTTCACGAGAGTTCCTCGAAATCACAATCTTTATACATTCAACTTAAGCGATGTTAAACCGTAGGTGACTTAACTTGTTTGGTGGCTAAAGCATCCTTGGATGAGTCTACCAAATGGCATAGGAGGATGGCTCATGTGAACTTCAAGACCATAAACAAGCTCTCTAAACGGGCCTTGTTGAAGGTCTTCCTTCCAAAGTTTTCACCAATGATCATAATTGTGTTGCTCGCAACAAAGGAAAGCAACACGAGCCTCATACAAAGTTGTTATTACTGTGAGCATTATTTCTGAACCTCTTCAGCTGCTTCATATGGATCTTTTTGGTCCAACTCAAGTTAGAAGCATTGATCAAAAGTATTTTTGTCTGGTTATCACTGATGGTTATAGCAGATTTTGTTGGGTATTCTTTCTAAGGACTAAAGATGAAACATCTCCAGTGTTGAAAGAGTTCATTACCCTTATTGAAAACCAGTTGAACAAAAAGGTCAAAGGAATTCGGTGTGATAATGGGACAGAGTTCAAGAATGCTATACTTATAGAACTCTGTAGGTCAAAAGGGATAAAAAGGGACTATAGCACTCCAAGAACCCCACAACAAAATGGGGTGGCTGAAAGGAAGAATAGGACCTTAATAGAGGCTGCAAGATCAATGGCGCACTCTAAGTTACCCACCATGTTTTGAATTTCAAGTCGTTGGTACAACTTGTTATGTCTCGAATAGGTGTCCATTACTAGACCTCACTTCAAAACACCATATGAACTTCTATGGAAAGTTCCCGCTATTCATTACCTTAAACCTTTTGGTTGTCAAGTGACCATTCGAATACAAGTGATCCACCGGGCAAATTTGATGAGAAAGTCGATGATGGTTATATTGTGGGATATTTCGCTCATAGTAAGGCTTATGTGGTTTACAATTTATCCGCAAAGAAGATTGAGGAGACTTTGAACCCGAGATTTCTAGAAGACAAGCCTAATGTTCAAGGACAGGTCATGTTTGGTCTTTTGATCTTGATTACTTAACCGATTATTTGGGTTACTCTAGACATATGGCTAACCAACATACGTGTATTCAAGAGTCTCCAACTAACAAAGGCGGTACTATGGATGCCGATTCGACAAATGAGTTTGAAGATGATGAACAACCCATTGTCGTGCCTTCTTTCTCCCTAACAATTTTGTGAGTGACACTTCTACCGATATTATCGATGAGAGTGAAGATGACTCACACTATGCCGAGGACCTTGCTAGATCAAGAAACAAGAGTATGCAGCTAATCTAGATGCCGAGAGGAATGCTAAGGAGAGTGCAAGTGAAGCAATCGGTGGAAACAACAATTCACCGAAAGTGACCTGCTTTCTCCTAACATCACCAAATCACTGAAAGACATGATGTTTCTACTCCTATTTCTACTAGAGTGTCTACAGACTTTGGAGAGCCTTATACACGCTTTTCCAAAACCTTCGATCTTGGTCATCATCAACCCAAAGTCGGCATCTTCACCTCACCTTCCTATGACACCGATTTTGAACCCATCGTGACTAATCTTGATACCTCCATTGATGTCAACACCATCGCTACTAAAAGGATCAACAATACTCATCCACAATCCAATATTATTGGTGATCCTAATGCACCTGTTAGAACTAGGGTTCTGTGACAAGTTCTAAATATGGTCAAGTGGCTTTTATCTCTTATGTCTCAAATCAAGAAAGAGACAATCACACGTACTATGAACATTGTCTGCTTGCTTGTTTTCTCTCACAGTGGAACCAACCAAGTGTTACTCAGCTCTTGATGACTCAAGTTGGCTTGAGGCAATGCAAGAAGAGATGCAACAATTTCAAAATCAGAGGTTTGGATCTTGGTACCACTACACCGATGGCAAGTATGCAATTGGGACTAAATGGATTTCAAGAATAAGAGATGCAAGGGTGTTGTCATTAAAAACAAAGCGAGATTGGTAGCTCTGTGGGTATAGACAAGAGGAGGATTGACTATGATGAGGTGTTTGCACTGTGGCTAGAGTTGAAGCCATACGGATATTCTTGGCTTATGCATCTTACATGGGATTTATGGTGTATCGATGGATGTTAAAGGTGCTTTTCTATGGTGAAATAGAAGAGGAGGTTTATGTCACTCAACCTAAAGGATTTGAAGACCCGGATCATCCTAATCATGTTTACAAGGTAGTCAAAGCTCTCTATGGACTACATCAGCACCCGAGCTTGGTATGCTAGGCTTTCATCATTTCTCACCAAGCATGGTTATCGAAGAGGTGCAATTGATAAGACACTTTTCCTTAAGAAGAATTCCACAGATATTATTCTTGTGCAAGTGTATGTGGATGACATTATTTTGGATCCACAAAGGAAGCTTGGTGCGGTGGAGTTTGAGGAGCTTATGAAGGAGAGTTTCGGATGAGTGCTATGGGGAGTTGACTTTCTTCTTGGGTCTCCAAGTTCACAGAAACCCGATGGTATCTTTATCACCAGACAAATATGTGAGGACATATTAAAGAAATTTGGTATGGAGAGTGTCAGACGCCACTACACCTTATGAAGCTCCAAAGACAAAGACCAACAATGAAGTAGATCCACCGGTGAATGTTCATTTATACAGATCTATGATTGGTTCTTTGATGTATCTAATGACTTCAAGGCCCGATATTACTTTTGTCGTGAGTGTTTGTTCTCGACATCAAGTTACTCCACTTACTTCCCATCTCAATGTGTTAAGAAGATCTTTAAGTACCTCAAAGGCCAACCTCATCTAGGCCTTTGGTACCCAAAAGAGTCTCCATTTAAACCGGAAGCATATAGTGATAGTGACTATGCCGGTGCTAATCTGGATAGGAGGTCCACCACCGGAGGTTGCCAATTCCTAGGAAAGATTGATTTCTTGGCAATGCAAGAAACAAACTATTGTGGCTACCTCATCTATCAAGTAGTACGTTGTCACGCAAATTGTCATGGATGTGTTCTTTGGATACAAAATCAATTGTTGGATTATGGGTATAACTTCATGAACACAACAATTTTTATTGATAATCAAAGTACCATATGCATTGTTAAAATCCAGCTTTTTCACAATCGAACAAAACATATTGAAATCAGGCACCACTTTATAAGAGATGCATATGACAAACATTTGATAAAAGTGGTTAAAATTCACACCGATGATAATGTGGTGATTTGTTAACAAAGGCTTTTGATGGACCAAGGTTTCAACACCTTGTGGTCCATATTGGTATGCTTAACCCTTAACTGCAAAGTTTAAGGGAGGCATAGGCCTCAGGGGAGGCATATGCCTCAGGGGAGGATTTGTGTACACTTTGCATATTTAGTATGTATATTTGTAGATTTTTATGTATACTTTTGATTTCTTTGGTTTTCTAACACTAACCAGCTAATGTAATGATAGTTTTGTTTGTCTTTGTTTGGTTTGTGTGTTTCTCTGTTTGTTTTGTTTTGCAGATTGCTTATCTAAGTTGAAGTTCATCATGATTGGTCAAATGGAAAATGGTCAAGTAAGCTTTAAAGCTTGTTTATTCTCAAATCAAAGTAATCAAGTGAGCAATTTGTTTTCACCAAGTTAAAGTGTTCATTCAAAGAAGTATCAAGTTCATTGTTCATTCATTAGAGAAATAGCCATACCTTTTACCACAAAGTACAATCAACTTCAAATGCAACTACAAGAACAGTTCTATACATGATCTACTAAACCTATTCTAACTTATATCATCTATTCGAACAGCTGTTGGATATGCATGATCGCTCATATCTTCCATTTCAACTGTTGGATATGCATTTGTGATGTCTTGCATAACCACCCATTCCTTCTATCTCGATGGTTGGATATGCATGACCAGTACGATGAAGATGCTAAGGATCAAAATGGGAAGGATGGATTGATGCAAACGATGATGATGAAGATGACCACATATGTCCTTTGTGCTTCATCTACTTGGTTTCACCAAAAAGCAATCCATCCACCTTCCTTTAGCCCTTCTCTTATACGATATGTGATGATGCACCAAACCATGGCGCAGGAAGAGCAAGCACCACCTCTCTTTTGGCACGAGGCCTTTGTTGAGGTTGAGATGCTGAAGGTTGGGAGTAAGATGTTTTCTTCATAGTGGACCCATCAGAGTCATCAGAAGATTCACTTGGATTCACTACACTATCATCATCTCAAGAACCGAGAAATGGGGATTTCAATGGTCGGGTCATATGGATATGGAAAGAACTCAGTAGGAAATCACTAGATGATGATGATGATGGAGAAGAGGTTGGATCAACAACCTCTGGTTTATTATTCATGGTTTATTGTGGTTGATTGTGGTTCATGGTGGAATTAGGGTTGTGATGGTATTTGGGGGAAATTGATGAGAGATAAGTGTGCATTGGGGAGTGTTTTATAGACGGTTTCAAGGTTTAATGAGATTTAATGCGAGTTGGGTGAAACAGTAAAAAGATATTTACTGAAGCTTCTTGAATACGTGATGTGTTTCTGCTGATTGAAAGACTTCAGCAGAATGACGATTGTTTCTGCTGAAGTTGAAATTTAAAATTGGTAAAAGGTTGCATTACACGTCAGCTTTGGTCAATACCTTAATTATTTTGACCAAAATTTGGGAAACTTCTCCTTATACCCTATTCGCATATCATCGTCTAATATTAACTGATTTCCTCTTTATTTGATTTAAACACACCTTCATTCGATTAAATCTTCACCCATTATCTAAATCACTCATGGCGCTTCAATTCAAACACGATCATAATAAAGTTGCTTTTCTGGGAACAGCTAAGGGTGATGATCTGTATAAACCAATGGTGGAGTTTTTGAAGAGGTCGAAGATTCATTATGCTTTATCACATTCTCCTAATGCTATTTATGAATCTTTGGTTACTCAATTCTGGGCATCTGCTTCAAAACGTAGTGAAACAGAGATCGTGGCTATGGTTGATGATGTCGAGTATGTTGTGACAGAGGAGTTGATCAGAAGTCGACTTCGTTTGGATGATGAGAATGGGGTTTATCATTCTAATTTAGTGGCGATTCTAGATGGACTGAGAGCTATTGGATACCAAGGTGAACGAATGATATGTGGCTCAAGAATCGCCTATGTCCGATGTGGAGGTTTTGGTTCACACATTGCTTCAATGCATAAGCAATAAATCGTGAGGATGGGATCGCTTTTCACAATTGGGATGTGGTATTGTGTGTCTTTCTCAAGGGTTAACTTATAATTTTTCTAAGTTTATTTTTGATAATATGGTTGAAAATATTCATAAGAAAAAGTTTAAGTTTTTAATGTACCCTAGGTTTTTGCAAATGATTATAGACACTAATACCCAAGCCCAAGCCTTTTATCCCATAGGAGCTTTAACTGCTAAACTATTTGCTTCAATGAGAACTAAATTTGAGGGGACACATTATCCTTTACTAGCAACTATGTTGCCTCGGGGAATGAGGTCACGATGAGGATAATGTTGTTAATAATCCACCTTCTACCAATGTTACCGCCGATGGTAATCCTTCAGTTGCCATTGATGAGGGCCCTTCTACAACCTCAAGCATCTAATGTTTCTCCCGACCGACCTCCACCTATACCTTCACCTAGATCTAGTCCTAGTCCACCACCTACACAAAGTTGGTTTTGATTCATTTGAGTCGAACCTAATCGATCGACCACACCTAGTCCACACAGGAACCATTTAATGAAGGTTCTACTTATGTTGAGCATGACCATGTTTCTCCGAAGGTCCAATGAAGTTCCCATTACCACCGAACAATCGATGGTGGAGCCGAGGACCCTATTACACTTACATCCGCTCTATGCTCTAGTGAAATGTATGTAGCTCGAGGTGGTCGATCTCAAAAGGAACTTGCGAGACTAAATCTTCTCTTGGTGGTGAGATTGTGGAGTCGAGAACTAAGGTTAAGAGTTTGGAAGAACAACTTGGGCATCATTCTAAAAGAAAGCTAGTGGTTTCTTCCGATGAAGAGCAAGAGGATAATCCGTATGGTTCCCTTAATATTTTGGCCGATGTTGCTCAAGAGACTCTGTTTCTCCTCCCTGCTACCGAATCTTCAAAGAAAAAGGAACCTATTCGATTTACTAGAAAAGGAGACGACAATATCTGAATAAGGAATCCATCAAGCTTCAAAAGAACCAAGTGTTGATGTCAGAATCACGATGTTTCAATGGAGGATGTTGTTTCAGACATGGTCAAGCTTCATTGTACAAGAACAATCAAGTTCTCTACCTTCACCGATAATTTTCAAGTTTTTCATGTCGCGTAAGTTTTGTTTTGAATCCAGAGTTGATGTATTTTCCACACTGTTGAAGATTTGTCTCAATATGTTTCTTCTGATGCGAATTTGGATGTTTCTTCTCAAGTTCCTATTTGTGATACTTCTTCAGCTGATGGTGTTCACATATCTACTGATAAAGAGAAAGAAGTAATAATTGATGCAGAGCTTGGTCCAGGTCTAGTAAGTGAAGAAGAGATGAAAGAGCAAGAAAGAATGATAGCTGAATGTGCAGAGAAAGAAAAGTGAGGATTTGGCTAAACAGATTGCAAGTCATTCTACTTCAAATTTGTCTCCGAGAGACAAAGAGAACTGGATGAATTATGTTCTAAGATGTCGGTGCACAATGGGATGTTTATACTCAAGAAGTTGTTTCTAATCCTACACTTGCTCGTAGTATATTAGGTCTTGACTTTGACGGTGAGAATTTTGTTGACACAATGGTCAATCTTGGACAAAATGAAAACAAGAGGCAATGACGAAAGAAAGCTCTTGTTGCTCAAAAGAATAAGGCAAAAGGGAAAACCACCCATCGAAGCTCAAAAGAAAGCATACATGAGGAAAATTGTCCTTTAT
Source organism: Chrysanthemum lavandulifolium (assembly GCA_022545495.1). Classification (NCBI taxonomy): domain Eukaryota; kingdom Viridiplantae; phylum Streptophyta; class Magnoliopsida; order Asterales; family Asteraceae; genus Chrysanthemum; species Chrysanthemum lavandulifolium. The sequence goes on along the minus strand of CM040245.1, from coordinate 26,523,982 downwards.
CAAAGTTCGCTATTTTTAATTCGTTTGAAGAAAAGTCAAGTCCGAATTTACCGATGATGAATTGAATAGACTATATCAAAGGATTATGAAGCGATCGCATCATCTTCTAGAACAAGAAGTATTGTTAATTCAGATGCTCCACGTGCAAAGAGACCTAAAACAGTTGAGATTGTGGATAATTTTGATGTTGTTTCACCAAGGATGGATTCTCCGTTATTACTCAAGCATCATCGCATCTATACCTTCACCGCTAGGGTTACATCTTCTGAAAGGGTTCAATCTTCTGAACCACAGACTATTTCTTCTACCAGATTACCTTGTGCTAAGAAGGTCAGTGTGCTAATTGATTTAGAAGGAGAAGATATGGGTAAGAAAGTTGAAAGAGAAGCTGCTAAAGCTAAGCAGGCTAGAGTGATACTTGAGAAAATGTATCAATTGAGAGGTATTGCTCCAGTTACGTTTTCTTGTATTTCTTCCACTAAAGCTAAAGATGTTCCTGAAACATCTGAGAATGTGCCATCTATGGAAGTTTATATACCTGGTAGGAGGATGAAAAGAATGTCTAAACGACGTCACACTACTCTAAGGCGATCTGTGAGATCAGATGGGTCATATACTTCTAAGATTCATCGACTATCGTAGGAGTTCTTTAGATTTAAAAGTCATTGATTCAACTTTTATTAAAGAAGGACCTGTTGTTGTTTTTCTTGAAGGATCTCATGATGTGTTGATTAATTGGACATTGACCAAGGGAGCTTAATACTATTTATCGTCTGGATTATACTACCGTGAAGTTCAATTTTTGAAGGAAATACTTCATCCGTGGATAGGCAAGATTTGAATACTGTATGGTATTGTTACTAAGCATTATGATATTAATACACCATGGTTCGAGTTTATTATTGTTGGGAGATCTTCAAGTATTGTTTGATTCTCAATCTCCAAATGGTAAAGGGTATCATATTTGGAAGAATTCACATCGATGGAAGGTTGAGACTTGGAGATTTTATCCTTTGCCTTGTGTGCATGTGGTGGAAACAAAGAGTGGGATTACTGTATGTATGTTTGCTGATAAGAATTATCCATTGCCTATGAGGCTGATGGAAAGAATGCTTAGCCAGAAGTTGGAAGTTCCTCCAGATCCAGTTGGTAATGATAAGTTGCATGCTGAACAATGTGTTGGGATCATTAAGACTCAGCTTCTGCAACATAAAGCTTCATCTTGATTCTGGTATTGTGTATAGTTTGTAATATATTTGTTTTGTATTATTTCATTTTCTTAGTTATAAAAAAAAATAAAAAAAAAATGGTTTGGTCTAACTTTTATTGCAGGTTTGTTGTACATTGTAGATGGTTCTTGACTCACCAGATGTACCTTGTGTATATCAAAGAGTTGGCTAGTCCAAAGGGTACAAATTTGGTAAAGACACATCAAATCTGTTGATAGCTGTAATGGTTTGCTCAAAATCATAGGGTTTGCAACTACCCATGCTTAATTGTCGAGAGTTGTATGGTCATCAATTCACCATGGTTTATTCCTTTTGGAATCCAAGAATTGACTAGCCCACATGTATATGGCTTGTGGTAAAGGCATTGGAATACCATATTTGGTAATCAATTCACCAATTCTAAGAATTGACTAGTCCCGAGCAAACGGCATGTGTAAAGACATTTCAAACCGTTCATGGTTCTTTGATTTGCTAATAAATCGATGGTTATCATGTACCATGGTTTTCGAACTTAAACATTTGGCTACTCCAGTAGTGATGGCTATTGTAAAGAGACATCAAATCCATTATTTTCAATGATTCACCTCTCACAGGAGTTCACACACCGGATGTGATGAGAATAGTATGAAACTAATTTGTTTTGATGTACCTGTTGTCATTTGTTGTCGCAAAGATATGGAGTTTCGAGTTTATTCATCAAAGAGATGTTTTCTTTTGATTCTTTGTCGATGATGTTCGAGTACAATCCTCTAGTGCTGCAAGGTTAAAGATCTATCAAGAAACCGAACTTAACCAAGTCAAATTCGGTTTAGGGAGGATTGTTGGGAATTATGTGAAGTATGGATTATGTCAAGTTATCACGAATGGATTCTATCAAGTGTATGGATTCTCGCCAAGACATAATCATGTCAAGTTATATAGTTATTAGTTTGTTTCATGAGATAGTATTCCGTATATTCTATAAGTTAGTTAGGATATGCATAAGCTTTATTAGGAAGTGATTGTGTATATCTTATTTAGTTTTACGTTTCTTTGAGAACAAGTTAGGGTTCCTTGTCTATAAAAGGAACACAATAGAATGAATTATGTACTAGAAGTTTACGTGATTATTATCAATATAACGATCCATAGAGGATCAAAGAGTTCTTAGTTATTCTTTTAGTTTGTGTTTATACTTGTGTTTATATTCTAGTTTCGCTAAAGAATACAAGTTGTAGAGATTTTCTACATACACTACTAGATTAGATAATTTTAGTTTGTTTGTGATTACATAAGCAATACTAACGATCTACATCGCCTAGAGCTCAAGATCTATCAAGGTCGTAGTTGTTCAATTTACACATGAAGACTTGACACTCTAAGTTACGGGGAGCTTTGTGTCAAAGCAATACATTGCAAAATCACTTGCAATATTAGGATTACATCGCGTGACGTCCCTTTGCAAAGTTGCAATCATCAAGGGGGAGCACATTCGTCGCATAGACGAAATATTTTGCAAACTTACTTGCAAATGAACTAACTTAGTATTATTATTTTTTTCTTGACGTCCTCACATAGGGATGGACTCATCAAGGGGGAGTTAAGACGATATCTTTTCCCGTTATTTGCTCTTTATTTTCTTTCTTTTTTTCACATGTTTTTTTCTTAAAACAATGTGTTAGTTTATTTTCGAAGCTCTTTTTGTTTCGACAAAAGGGGAGAAGAAAGTAAAACTAAGAATTCAAACTTTACTAATTTTACTTTTCCTTAAAATAATTCTATGTTTTGTCATCAACAAAAGGGAGATTGTTAATACAAATAAGTCAGAAAACGCTTATTTATATTTTACGATCTTCTAATGTTTTGTCGATAACAAACGTAAAATCATTTTAACGAAACAAATAAAATACGTAAATGGTTTGAGCCAATAGTTTTCTATCACACTTTACATTTTCACATAAAACACTAAAACAAATATAAGTGATTTTATGATTTAGTAAAACATATGTACAACAACTAGTGTTTACATATTGGGCAAACATATACATAACTAGTATGTATTATAATGGGTAAAAACTACAACCGATGGAGTATATCCATAACCCATGGTATTGTCCCATACCCATTTGACTAGATGCATTGCATCTATTAGGTACATTGTATCTAATGAAATACCCATGGACCAACCCATAACCCATGACCCATAACCAAAAAACCCATGGGCAAAGAGGAGCGTCCCACGGATCCCTAGCTTTACACTAGACGGATCCCTTAAGGGAGGGATCCGTGGGATCCATGGAATAGTAGACATTTTCTCTCTATAAATAGTGAGCCATTTCTTCATTGTTCCTTACCCCTTTCTCACATACTTTCTCTTTGAGTTAAAAACTCTCTAACCCCTGATCCAAGTGATCTATGTATGTAGTTTTGTTTTTGTGTAATCTTCTAGGTTCCTCTTAAAGGCAAGATCACCATCTTTGAAGTCAAGCAAGCTCAAGTCCATGAGCTGCCATACTTCCTCATCATCAAGACTACTGAAGTTATCTTGTTGATGGTTCATTTCTTTCTCCTAAGAAGTGTAGTGTTGAAGACATTTGTGAAAGATGTCTCAAGAGTCAAGACGAAGACATTAGTGAAGGGTGTCAATCGTCCGTATTATAAGTACGTGTGAAGGGTGCTTAGAAGTCAAGACTAGAGGCATTAGTGAAGGGTGCCTAGAAGTCAAGACACAATACATTAGTGAAGGGTGTCTTAAAGATCGAGTCAAAGGCATTAGTGAAAGGTGCCTAAGGTGTACATTCGATATGGTGTGATTTGATGTACAAGATAGATTAGTATTGGGTCAAAGGATAGCGTTATCCTTGTTGATATTATTATAAGGAGTAGATCTCCTTTGGGGTTAGGTGATCGGTGTAGTGTTGGGTAGCAATTCCTCCATTGTAATGGAACTCGGTATCTAGCCTAGTACCGGATAAAGGGTAGGCGACGTTGTGATAGGATTGGTTCTCCTTGGTGAAAAGGACCCGGTATCTAACCTTGTACCGGATAAAGTGTAGGCAAGGTTGTAAAGGTTTCTCCACGATAAGAAGTCGGTGTTGTGTAGTGATTATGAACTCTCGAGTAGGTGACTCGTGGAGTGGAGTAGGGCAAGGAAGGTGTCCTTGTAGCCGAACCACTATAAATACTCACGTTGTGGTTTTGTGCTTCTTACTCTTTATCTTTTCATTACATATTTATATTTCTATATGTTTGTTTATCAACATCCAACACACATCTAAATAGTTTAAAATAAGTTTTAATTAGTAAAACTATTCAACCCCCCCTTCTAGTTTTCCACATATTTAATCGTTTTCTTAATCCTATTGGATTAATAATTAAGTTTCGATGGGGAAAAAATTTGTGAATCGGTTTTTTTGTTGCCGGGTATGAGTAGTCTCTTAGTGATTGTTCCCTTGATGCGACATAGATATAAAACACAAAAATGATATCTTTGATTTGTGTTCAGGTTATCTTTGCAGATTTTTTTTTATCGAGACTGTTTTTCTTTTGATTCTGGAACTAAACGAAAAAATGGTAAATGATGATTTTGGTTAGTGTGACCAAACCGCTCTGATACCAAATTTGAGATGTGCCAACAGATCTTTTCATAGGATTGGTCCATTTGTTTTCAGTGTGATGATTGGTATATGCCATGGCTATGCAGTGATAGGAATGGGGACAATATTATGCAGTAAAATAGAAACTGGTATACGAAATATTTGGAGGGAAAGAAACAAGAAATGCAACAGTTTAATTGATGATATTATGTCTGATAATACAAGAGACTATTTATAAGTTGTGAACAGGCATGTCCAAGGGGTGTGATGGTTCAGAATTTGACAAATAGGGACACACCCTTTCATGAGAAACTGCCACAACAAAATCTAACTATAATAACTGTTTGTAACTGTCAAATATGACAGGTTGGCTATCCTAAGTATTCAACCTTATTGGTTGAAAATAGATTTCTAATATACATGATATAATACATAGTATAAATTGTCTTAGTGTAACTTAGAAATGAGAGCAGTTGGACTTATAATATCTGATGGATCTAAACACATACCTTGTGTTAATGATACTTTGAGTTATATTAATAAGCACGCGGAATATACTTAGTAATACTTAGAAGATGGATTATATGATGTAATGTAAGTGAGAACAGTTTAACACAAAGCTCCAATATTATTAAGAATAATATGAGTGATCTTGCTTATCACTAGGGTTACACCTTGAAGCTTACGTGAGTTTTTCTTACTCTAAACAATGACCTAGGATCTCCTTTTATAGCACAAGGAGTCCTTTACAAGATAAGTATAATGCTAACTATATAGAATATACACAAGATCTTTTGTATACTTATCAATACACGGATACATAATAATTATCCTAATAGCGTTGGTAATATATGTACTAGCGGTGGTAATGTGTTTCCCTTGCTAATGCATTCTTCAAGATGCCTTCCACAAGCTTATCGGTGGTAACTGTTAGCTTTATTCCCAGCAATCCTCCCCTAAACTTATGATTTCTCTGCAAATCAATAAGTTTCTTCAATCTGCATCTTATGTAAGGATTTGGGGAATTCTATCAAACACTTCACATTCTTTTAAAATTCTGAATAGCTCTTGAACATTGATCTTGAAACCTATGTAACAATGCTCTGACCTTCTCATTATCTTCATGAACTCTTATTGTTGTACACAACATCATAGTGAGAGTTCCAGCTCGAGTGGGTATTCTTTCTCGGAAACATAAATGCATCCACTCCATCTATTGTAGAAACATGATAAACTTCACATGAATCATAATAAAACCATTTAGTACCGGGACATGAACATGAGAACTTCCGAAATCATCATTAGTATCGGTTCATAGAGCCTTCTTAGATTAACCCATAAGCGCATTTCCTTCATATCTTTAATCTTGTCGACATCAAACCTTTCTTGAACTAATCTCCACGGTGTATCCGGATCATATACATCACATGCTTTGATGAACTCTTCAAACATAATGAATGACAAAGTTTCACCACCTAGCCTTGTAATCTTCCATGTTGGAGCAAAATTGCTATCAGTGTAAACTTCCCAATCAACAATAGGATGTCTGACTTGCAGTGGGTCAGGATAAAAATCTCTTTCTTCAATCAAAATCATGCCGGTCGGTGTTCTTGATTATATTTCTGATTTGAACTTGTTCTTCTTGACAAACTTTGTTTTCTTGTGTGTCTGAGGTTCACTTTCTTTGGTTTTTCTCTTCAGATGAGGATATCTTCTTTCTTCTTCTTCAGAGTTCATAGGAATAAAGTCTTGATCTTGCCTTTTAACTCTGTAGTAGATACCTTCAACCTTATCATCAGTCATCCCTTTGAACTGATTCTTTTTCCATCCACCAACACTGCAACAATAATCTTTCGTCATTGAGAGAACATGTGCCTTGGTCGGTTGTCTTAGTTTCTTTTGACCCTTTCTGACTGAAACAATAGCATCTTGAAGTGCTTGGTTATTCTTCATTTGAATGAAATCCTTCAACTGAGCAGTTCTTTGTTCTTCAGTTAAAGACTTATCTGCAACTAGGTCAATTGCCTTCTTCTTGACTACTGGATCATTAGCAATCAAGAAATCAATTTCTTGTTCTGCAGGTACATAAGAAAACTCTGGAGTATTGTCTCTGAAAATTGTAGGTAGAACAGTGGAAAGTGGATTTACATCCATTGGATCAGTGGTTTCCATTCTGTCCAGCCTTTTAGCCTCCATGAAGTCTGCAATTTATAGTTCATCTAGCTTTTTCTTGTTTGCAACTTCATCTTCTCTAATCTTTCTAGAAACTTCTGCATCATGAGCGATTTGAGCTTGTTCTTTCTTTGAAACCTTCCTTCTTTGTTGCTCTTTACTCTACACAACTACTTTACCTTTCTCCTTCTTCTCCTTTTCAATTTCTTCACCTACAGTGGTAATATCTTGTCCAGCAGTGGGAACTCTTGGCTCTGCAGTGGAAATTGTATCAGTGATAATATTATGAAAGATGCTTGTTCTGGTTGTTGTTGAGGAACTTGTTCTTGAATATCAACTTCCTCATTACCTTTACTTGATCCAAAATCAAAACCTGCACCTGAAACACCTTCATCTCCAAAATCAATTCTCCTTCCCTTGGTTTCAGCATCAGTTTTCCTCCCCTGTTTAGGAGAATTTCCCAAATCGTCACTGAATGCTTCTGAATCACCATCATAAGGTGAGGATGGAGAAGATATCACTATCTTTGCAGTTTTCCTTTGCTTCAACCCCTGCAACTCTTTCTTCAAATTCTGAATCTCTTCCTTCAGTTGTGTAACATCTTTGGCATTTTGCTCCTTTACTTGTGCCAAGTCTTTCTCCAGAGATTCAACCTGCTTGAATAATTTGGTACAAAGTTCCATCAATTCCATAGGTTGCCCACTGCCCTCAACACTTCTAACGGTGTGACCTGTTGGGAGAGGTGAATCATAAGGCATTGGCTCAGATTCCTCCCTAGTTGGACTATGTTGAAGCCTGGAACCACCATTGCTTGTTCCTAAACCAAAAGGATCAGGAACATGTTGTGTTGTAATGGGAGGAGCTGGCTGTTTTTGCCTCCTCTCATAGGTGTGAGAAACTAGTGGAGTGTAGTTAATATTTGGAACTGTGATTGTGGGTGTGTGATGGGATACAACTGGAATTGTTGTATCTTCACCCTGTACCTGTGAAATCTTTGCAAGCATTTGAGGAAAAAGAGGTTTAACAACCGTATTACCATCCTTATCCATGTTTTGAAAAACTTTAGGCTTAAGGCAACGGATACATCAAAGATTTTGTTGAACTCTTTACATTGCCTTACATACTTGTAAAAATATATTTAGACCAATTAAAATCTTATACGTAGCTAGACAAACCAAAGGGTAAGCCATTGTTGGTGAATTGTTCATAAGATGTTTTCTTAGGACTTAGGCAATGTAAAGAGTATGGATTAAAATCTCCAATGAGAACGAAACAACTCTTTTGAAAGTAGCCTTTTTTCGGTGGTATCATACCCCATGGATGAAAGATGTTCATGAATTTCGGCATGGGTAATGTGATGATACCATTGAGATCATCAATTAGAGAATTCTCCTCAAGGATGATTCAATTAACATCAATAGTTACCCCAACCACGTGGCTCTAAGAGCATCCACTATTTCATGTGTATCTCTATTTTCAATGGTTATGGGTGAGCGAGTTCCAAAGCTGTTTGATTTGAGAGATATAGATTGTGGGATTGAGTAATAAAGCATACCTTATATGAGTAGTATTTAGAAATCCACAATCGATGAAAACAGGCCACTCTTTTCGTTTGACTTTTCCAAATAGGCCACTTGGTTGTGCTCATCTCGCAAAGGTGATTGGTGCCATAGTATCTTTTGATGAAAATATATTGTGTCAATTATGAATTGTATGAAGAACTCGCCAATTGAGGGAGAAGATATATACTTGTAGGGTTTAAGAGTTTTGTGCAAGAAAGATTATCTAAGGAAAAGATTTATCTCAAGAGGATAAATTGCAAATAGGAAAGTAGATAATCTTCTAAAAAGTTACCCTATATATATGGAAAGCAATTTCTCTTCAACACTAGTAAAAAATTTATTCTTGACACAACAGTTGTAACGGCTAGATCAACAGTGGTAAAAATAACACTGTCAGTTGAAACTGTGAACTAGCAGTGGGAATTTTTCACAAAAATTTGCAAGAGCAGTGGTAAGTAAAGCATATAAAAATTTGACTGCTCTTATCATAGTTTTTAGCAAACTATCAGCTATCAACGGATTTGAGATATCTTTACCATGAGTCATTTGCTATGGACTAGCCAACTCTTAATCATAAAGAATATGGTGAGTTGATAACCATATAGTTTTTGGTAAACTATCAACCATAAACGAATTTGTTAAGTCTTTACCAGTAGCCGTTTGCTCTGGACTAGTAGATTCTTATGTGGATTAGACATGGTGAATCAAAAACCATTTGTTGTGTGTCTCAGTTACACACCTTTTATGATCAACTCCCATCTTTGCTACATAAAAGTTATTGAACAAGCAAAGCACAACGCATATACAAACTTATACAACAATTTTAGTACCCAAAAACCTCCCCTCAACACCAAAGACCATTAGACACAAAAATTTTATGGATTAAGCATTCCAATACCTGTTACCAAGTACTGAAATCTACCCACATCAAGTCCTTTTGTTAATAAATCAGCATAGTTATCATCAGTATGGATTTTGACAACTTGGATTAGCCTTTTCTCATAACAATCTCTTATAAAATGGTGTCTAATTTCAATATGTTTAGTCTTTGTGTGTTGAACTGGATTCTTAATTATGCAAATGGTACTGTTATTGTCAATATAAATGATGGTATTCATAAAATTGTACCCATAGTCCAAAAGTTGATTTTGAAGCCATAGAACTTGAGCACAACAACTTACGGACCATACTCTACCTCGGTTGATGAATTTGCCACCATTGTTTGTTTCTTGCCTTGCCATGACACCAATCTGTTTCAAGAAATTAGCATCCACCGTTGTAGATTTTCGATCCAAACTAGCTCCGGCATAGTCACTATCCGAGTAAGTAACCAGTTCTAGAGGTGATTCTCTAGGTACCATAATCCCATTAGGAAATGCTTTAAGATATCGAAAATCTTCTTCACAGCAGTCAAATGGGAGAACCTGGGAGTAACTTGAAACCTTTCACAAGCACATACTGCAAACATAATGTCTGGTCTAGATGATGTAAGATACAGCAAAGAACCAATCATAGATCTGTACATATGCACATCAACTGCTTCACCACTATTTTCTTTCAAGAGTTGATGTGTAGTCTTGTCCGCAGGAGTGCTAGATGACTTTGCATCAGTGAACTTGAAATTTCTTAGTATCTCAGCCACATATTTATCTTGATTGATGAAAATACCATCTGGACTTTGTTGTACTTGAAGTCCCAAAAAGAATGTGAGTTCCTCATCTTGAACTCTTCCTTCATTAGCTTCTCAAATTCTTTGCACATCTCTGTTTTTGTAGAACCAAAAATGATATCATCAACATATACTTGAACTAGCAAGATATCATTCTTGTCTTTCTTGATGAACAAAGTCGATCCACTCTACCTCTATGAAACCCATTATCAAGAAGATAAGTAGTTAAGGTCTCATACCATTTTCTTGGTGCACGATGCAAGCCATACAAAGCTTTAACCACCACATACACTTTGTTTGGATAGTCGGGGTCTTCAAAGCACTGGAGGTTGTGAAACATATACCTCCTCATCAATTTGCCCATATAGAAAAGCACTTTTACATCCATTTGATAGACTTTAAAGCCCATAAAAGATGCATAGGCTAAAACGACCTAATTGCTTCAATTCTTGCAAGCTGGGGCAAACACTTCTTTATAGTCAATACCCTCCTCCTAAGTGTATCCTTGAGCCACAAGCCTAGCTTTGTTTCTTATAACAATTCCTCTTTCATCCTTTTTGTTTCTGAACACCCATTTTGTACCTATTACCTTCTTGCCATGAGGTAAATTGCAAAGCACCCAAACCTTTTGAATCTTGAACTGAAGCAACTCTTCTTGCATTACTTCCACCAAACTTTCATCTTCAAGTGCCTTGTATACATTCTTTGGCTCCATTTGTGACAGAAAGCACATGAAAAGACATTCATTCTTTCCTGCATGATTCTTAGATTCATAGATTTCACTAATAAATCCATGAATATCGAGCAATTTTGTTTGTCTTCTAGTCTTCACGGTGAATTGACATCCCAATCACATTTTCAAGAGGATGTGATTTATGAATAGAGGTATGGGAGTCGAGGCTGCAATCTCATTTGGCATATTTGAGATTTCAACATCATTGGCTTGAGCTTCCTCTGTAACTGGATTTGAATTTTCCACTTCTGGTGTTGCAATGGAAACTTCTGGCCTAGCAGTGGAATCTGAGTTTCCACTGTATTCATGATTTGCAGTGTTCATATTGCCAGCTCCTTCTTTTCCATAATCATTAGAAGGTTGAGCATCTCCAGTCCTTATAATATCATCATTATCTGCATAGTCCCAAAGTGGCAAACTGAATTCATCTTGATCATCTACTTGATCCTTGCTTGAGTCATCATCATCAAGAAACGCTTCTGAACCTGCAAAATCATAAGAAGATGTACCTGTAGAGATAGGTACATAGTTCATGGTATGGGTTAAAGTATCAAGATCAAACAGCCTTTCTGGACCAGTTCCTTTGACATTCACTTTGTTTTCCAGGAACTCAACATGCAAATTCTCTTCAATCTTTTGAGTTCTTAAGTTGAATACTCTGAAAACTTTACTAACCATGGAATACCCAACAAAATACCCTTCATCAGATTTTTCTTCAAATTTGCCCAGATAATCTATGGTATTGAGAATAGTGACATGACATCCAAATAGTCTTATGAATTCCAGGATAGGGGGTCTACCTCTAAATAACTCATAAGGTGTCTTGTTCTTTGTTTTCACTACTAAAACCCTGTTTTGCACATAACATGTAGTGTTAACTGCTTCTGCCCAAAAAGTGATTGCAATTTTGAATCTGCCAACATAGTTCTAGTTGCCTCTATAAGTGTCATGTTTCTCCTCTCAGCAACACCATTTTGCTGAGGAGTTCTAGCAACACTAAATACTCTTTTATTACCTTTATCTCTGCAAAAATCATCCATAACTCTATTCTTAAACTCTGTCCCATTGTCACACCTAATGATTTTAACTTTCATATCATATTGGTTTTCAACTTCTGTGATGAAGGTCTTAAGGATGCCAGTTGTTTCATCCTTAGTTCTTAGAAAGAAAACCCATGTAAACACGCTAAAATCGTCGATCACAACAAGACAATACTTAAGATTTAAGTTGCTCACGGATGTAGGACCGAATAAGTCCATATGTAACATATGAAGTGGGTGAGCAATAGAGTTAACCAACTTAGACCTGCAAGAAGCTCGTGTTGTTTGCCTTTAAGGCGAGCAACACGGGTTTGATCATTTTCAAATATTTTATGAGGAGCCTCTTACCAAACCATCTTTAACTATCTTATTTATGGTTTTGAAATTAACATGACCAAGTCTTCTATGCCATAACATGGATTCATCCACTGTGGCCTTTGCAAGCAAGCAAGCATAATCATCTTTAGCAACAATGTTGTTCATATCAAAGCTATATAAGTTGCCTTTTCTAGGAATCTTAAGAAGAATCTGACTTTCATCAGGCATCTTAAAATCCTTATAGAGAACAAAACACATATCTTTAGTAAAAAGAACATTGTTTTCTTGTCACACATTTGTGACACACTAAAAGATAATACTTAAGCTCTTTTACATAGTACACGGGTTCAAAATCCAAGTTACGATTCGATGACCCCTTTACGATAACTTTTCCATTTACTCCACTCCAAAGTTGACAAAGCTGTCCATCATAGTGTTCAAAATTTGAGAGATAGGACTTGTTTCGATGATGTGCCTTGAACATCCACTATCGTGTAGCCTTGATCCGGTCTTTTGTCCTTGGATGTTCCACGCACACATAAGAAAAGTTAGTTTCCTTTGGAGACCCAAGCCATGATTGACTTGGATCGCCTCGTGTATCAATATAGTTAAATCTATCAAAGGTCATTGATACACAATTGGGATTGGTTGTTGAGGTAGTTCCTTTAGGTTTCCATTCCCAGCGTCTTGAGGCCTTCACAACATTTCCCATGTTACCCCGTTCTTGTTTACAACCCTTGCGGTGGGAACTTTTGGTGAGTAGTAGGGTAATCTTGGTTTAGATTTAGGTACCCACTGTTGGTTATATTGAACCATTTTATCGGAAAAGACCTTTTCCTGTTTGTGCAGATTTTGCAAAAGTTGTTTTGAATTTTGCACTTGTAGCAGTGATTTAGGGTGGCGGTGTTATGAGTTTTTAACGATGGCAAAAGTTTTAAGACCACTTCTTAGTTGAGCGCTCTTGGGATCATTTCTTTGTATGAATTAGGGTGTATATAGTTTTGAAACTGTTTGACTCCACCCTTTTATTCCCATGAACTTCCCTTCTCCCAACATGATAGTCACAATTTGCATGTAAATGTTTAAAGCTACCACAGATATGACATGCTTTATTGTTCATGACAAACTCACTACCTAGTTGTTGAGATTTTACATGATTCCAACTCCTCTGGTTACCCCTAGGAGTTGATGACTTGTTTCTATACATCTCAACATACCTTACAGTTGATATAGGCTTATTAACTTGTTTCCTAGGTTCCTCTGTAATAGTATTTACAACTTGTGGGATAGAAGCCTCTACATTCTTTTTAACATTCTCATCAACAACAGATGAGTCACTTGCACTTTCAAAACATCGGTTCATGCTTAACCTCTTCCTCACTTGTCACAAATTTGAGAGGACCATATTCACGAATAGGTTCACGAAAATCTTCTAGGCTGTATGAGCTAAATCTATGCCGGAGGTGATGGAACACCCTTAGTGGTGGAGGGCTGTATTGTATCCCATACGACTTAACTTTACTAGTAATTTGAGCATTCCAAATTTTATCAATTGACTTAGGCGATAATAACGGTGTCAACGGATAAATTGACATTCTCATTTATCTTTTAAGTTTTCAAACTCTTCTTTTAATGCCTCATTCATTGCTATCTTATGATCTAACTCTTCTAAGAATAATCATATCATCATTATATTTTGACTCATTTTCTCTATAATGCTCTAGTTGTTTCTCTAATACAGATATGCCTCTTCTTAGATTTATCACATCATAATTAGAAGTAAACAACTCTGTTCTTTAGTTTTCAAAAGATTCATTAAGCCTTTCACATTCTCTAGAAGCCCTACATGTTTTAGAACAACTATCAAAGTTTTGTACCTCAGTCGAGAGAAAGCCATGAGAGCATGTTACAGAGACACAAGAGCAACATCTCGAAGGTTGTTCCTCTTGTGCATCGACCATGAAACTCCAATCATAGCTTACACCATCAATTGTCGGCATTGCCTTTGGTTCTTCCACAATTGGTTCTTTCTTTACTTATACCAAGTAGACCTATTGTCCTGCTTCTTTGGTCTTCTTCAATTCTCTAGCAAAATGCCCCAACTTGTGACAATTGAAACACTCTACTTTCTTTTTATCGAACCTGCGGTTTCTCCACCATTGATGTAAATTGGATTGCGGTCTTCTTGTAGAATTTCCTAGCCCTCATGCTAAGAAGAGCTATTTGCCACTTTATATCCATCTCCTCCAAGTCATCTTCATCAATTTGCTCTATGTCTTCATGAGTTAATATAGAGCCACTAACTTGAGTGGATATAAAAGCATAAAGGTAGGATCTCCAATACCGGCAACCTTCTTCTTTGAACTGCGGTGGTAACACTAGCATTACCGGTGGGGCGTAGAACCAGCGGTGGCAAAATCATCATTGTCATCTTGAATCATCACTCTCAACGAGAGGTTGACAACAATGCCAAGTTGCTAGAGCTTGTACCAAGTTTCCTTGCCTTCTTCAATTTTGTTCAATAATTTTGAAGTTGTTGTAAAGATCATTGAGCTTCATAGTTTCAATCTGGTTTATTTTCCCGGTTGTAACATTAGTGTGAAACTCGGAAGGCAAACTTCTTAGAAACTTCAAATTGAGGTCTTCCTTTTCTACCTCAATTCCAAACACGATCGGTTGTGTGACAATCTTACGGAGTTCGGTGAAGATCTTTGTCAGTGAGTCATTGCTTGAAGCGGAGAAGTTTTCATAACTTTGCTTCAACAATGTCTTTTGAGTCTTCTTTGTAGCATCATTGCCACCAAAACCCGAGCAAATCTCTTAAAAGTTATTTTGATGTCTTGAATTTCTTTGAAAGCAATGATCAGTCTTTAGGAAGAGTCATAAGTAACAAACTTTGGCCGGATCATTCTTCTTCTTTGCTCTTTCATCATTAGTCTCGAGTCTGAAGCTGTTACAACACGTGTCACCAACTTTCTCGGTCTTCTTCACGGACTTGAAGGAATCACCGATTAAGATGATCTCCATAGAGCATAGTCTTGTATGAGAAAGTATTGCTCAATCATTATCCTCCACATCTCAAACTCATTAAGTTTGAGCTTAGGAAGCCTTGGGCGAGTTGGACTGGTTGTTTTCCATCTACATTGATTTGAGTGAGTTGGTTAAGCTTATTCCTTGGATCTTCTAAATCAAAGTATCGAACCTTTGCTCTAATACCACTGATGGATCTAAACACACACCTTGTGTTAGTGATACTTTGAGTTATATTAATAAGCACGCGGAATATACTTAGTAATACTTAGAAGATGGATTATATGATGTAATGTAAGTGAGAGCAGTTTAACACAAAGCTCTAATATTATTAAGAATAATAAAGGTGATCTTGCTTATCACTAGGGTTACACCTTGAAGCTTACGTGAGTTTTCTTACTCTAAACAATGACCTAGGATCTCCTTTTATAGCACAAGGAGTCCTTTACAAGATAAGTATAATGCTAACTATATAGAATATACACAAGATCTTTTCTATACTTTTCAATACACGGATACATAACAATTATCCTAATAGCGGTGGTAATATATGTACTAGCGGTGGTAATGTGTTTCCTTGCTAATGCATTCTTCAATGATGCCTTCCACAAGCATATCGGTGGTAGCTGTTAGCTTTATTCTAACAATATCCAATAGTATGATGAGCGGTAGCACATCAAGATGTTTACATTCTTCTTTAGTAAGAACTTCATTTACGTGTCGAACCTTCCTTGCTTTCTTCTTTCGACAACAACTCGCTTTGCGACAACAATCCTTACACAAATTACAATCACTGTTTCACCATTAACCTTCTTGTTGGGACACTTTCGGAACTTTCTTTCGCATGAGGGCGACCATCGCAACATTTTTCTTCCGGAGGATCGGTTTCTGACTTCCCGACATTTTGAATTTTCATCCAAATGAAATGAGGGGATGGCGGGAGGTTTTATTGAGTCTAAATTCTTATTGTTTGCAATTTGGTCCTTAGACGTTCACAGTTGTGTTTATTTGGTTCAAACATATGACTTTTTCTTTTATTTTACATTTAAGTCCCTATACTTTCAAACAATATAGCAAAGTGAGTGATTCGTGAGGATGACATGTTTGTGGTTTGACTTTGACCAAAAACATTACTCTGTACTACTTATGAGAAAGTTTCGATAAGTCAAAATTAAAGTTATTTTATTTGTTTGGTGTGTACTTTAGTCCTATACTCTCTTTTAAATTCTACTCCGTATTTGACAAAAGTACAATTAGTTTGGTGTTTGGTATTGATAAGGTTTTAAAGGTACCTTTTTAGGGTCGTTTAAGCCCTTATTTGATCACTTTTGTATCCGTTATTGCTTAATATCTTTCCTTTTCACTTTTAGGTCTCTTGAAGGCAAAATCTGGAATGGCACTTATTTGGACGAAAAGGCGCGGATATCTGAAGAAAATGGCCAAAGTCAAGAATCGAGACACTCATTCTGAAAACACAAGGTGACGGCGTCCATCGCTTAGCTCATGACGCCGTCGGAGGATTTTAATGACGGGACGAAGCCAAAACTCCTATTTTCAAGTGACGACGTCAAGTTATAAAAGAGTAGGCCGTCGCAACTCGGGCGGCCTAGATGCAATCCAGGCGTGTCGGGAATTTGAAGAGGATGGCGTCACAAGCATAAGGTGGCCGTCGCAGAAGTCTAACGTGTCCAAGGCGAAACCCTAATGACGACACGGCGTCACAAAACATAAGGTGGCGTCGTCGCATGTGTAATCTTATATATAGAATCTGAATTTTCGGATTTGTGTGTAGTCTTTTGGAGTAAAACCTAAACCGAACCAAGGCTGTCTTGTACGGTATTTTAGGGTTCCAAACCCTATCTTACACCAAGATAAGTGTTTTACTTCATTAATACAATTATGTCTTTGATTATTTGTGTGTATGCTTGCATGTTTTCCATGTCAAGCTAATTTACTTGTGTGTTTGCTTAGGAATATGAAACTTAATTATTGAATATTGATTGGTTGTCTCTTATCTTAGTTGATTAATGATCTAGTAATGCGATAGGTCATTCGTTGTGTACTTAATGCTTGATTAAATCTTTGTGAACCTTAGAATATAACTCCTTGAGTAGTTTTAAGCTAAACCATCCAAAGAGTGCCTTAGAGTAAGAGTTTATTATCCTAGTGGGTTTTGTAGGCGAGACCCTTTGGTAAGTTCAAAGAGTTAGGGAGAAACGCATACCCTACAACCTTAGACACACAACACAACTAAGAATAAGGGCGTGACAATTCAACCACCAATAGGAGATAATTAAGGAGTAGTAAAACCTAAGTAAGCGCATCTTTAAACTATCATACGAGCACACAATAATTAGACATAGACTACATACACCTTAGATTAGATAATTAGATAAGTAGAGTAATCGGTAGCAATACCAACCCCTAAATCCAAACCCCGAGATTCGTACCTTTCCTTTCCTAAAAAATATAAAAGATAAAAATAATCTTCCTCAACCCCAACCTTAGCTTAGTAACTTCTCACTAGCATTCCTATTCCCCAGAGAGCGGTATAAATACCGTGGCTTACCCTAATACTACACTACAACGATTAGGTTCTTTGCCTAGGGTGTTGAAAACTTGCTCGGCTAAAAGGAAGTTCCTTTGACCCGACGGCGCGTGTGGCGTTATCAAGTTTTAGGCGCATTGCGGGAATAGAATAGCTAGTTAGTAGTCCACCTCGTTTAGGTTTCTCTTAGTCTATCCCCTTCTTCATGACCTTTGTTCGTAATCCCATCACTTTTCATCATGGAAGGTGATAACCACCCACCACCAAATGACCCGCCAAGAGCCCGTACTCTTGGTGAATACTCGAGACCAAGCCACTTAGGTTATAGGAACACCATTGAGCTTCCCGACTAAGCCCAAACTACGGCCTGCGATCCGACACCATCCGGTTGGTGCAAAAGCGGATGTGCATTCCATGGACTTTGTACAGAAGATCCAAATCGACATCTTAGGGATTTCCTTAAAATTGTCGATTCCATCGACCTTGATGCTACTACTCGGGAGACCCGCGCGCTGCGTCTCTTCCAATTCTCTACGGGACCAAGCTAGTAATTGGCTTGAGCGACTTCCCCGGCTCCATCTCAAGTTGGGATGATCTTATCTCTCGCTTCCTTGCTCAATTTTCCCACTGGGGAGAACCACTAAGCTTAGGAATGACATCTTGATGTTCCAATAACATCGGGGTGAATCTCTATGAAGCATGGACTCGATTCAAGGACTTACTTCATAAAGTCCCTCATCACGGCATTGATCTTTGGCTCCAAGTCCAAATCTTTTATGATCATGTCAACTTCCACCAAGCGATCCATTGACCAAGCGGTCGGTGGAAAACTTAGTGATCTCACCGGAAGAATCATAGGGAATAATAGAGGACCTTGCTCTCTATGACAACGAAAGTTGGAATGACCCCGTGAGTTGCCCAAAACCGTTAAGGCAATATCCTTGCCTCCCATTGACTCACAATCTTCCGGAGTAGGATGATCGAACTTGAAGATCAAGTTAAATTCCTAATGAGTTCCTACGAAAACCCTAAGTCTTGTGCCATGCGAACAAAGTTTCTTCTTCGTGTGAGCCGCTTTTATGATCCTCATAACACGCGCACTTGCACCGATCCCAGAACATGCTTCCGTTGACTACGCATCCTCGCGTATTAATGGAGCAGGAGGAAGATTCCTACAACATCCGACCTAGGAATTTCAATGAAACCCGAGAAGCATGGAAGGGTGTTGAGTTTGATATAACTCCTTGAGATCGTTTTGAGCCTCTAGGGTTAACAATAACGATGATAATAAACTTGTACATGCAGCGGAATAAAACAAATCAAAGTTATTGACACAAGGTTTTTCATTATAATCACTCCAAGCTTCAAATATTATTTGATCAGAATAATACGGTTACACTTAATCTGTAACAGGAATCATGAGATTCTTGAAGCTAAACTAACCAACTCTAAACTAGGCGTTTATAGAAACACGCTTACACACACACACCTTTACTAGATGTCTACATTGGAAGACATAATTATTAAAACCTACACCCAATGTCTCTTTATATAGTAGAGAATTAGGGTTTACAAAATACTACGAAGGACTAAATAATAAGTCTTCTTTTGCAAGCAAGTCCTTCCATCTTTTTGTAGATTTCTTCTCTTTCTCTTTAAGCCCTTGATGTTTCATTCTTGTATTTATTTTGTCTCATCAAATCCAAGGAACCTAAAACCCAACAATCTTCCCTATTTGATGATGACAAAACAAACAAAGTCGTGTACGAACTTCCCTAGGCAAGTAGCGAGAAGTTGAGATGTAAACATCTCCGTGAATGAAACATTCTTGTCTTCCTTTGTCTTCCCTTAATCCATGCCATCGCACTCCAATATCTCTTCCCTTTTGTTATCAACAAATAGAGAATGTAAACATTAGAAACTTCCTTGAGTGTTGCATGAAAAGAATTCTTCAAATCGATAAGCTCTATGTAATGATCACTGTGAAAACCAAGTATAACGAACTTGATAAAGAAGTAGAATAACCCAAACTTGTGTCTTATGTCTTGTTTATCCACGTGACTCCAAACTTATACTAACACCATATAAGTAGACCGCAATCTCTTGACAAAATCCTCATCTTCAATGAGACACTGAGTACTACAATGTAACTCCTTTAAGTGATAGTTAACTAGGTCTTCATCCATCCACCCCTTGACCTATGAAAACTAGATTTTGCAAGTCTTCATCAACATCCTTTAAGCACGAACAAGTTATCTACAAAGTGTAACACCCACTTTGAGATATGATAAAACACGAATCATGTTACTCAACTACAATATCAAATAGGTTATGATCAATCATCTTCGTAATCACCTATTCAATAAATCTCCAAAACGAGCTTTTTAAATCCTTTTAAGAACAAAGTCCAAACTCCTGTGTATGTACCAATCTCCTGTGTGTGTCGCCAAAAATCTCAGTACCAAAAACATGTACAGCTTCCCCTCAATTCCAAAACCTCATCAGCAGAAACAAATAACGCAAGAAACACTAATAGTGGAATTGAGATAACACTAGCAGTGGTTTTGAGAAAACACTAGAAGTGGTTTTAGAAAAAACACTAGAAGTGGTTTCAGAAAAACACTAGAAGTGGTTTCAGAAAAACACTAGAAGTGGTTTCAGAAAAACACTATCAGTGGTTTCGAGAATACACTATCAGTGGTTTCGAAAACACTAGAAGTGGTTTCGAAAAACACTATCGATGGTTTCGAGAATACACTATCGGTGGTTTGAAAACACTAGAAGTGGTTTCGTAAAAACACTAGGAAAGTTGCTTCAACCATGAATCATAAACACCACACAATGTATAAACAACCTCCATCAATAATTAGAACAAGTAACACAAATTCAAGAAGTTGAATATGCATGAAAACCCAAAATTAATTTACGAAAACCCTTCATGACCAACTTCGACAATGAATAACTTTTCTTCGAAGCTCGGATCGAAAATTCCTTGGTGAAAAGTTAGATGAATATATAGAGAACGTCCACCTAAAATTTCGTCACGATCCAGCAGTTAACGAAAAGTTATGATCGTTACAAAAGCGGTCTTTGAAACATATACGAAAATTTTCGACTTGAATTTTTCTTCTTTCGCCATTCTTCGACCAATAAAACCTTGCGAATCCCTAGGTAACGAGCTCCCCAAGCTCTGATACCAATTGTTGAGTTTGATATAACTCCTTGAGATCGTTTTGAGCCTCTAGGGTTAACAATAACGATGATAATAAACTTGTACATGCAGCGGAATAAAACAAATCAAAGTTATTGACACAAGGTTTTTCATTATAATCACTCCAAGCTTCAAATATTATTTGATCAGAATAATACGGTTACACTTAATCTGTAACAGGAATCATGAGATTCTTGAAGCTAAACTAACCAACTCTAAACTAGGCGTTTATAGAAACACGCACACACACACACCTTTACTAGACGCGTCTACATTGGAAGACCTAATTATTAAAACCTACACCCAATGTCTCTTTATATAGTAGAGAATTAGGGTTTACAAAATACTACGAAGGACTAAATAATAAGTCTTCTTTTGCAAGCAAGTCCTTCCATCTTTTTGTAGATTTCTTCTCTTTCTCTTTAAGCCCTTGATGTTTCATTCTTGTATTTATTTTGTCTCATCAAATCCAAGGAACCTAAAACCCAACAAAGGGTAAGCCCGACTTCTATTGGGGACAAACCAAGGAATTCACTTCCAATGATTTTTCATGGCCCCCACCTCAAGGTCCTAACCAACAAAACATCGAGGGATGTTGCAAAACCTAGTTGCATCCCGAGAAGCCCAAATAGCTAAACTCTGGACCGCTTTAACCAACAACAAGCCGAAATGGATAGGAAGATAGACAACATTTTGAGAGCCATAACCAATAGTGATAGGAAGGTTAGTGCTATCTCAACTCCCGAGCCTTCCGGTGTAAAGATTAAGGACCCCAAGTAAGCTAGCTAAGCGCGTTCAATTCGTCAATACCATCGCCTTAGTGAAACCTAATGGAACAAATGACAAAGAGGACCATACACTTGAGAATAATGAAACAACCGAGGAAATAGATGAAGTAGACAATGACTATTTCAATAAGTTTCCTACGGAAGAAGAGCTATCTCGCCACCCTCACTTAGTACGTGACCTCCGTCACATGTATGTTAGGAAAAGCCCTCGAATCAAGTTTGGGAACCCTTGGAATCTTAAAATACCATGTTGCATAGGACACCTTTTCGTGGCAAAGGCCTACATTGATCGCAAGTCCCCAATCAACATAATGACTAGCACCTACTACAATTGGGTAATGAAGAAGCCTATTCTAACTAGGCAAGACCCCGATGATCCTAGTGTTAGTTGCAATTTTCTCGGTAGAGTTAAGGGATTGCCCGTTTATGTAGGTAGTTTCACGTTTCCTACGGACTTCATAATTGTGGATGATATTAGCACGGCTATAGATCCTAGCTTGTCCCACGTTATTCTAGGAAAACCTTTCATAGAAAACACCGGGATGCCTTATGATCCCTCATTAGGAATAGTGCGATTCAAGGATGAGACCGACGACATAGCTTACCAAACGCCGTTTAAGATTGAGAAGTTTTCATCACTCTCTAATGATGAAAAGGAACTTAAACTGTCGGTCTATTATAGGAATAATGAGGATAAAGAAAAAGGAGTAGAGTATGTTATGGCTAAGATTTTCGGATTCTATAAGGATTGCTTGAACCTAGGACCGAAATATAGGACCGATTGGGGAGAGGATGAACTCTTAGAGAGGTGCATCATAGGGCACTTCTACAACATGGAATCCCCCATTAGAGACCGTCAAGGTGGCGGTAATGAAATTACGTAGGAGTACGACTACGAGTCTAGCTACAAGACTCTTAAATAAAGAAAAGCGCTTCGTGGGAGGCAACCCATGCTTAATTGTTTGCTTGTTAGTGTCATATGTATTTTATTGATTGTTTATTCTCATGTTTAAATTTGTAAAAATGCTTTATTTTGTTTTTAACCTCGTCTTAATTGCATATAAATGTATTTTACATAAGGGATAAGTGTAGGGAGGATTACACACATTTTCAAAAGAAACGTAAACATGAGAATAACAATTAACTAAAAGATATACATGTGTTTGTTCGAGTCAAATGCTTGTATCGAGTCATAATGGATGTTTTGCGAAATGTTTCCAGATTCTAAAGATGTAAATTTTCCGAATTTTTTCCGAAAATCATGAGACCGTTTTTGTCGGGATAACTTGACGCGTCGAGAAGGAGTAAAACAATGATTACTTTTTCTCGTTTTCGAGCTACTTATAAATTTTGGAATTTTCGGTCTTAATTTTCCGTAAATTGTAAACATCCATTCTACAAGCATTATATCCTAGTTTAAATTGAGTCTTATATATATTATTACCGCCGATTTTACGCAAAGGTTTCGTTTGTTTTCTTCAAGTGTGCGTGTTTAATTTATCAAGAAGAAGTTACATAAGATTGGAAGGAGCTTTTCACGCATAAATTCTTCTTGGAAAGGATTTAACCACTACTTCACACACGGATCCTCTTGAGCTAATCGGGAGTACTAGTTTCTTCGCTTTTAATTACCTTCCATTATCATAACTTTGATATTTTCGGGAACATTGGGGACAATGTTCGGTTTAAATGTAGGAGGAAAATAAAACGGGAACTTTGAAACTATGCTTATCCTTGAATATTTTCTTTGTCCAATTGTATTTGTGTAATAAACCATGAGAATATGTCGGTTAGGGTAATTTTGGCACCAAATTTAAAATTTTTCATGACATATAGGAGTGGGCCATTAGTTTTAACAAAAGCGTCTCACGGATAGGAAGTCGCATGACTAGCACAAAAAACCCTTTACCACCTAAATTCCACCCAAAATGTGAGGATCGCCCTTAGATTAGTAGGAATTAAAGCATTCATCTTTAATGCTTAGAGTGTGAACCGGTAGTATATTAGATTCTAGAACTTGTTTTGTGATGTATTCCGAGATCGCTAGTAAGACTACACTTGTGTAGTTAGGAATAACTAAATGATAAGAGGCATTAGGATAACCCTTGTTTGATACCCGTAATATAATTACTTCTTCCACCTCGGTTGAGTAATTCCCCACGCCCTTTGCGTTGTACTCATTTTAGTACACGATACCCTAGTTAACCCCTCGAGCCTATCCTTTTCGCGGTTCTCGTGATGTTTGGTTTTTGAATATCAATGAAGAGCATTGTTTACACCCCACCCCAAATATACACCCAAATCGCCTTAGCCTACCACAGTATGCACTCACTTTTAGTGCATTTTTGTTATCACCCTAAACCCTTAGTTCAATTATCGGTTGCTTGTATGAGTTGCTAAGTCAGTCATATCCTTTGTATACTGATTTTGGGACGATTGGGATTCATGGGAAAAGTTAAAGTTTATGAAATGACGGGAAGGAACGTTAAATTCAAATTCCTTTGTTTGCATAATAATGTACCCCAAGTGTTTTGATCTTTTCAATTCGGGTCAAATTAGTGTTAGAGTAATAAAAACTCAAGTGTAGGGATGTGCCTATAAATCCCTATCATTTTGATGTTACCGTAGAGGATGGTAGAGTAAAAAAAAAAAAACATCACATACTACCATCCTACATCTATCCTTTAAATTTATGTTTGTTTATTTCAGTTAGCTAGAGTCTAGAGTGTCAGGTCTTAGCTTAGCATACGCCATTCTTCGTATGCATTTAACATAGAGATTTTGACTTGCCACCACTATATAGTCTATCCACCAAACCCTTTGTTTCCCTACCGTAAGCCTAACGTTACAACCCTTTAAAGACCTCTTTGATAGTCTTTCCTAGGTGCTTACGCCAAAGCGATGGAGGTTTGATATATTCTCAAGCCTATGGTAATCTATGTACTAGGACCGGTTAATGAGTGTTTATCTTCCATTTCCAATTTGTTATATTTCATATACACCCGAGAGATGTGAGTATCAAACACCCCATGTGAGGTGCTAGTATGTAATTCGTGCTTATTATGACTTTTGCGGGGCTTATATGTGTTGTGGACTGTTTTAAACCAATGCTTCATGACCCTAACTTATAAATTAATTGGCTAAAGCACATTTGCTTGAGGACAAGCAAATACCAAGTGTAGGGATATTTGATAAGGTTTTAAAGGTACCTTTTGAGGGTCGTTTAAGCCTTATTTGATCACTTTGTATCCGTTATTTCTAAATATCGTTCCTTTTCACTTTTAGGTCTCTTGAAGGCAAAATGCTGGAATGGCACTTATTTGGACGAAAAGGCTCGAATATCTGAAGAAAATGGCCAAAGTCAAGAATCGAGACACCCACCGCTTGAAAACACAAGGTGATGGCGTCATCTGCTTAAGCTATGACGCCGTCGGAGGATTTTGTGACGGACGAAGCCAAAACTCCTATTTTCAAGTGACGACGTCAAGTTATAAAAGAGTAGGCCGTCGCAACTTAGACGGCCTAGATGCAATCCAGACGAGTCGAGTCGAAGAGGGCGGTCACAAGCATAAGGTGATGCCGTCGCAAGTCTAACGTGGCCAAGACGAAACCCTAATGGCGGTGACACGACGGCATCACAAAACATAAGGTGACGCCGCGCATGTGTAATCTTATATAGAATCGAATTTTTCAATATTTTTGTGTAGTCTTTTGGAGTAAAACCTAAACCGAACCAAGGTCTGTCTTGTACAGATTTTAGGGTTCAAACCCTATCTTACACCAAGATAAGTGTTTTACTTCATTAATACAATTATGTCTTTGATTATTTGTGTGTATGCTTGCATGTTTTCCATGTCCAAGCTAATTTACTTGTGTGTTTGCTTAGGGAATATGAAACTTAATTATTGAATATTGATTGGTTGTCTCTTATCTTAGTTGATTAATGATCTAGTAATGCGATAGGTCATTCGTTGTGTACTTAATGCTTGATTAAATCTTTGTGAACCTTAGAATATAACTCCTTGAGTAGTTGTAAGCTAAACCATCCAAAGAGTGCCTTAGAGTAAGAGTTTATTATCCTATTGGGTTTTGTAGGCGAGACCCTTTGGTAAGTTCAAAGAGTTAGGGAGAAACGCATACCCTACAACCTTAGACACAACGCAACTAAGAATAAGGACGGACAATTCAACCACCAATAGGAGATAATTAAGGAGTAGTAAAACCTAAGTAAACACATCTTTAAACTATCATACGAGCACACAATAATTAGACATAGACTACATATACCTTAGATTAGATAATTAGATAAGTAGAGTAATCGGTAGCAATACCAACCCCCAAATCCAAACCCCGAGATTCGTACCTTTCCTTTCCTAAAAATATAAAAGATAAAAATAATCTTCCTCAACCCCAACCTTAGCGTAGTAACTTCTCACTAGCATTCCTATTCCCTGAGAACGATATCAATACGTGGCTTACCCTAATACTACACTACAACGATTAGGTTCACGCCTGGGGTGTTGAAAAACTTGCTTTAAAAGGAAGTTCTTTGACCCCGACGGCGCTGAAGCGTTATCGGTATACTTTAGTCCTGAGGCCTAGACATTGGTTGCGTTTTGGAATGGGTTTAGGTTGGGCACAGTCGAGTACATTTCATCGGTCGGTCACCAAATTTTACACTCCTCGGCCGATGTTAACATCGGTCGAGTCGACTGTGGCTATCGGTCGAAAGGAGGAAAATTTGAACATCGGTTCAATTTTCAACTGATATCAATGCAAACTACCCAACCACTTTTTGCCCGTTTGAGCATTGAAAGTAAAAAATAAAAAATAAAAAAAAAATCGACCGTTGGTGTTTTAAACTAATATATATCTCTATATTATATATAACAGGAGGCATTTGGCATTAATGCCACCTCAATGCCACCTCAATGCCAACTCAATGCCACCTCAATGCCACATAATCATTTTCATGCCACCTAAGCATTATATGTCCACCTAAGCAATTAATTGTTAAATTTCGGAATTTTAAGCAATTAATTCTTAAATTTCAGAATTTTATTATTTATTTTGTAATTTTCGGAATTTCATTAAATATTTTTGAAAATTGATTTTTGAAAATTGTTTATAAAAAAGTGGCTTTGCAAGGATTGAACCTTGGTTATTTGGATAAATAACTTGTGTGTTTACCACTTAGGCAACAAGTTATTTTGATAATTATGTTGCATACTATAATATATAAATGCCTATAATTAAATTGGAATCCTATACTAAATATAGTTTAAGGATATATCCTTTTAACCGATCACATACAGGGAAAAACAATACTCTCTTTTCCTCAAAACCCTAATGGTGAAAAGAGGTACGTTTTATATCACTGAATTCATTCCCAATTCATGAAGAGGTTTAGCTATTTCTTTGTGTTAACAACATGTATTCTCTCTCGTGTTCATAATGATCCATGATTTTATTTGGTCTCTTTAATGATTTATTATATTCATAAATGTTGAATAACTTTTGATAAGTTGTATAACTTTTGTATTTGATATGTAACATGGCGGCAACTGGAAGAACATGAACGTGTGATAACACCTAATCTTGCATGGCTAAAGGTAAATATTCTGTAACACTACGCTTTTTCTTCTTAATTGAATGAGGCTTAAAAAGTTATTCACTCTTGAATTCAATACAGCCCTAATCCCATATCCTCTAAAACGTTTATGTTGTTGTAATTTTGCAGGTTGGATGCATGCTTTGTTTTGTTTATTTTGTTTATCGGTTGACATTAACAAGCGGAAAAAAAAGGTAAGTACACTTAAATCATTCTGTAAAAATGTCTATCCTGTAGTTATATGTGATGTGGTGTGAAGTGATAAATGTTACCAAGGCTTGACATGGATCATTTATTCACAATGCCAATTTTATTTTTAAAGTTTCAAATATTTATAAATTCATGAACTGTGATACCCTATTGCAATTTATATAACCTGTGTAGGTTGTAAGTGTTCTTGCAATTTATATAATGTTTCTTTTTTGCAATGTTTTCTTATATATGTCAATGTTATTTGCCGGCATTCACACAACATTAAAGTTACTACAATATGCAAAGTGAGTTTCAGTAACAAAACTTTTTGTTTTCTTATATTCATTAAAACTTATCCACACTGTTATACTTTTGGATTTATTATGGAACAAACCAAGGAGTTTTACATGTTGCTGCAAGGTATGGATATTGAAGTCCAATTATATTCCAGATTAGTTACAATTTGACACGACCTTGAGAGAGCCAATGGCCTAGCTACAAGAACTTTCATATCGATGGTTGTCAATCATCTGTAAATGCTAAATATTGTGCAACACAAGGTAAACATTGGTGGGATCAGAAGCAAATCTGGGGTCTTGATGATCGCCAATGGCGCCGTCTTTTAATAACACTATCTTTATTTCTCCTGTAACTCGAAGCGTTTTTTTAACCGTCTATCTGTCATACACAGGCCAACCACAGGTGGTGATGCACCTCCGGCTGCCATTGAGGCTGCAAAAGCTTAGGATCTGTTAAAGTTTCTCCGCTGTGGGATGCTTTTTTCGTCAAAGGTTAATAAATATAGGGTATATGCTGGTACTACTTTCATTGGTTTGGACCACTGAAATAGGTGGTGATTTGAATTTGGGCTATTATATTTTTGGTTTTAGAGAAGATTGTGTTACTGTCATCCGTTGGAAAATTTTGGTTAGGATTTGGTACAAAAGTGTGTAATCATGAAAATAGGATTATGCTATTTCTCCCTTGAAAAAAACAAATAATGGGCCAATTGGAAAAAATTGGTCAAGACAATTTGTTAAGGCATGTAGCAGCTGCATATTTTCATCTTCATCATGCTTTTTTCGTTGATATGTTTATCTTAGCTGTTATTTTAGCTTTGCATATGTGAAAGAATTATGCTTAACAAGAGCGGCAAGTTATCAATTTTTTATGTGTTAAGGCTAGGCACGGTAAGAATCGGATGCATCTGATATGTACCAAACCAAATTTGCCCTTTGTTTATTTATCGAATCAGAATTTAAGAGGCGCTTTGGTCACCAAAGGTAGGCCACAAGTGTTTAGTCGATAAGGAAACCCACAATTTTCAAATTTGCAACTGCTTATTAATAGACCATGAGTCCATGACTAATGTATTGGGTGTTGAAAACCATAACTATAGACCATAGTCCTTGGAATAGTATTTTCAGTTTGTTAGCTAAATGTCTCTCGAGGCAAAATCCTGTCTTGGTCGTGACTGTGTTCAAATTCAATGTATACATAGAGCCTCCTATACATGTGTAGATATCGAGGTACCCTATATCTACTGATTTATCGGAGGTCTGTACCCTAATAGCTTTTTGTTCTTCCCTATATGATTGGTTTTTTATTAACATATCTTATGATTGATGTTAGCTTAGAGAGATGAAACCAAGAACCTTGTCACATGAACTAGAAGAAGCTCTAGGCATGACTATCAGGTATGGTAACTTAAATTTGTGGGAGAGCTAAAGTTATCAATTCCTTCATACGCTCTCTTAAATATCGTTGAACATTGTGAGTCTTACTGTTTTCTCCTATGGGTTTTAACTCTTTCTATTATTTATAAGGTGTACTTCATGATGCATTTTCAAATACCATGCCAAGCCAAAACCGACATCACATGGTGATCTATATCATGAAGGAAAGGAGTTTGAGGTAATATGCAACCACTTTTTATTAATTATGTTTCAGATGTACACATAAATGAGGTTAGATATCTTATAAATCTTACTGGTCATAAGATAGGACCCGAAAAAAGAATACGTTTGTTACGAGTATGGGCTTTTCTTTTGACTTGCAAGGTTCCGTACTGTGGTCTCTATGATCAAGGGTAATTCATCGTCCACAACTGCACATTGTCTGTCATACATTTAACTTTGTTACTTCTAATTTAGAAAAAACTCACTCTTTGACATCTTTAACAAAGTCTGATGATGATTCTTTGACTGGTTCCCAATTCAATGACTTTGATGGTGGTCAAGAAGAACAAGTTAGCAAGTCTGATCAAGTGAAATTTGGTTCTTCAACTGTTGGCTCATATAAACTAGATACCAGATTGGTAAATGACACCGATCCTGGAATGATGACTTTAAGGGCTCCTCCTAAGAAAACGTCACCAAGTCCCGGATCATTATTCCGGTAACAATAAAAATATTAAAAACAAAATGCGTATATCTTCTTTTGCTAAAAAGGGCATACTCCATCAGACTGCTTTATTCCTCCATGTCTCTACTTATATTTTTGAACAATTGTTAACTTGTGTAATGAAAGCAATTACGTTTTGTGTAGGTTAGACCCTTTTTGGATACCAATCTTAGTTGATGCGAGTGATAATTAATAATGATTACAGAGTATAAACTGTGAAGTTGGTTTTTATCTTTGTAGTATGCAAAATTTGTGTCTGAGTTATGGTATATTTCTCATGTTTTAGTTTTGACACCATCAACACTGAAACAAGATTGCAGAAAGTAGGAGAATGCATAAGGTTAAGGAGTTTGAATTTGAGCAGTAACAAGTTCAAAGGAGTAGCATAATATATTCAATATCTTTCAAAGTTCTAACTTGAACTTACAATAAGATATTCAATGTCTTTCAGGCTCGGCTACTACTTAGTCATGCACTTGAAACAATGGACTTTATAGAGTTGGTAGATCCGAGACTATCAAGCTTCAAAATATATGAATTTTGTTTAATACGTACTTTATATGGTTTGTTAATGGGTTGTGAACTTGTGATGGAATGCAGTATATCCAAATGTGTTTGAAGAACCTGTTTTGGAGAACAAAAGGATAGGTGATGGAGGGAGGGCAAGGCCATCTACTGAAGAGATATAAGAAATGGAGGAAGTGGATGTTTGCTTTGGTTTGGTGAGGTGATCGATGTCCAAGAATATGATGAAGATCTTACATAAAAATGCATGCCTCTGAGTTAGTAGGTAAACATATATACCACTATTAGTTTGCATTGCAATATCTTGATGTTTTAGATAAGTGTTAATACTTACTAACTATTATCATTTCTGGTCAAAAGGTCATACAATCAAAAAAAGGATAGTGCGTTTCTGTTGGAAAAGAAAGAAAATACTTCACATAAAAAAGCAAGGTAAAACCAATGAGCCACTTTTTTTTCTTGAAATTTAACATGATCAAAGTATGATTTTATAATTTATACATTTAGAAATTGAACATTATAATCTCAGGAGACTTAGAATATACCCTTGATAAAAGAATACAAAAGTTCGATT
This sequence comes from Chrysanthemum lavandulifolium, assembly GCA_022545495.1. NCBI lineage: Eukaryota > Viridiplantae > Streptophyta > Magnoliopsida > Asterales > Asteraceae > Chrysanthemum > Chrysanthemum lavandulifolium. The sequence continues at coordinate 26,492,802 of CM040245.1, read as the reverse complement.
TAAAAATCTTGGGGATATTTAACTTTTTAGCCTATATAAAGTAGAAAAGGCCATTGAAAACTTCAGTGACTCAAATAAGATCGGAGAAGGTGGTTTTGGCCCCGTTTACAAGGTAATTTACTAATGCTTCTTAAATAGAATGTGAAGCATAATACCAATGTGCAGAAATTGGAGTTATCAACTTATCATAAAGTCTTGATATTAATCTTTTAGGGTGTGTTGGAAGACGAACTAGAAGTAGCCGTGAAACGGATTTTAGATTAAGCTCACTGACAAGTTTATACTTGGATGACAATAAGCTATTAGGTGTCATTCCTTCAGAATTAGGAAATTTGCACCAATTTGCTTGGAAGAATCTCTCTTTTTATGGGCAGTTTAGGATTGCGTATCAAACTGCTCATAGGGCTGTTTGGAATTAATTATAGGGACTCATTGACTTGAGTTTTCCGGTCTCTCCATATAGTCATTTAAGTGAAAGTAGAGCAAAAATTATATGCAGTTTAGCTTCGACAATTCATACTATCAATATTGACGTCATATCATCTTTTTCAATTGGTGTCTCTATTAGTAAATGTTTTTTGCTGTACCAGGTTATAGTAATAACTCACTGATTGCATTATTTTCATGTAATCCAAACAATATTGTTTTATGTTTATATGTAAAGTTATCAATTTTAGTAGTAATGAGTATTTTTATTTTGTTTAAGGTGTATCAATTCTTTGTTTTATTTTGACACCATAACCATTTTGACTCGGTTTGGATGATGAAATTTAATTATGCACTTAAGTACTTTAGAACTCCAAGTTGGAGCAACCAAGACCAACAGAAAAGAATGTAAGCAAAGACCAACACCTGTACCATAATGAAACTTAGTTGGACAATGAATATGCTAATGTAGTAGCTAAACTAATATGATAGCACTTGATATGCATAATTTTTATGAACGATTCTTTAAATATTACTACAGTTAAAATTGTTAATGGATGAACTATTAGGAGACATTGTAACTATACAATTATGCTTATGTAAAAGTGGAGTGTTGACCATCCTTTCTTAAACTAACTTTTAAGCGTGTTGCAGATATAATTTTGAATCAAGGCTCCTTTTCCCATCTTATATTTATATGACATAGACCATACACGGCATCTTGCACAATTATAATTGTATTCTTTACATCCAACTATTTTCTACTTGATATACCTTTTTCTATTAAGAGATACATTTTGCTTAAAAGCATTTGTCACTTATGAAGATTTAACCAAGTTTTAAAAAATGGCTATAATATGAAGTTAGTCATGAATGAACAAAAACAACAGTAAGTTTTCCGTGTCCAAAAGTGTTTTTGTACTAACAGAGCTACCAAGCTATAATTCTATTTTATTGTTATAGGAAACTGAAGTATTTGGTCGCTAGCGGGTTGGTTCAAACAACAATGATCATCAGACTTTTTTCTTCATGGATGACTGATTACTTTGAGTTGTGTGTCGAGATGTAAGCTTCATTTCTCACAGGTAAGTGTTTGCAATTGGAACTCGCCTTCGATGTAAATTTATTCAATAGGGAAAACATATAATCAAAGTGTTTGATTTAAAAACATACTATTGGGATGACTTCCATATTGTCGATTAGTAATTCAAGTTCACTTAATCGAATTCTCTCGAGGTACTACTTCTCTTAATCGATTAGTTAATGGGTTAACACGGATAAATGGGTGTCAAAATGGATGGAGTGACCTATAATTACTTTTTTCACTCATATTCGATAACCGTTTATTTCTTTTCGCTCTTAATGCATTTCAATAAAAAAAAATTGATATGTTTATGGCTAAGTTTCGGATTGCTCACTTTAACTTTATTGTATTTTTGAGTTCTTTGGCATTCTTAAAAATTGGTGCATATATGGTGAGCTATGATCAATCTTATGGAAATGCAATCTATAGGTTCTCTCATGGGCAACTTTATGTCATTGTCTCAAAGGTCAAAAGCATGAAGGGTTTGAAGATTCTATGTTGTAATAGATATGGCAAATACACAAATTTAATGTCACACGTGTATAAAGAAGCTTTATATTGCATTTGAAGTAAAAACATATACTTTGTATCTTCCTTAAACACTTTTTCAGCTATTTTTTACGCGTCTTCTTTAATAACTGGGCGGTTCTAAGTTAAATTGAACAATATTTGTTACAACATAGTTGTTATTGCAGTGATTCTGAATATAATTGTTATAAGTTATTAATGTAAGAACAAGAACTCTCTTAATTTCCTAAAGGTATGATTTTTAATATTTAATTTCTTGATTTTGTTTGAAATTGATATTAGGGCTTTTAGTTTAAGTGCACAAATTGTTATTGGGAAAATAATCAAAGTAAGTGGATTGTTTTTGTTAAAGGAGATTCTTGGTGATATTAGGATTGACTATCTCAATTTAAGGTATGAGTGTCTTTGTAATCATTGTTCAATGCCTCTTTAGTTACTCGTTTGATTATTTGCTTTATCTATTTGTTGTTCTTTTAATTGGTAATTTGTAAAGATAATATGATGCACAATATTCCTGACTACATATCGTAAATTTAATTATACTGTAAATTTTGTAATGATTTGGCTACATAGAATTTTTAATTTTATTCTTGATGATTTGATTTTTTTTAAATCTTTTTCCCATGTTACGTATGAAAAGTTATAAACTTTATTGCAGCTTATAAAACAAGAAAAGAAGACAACTAGAAAAATGGAACAACTTCTTCTTCAAGTTAACCATCCACACCATACTTTAATATATGGACGGATCTGTTTGGAGATCTCATATGAATATAGACTATTGCGCTAACAAGTATTGGACTAATGTCACCTTGGACATACAAGAGATCTAACATTGAAATGTTCACAATGGCAAGTTACAATAGCCAGTGAGGCATGTACACTTTCAAACCATTTTTTGCTAACCTTTTTTCGTTATAGAAAAATATGTCAACGATATTTATAAGTTATGCCCGCGCTACGGGCGAGCTCATATGCCCGGGAGGGCTTATAAGTCATGCCAGCTCATTGGGTAAAAAAAACCAACAACTAAAAACCAAAGAAACAATTGTTTTATAATATTGTTTGACAATTTTAAAAAATATATTTCGAGATAGCAAAAACAACAAACAAATAATTATAAGTCATGCCGCCCATTGGTGGCTTAAAAACTAGTATATATATATATATATATATATATATATATATAGTAGGGATCCGGTGAGAAGTAAATTGAAATAAGAAGTGGTGAGAAGTGACCAATACCACGCATTTGAGATGCAACGACTTGCATTAAATGCATTTCTATTCATATAGATGCAACATCTTAAGTTTCGAAAGTTAATTTGATGTTTAGATGGTGCAAATTGATTTTCATGATTTCGGCACGTGCAGAGGAACAAAAAATTGGAGAAATCATGAAATGCATCTAATATCGTATATGCATCGATTAAAGTTGGAAAACACACTATGGTGTGTTATGGTACATCGAAGATTATAGGGATGCATCTAATTTAGGTCGGTGCATCTCGAATTTGCGTTTATAGTTCTTCTTATCTTCTTATTTTAAATAATCTTCTTATTTGATACTAGCTCTATATATATATATATATATATATATATATATATATATATATATATATATATATATATATATATATGTCACAATTCTCAATTTCAGTCATTTTTCAAATTTATATTTCATTAAACGTTTATTTTCTTATTAAATAAACGCTATCGCGTAAACATTATTTTGAACATTTGATCCGATACTTCCAAAAATTATCCCGATATATTTTTGTACTCATTTTAAGACTATAAAAATTATATTATTATTTTACCCGATGTTTTCAATTTATTTGGTATATAAATGGTTATGTATAAATATTTACGACGTTTTTTGTAAATTCAACTCGATAAACATTTATTTCACTCAACTCATGTAAGAAATGTAATTTTATAATTTTTATGACCTCAATATATTTTATCTTGACCCGTTAAAAATTTATTATTAGCTAACGTTGCCTTAAATGCTTAAATAAATACACAAGTTACTAATCATTCTTAAATAATTACACTTTATTTCTACCTATATGTATTAATCTACTTAAAATGCATCTATTTATTTTTTTTCTTTATGGTTGTCGACCAACCTAATGACTCAACACCAAAATGTTCAAAATATCTAACTTATATTCATTTTAACATTACACCTACACATTCATATCTCAAGTGCAAGCAAAAACCATTTTTTCTTTCTCTCTTCACCATCAAACCGGCCACCATAAGGGATCAAGAGAGGATCACCAAAATATTTTCAAGACAAGTATATTTCACTCTAGTTACACTCTTGATTAAGGTTTTGAAATAAAAACCTTGGGTGATTAGGATTAATCCTTTGTTCTCATAACCTCATCAGTTACTAGTAAGCATTCATATTCATCATAATATTTCATATTCATTGTTATGGTCATTTCATTTTATTTGAGAAAACATGCAAGTCTCATGAGGTTTATACCACTTTTCATTGATTTTAAGAGTTATGTATATATAAGTCATCCTATAATTACTCCTTGTTATATATTATTTTTGGTGATATCTAGGAACCCATGACACCCTAAAAGGTGTATGGTAGGATTAGAATAGCTTGAGCTGTTTTGAATGGGTTAGAATAGGTTTGGCGAGAAAAACTCATTTCGACAAGTTTGCAAAAGGGTCTGTCCTTATTTTAAAATCGGAAAATCCGACAGTAGATAAAAATTTTTGGCCTAGATATTTAGAAAATATACTTTAAAACGAAACCGTGGCGCTTGAGCGGATTAAAGCGGAGCTATAACAAAGAAGTTATGAATTTTTCAAGTTGGCGACGAAAACTATAATTTTTCGAAATTTCAGCATGTATTGCTTATTTTATGCGAGTCAAAAATGAAGCTTAGGCGTTGTAAATTATGTCGACTTGTCAAAAATATGTTAGTATACTTTGATACAAAGCTAAGGACCTTTAAAAGCGTAGAAAGCAGTTTGTAACAATTAAATTATACACGTTTACAAAAGTTGCGTAACTTTATTATATAAGAAAAACTTTATTATTTCTAATAGGTAAATATTACCGCAAAACTAGAGACCAAGTTGAAGGTTGTTTTTAACATTGATGTAGAACTTTTTATAAAGTGATGTCTTCTAGTAAAAGTAAGTTCGCCAAGTATATTTATCAAAATGACCGACCGTTTGATTAGCGGAGTTGTAACGAATAAAATATATTCACTCAAACTTAGCCGGAAACCACCCTTAAACAATATTTTGGATACAATTACCATACTAAACCTATATTTATCTCCATGATCGAGACCTCTAGGATGTAAACTTAAATGCTAAAACTTTGAGATAATGATACAAGCTTCCCAAAACCGTTGAGTTTGTTTCCTAACACTCGATGTACACCATTTTTCGACTAGCTTTTTGAGGCCGTTTATTCACTTTCATGAATTCTTCAAATGACATTATTTCTGACGAAAAGTTATAATTTCATAATATATCACAAAGCGACTATCGTAGGATGTTGATTCAACGTATATACTTGTAAAGTATTCTATAACATGACGAGATGTCATAAACATATATTTCGACGATAAATTCTATTTTCAAAAAGCATACAAGTGGTATAGATTACATGTGGATTTGCATACGACATTGTTTCATGATTTATATTAGATCATATCATTCATCATAGGTCGCGGTTAGAAATTGCGTCTCATTTGATGCATCCACTTTGTCATCATAACAATTGCACCGGTGAGTTTTCATAGCCCCACTTACTATTACTTAATTGTTTTACAAACTCTTTGGGGGAGATACATGCTCAACTACTTGCTTTTACAAATACAAATACTCAAAACATTTACACTTTTATGCTACGCTATACTTTTTATACTTGATTGTGTTATACTAAACTTGAAAGTCTCCTTGGATAACACACGCATTGGGTTTCGGAGATGAAGTAGAACCAATGCTATTACTTTCCTTGTGAGTTCATACCCACTTTACTCGTTTAAATTCTTATAAACTATTTGAGGCGAGATACATGCTTATTTATCAAAACATTTAAACTCTTTGTCAAACAACATTACTTATACTTTAGACTTGGTGCGTGAAGTGACTAGACTTAAACAAACATCCCAATATTTATATGTTGGAAGGCCATTTATTTGGATACATTAGCGTGAGTCGTTGGAGGAACATCCCAATATTTATATGTTGGAAGGCCATTTATATGGATACGACCGAACATGAGTCGTTGGAGGAACATCCCAACACGAGTTGTTGGAAGACCCTTGTGGTGACATTTATATTTTAACTACCTTGATCGCATAATCATGATTGTCATTCTATTTTGGGCAATGGGTTGTGAAACACATGTTGCAAGTTTTGTATGGGCGGAACTTGGGCGGAGTGGATTTACAATGCCTTTCTTTGCATGAATATTCTCTAAAGGCTTTACATTTCAACACAAACTCTATGAACTCACTCAACCTTTGTGTTGACACTTTTAGCATGTTTTATCTCGGTATCTAAGGCATTCACTTCATGGCATGCATGTGGACATATCATAGAGTCGCGGAGACAGCAGCGTCTCACTGGGTTTTATAAACTTTAAAACATCGTTTGGCTTGTAACAAACTTATTTCCGCACAAGTTGATTTTCATTTGGGACCTATACTTTGTAAACTCGATTGTTTTAATAAATTAAAGCGATGTGTTTTCCAAAGCGACACTTTAGGTCGTTCAATATAACTATAACTTTGATGCTATGACGATCAATCCCCGAATTCCATTCCGCGCAAAGCAGTAATTTGGGGTGTGACATGATTGGTATCGAGCATCGGTTATAGAGAACTAGGTTGCATCATTGACCTAGACTATAACTACATCATCATAGCATCTCATCATATCATTATAAGTGCATATTCTTTATACATGCGGACTTATGACTCAACACCAAACATCATATGAGTCGATTAGTCCAAGCATTGCATAGTTACTCCTAAATTATACATAGCACGATCACCTATGTCTAATTCGGAAGAATCATGCAATGAAGGGAGTAGTAGTCTCATATGTGTAAGCAATTCAGTGTCGAGCCAAATTTTCAAAAGATTTTCTTCAAACCACTTGTTTCCACTTTGATCCGCGTGACGCGGTTCTTGTTTGATGAGTTGCAAAGATCAAGCTAGAAACAAGTTGTTACCTAAACCGATTTAGCCTAATCGTATGACGTTCTTGTTTGATGAGTTGTGGGATTAAGTAAAATCGGTTACCTAAAAGTCTTTGAAAATTTTGCTCGAGAATGGGAAAGCTTCGCCTCATCGAGCCTAATCATAAGGGAGCATGTCTTTAGAATGGGATATAGTCACGATATATGCATAAGCATTGGCATAATCATTTAGACCATACATGAGCATAAACTTTTAGAACCCTTGTCGCGGTTTGGGCCATAGTATCATTAATCGAATCACGAGGACGTGATTCCTCGACATGGGAAGAATGTCACAATTCTCAATTCCGGTCATTTTCAAATTTATATTTCATTAAGCGTTTATTTTCTTATTAAATAAACGCAATCGCGTAAACATTATTTTGAACATTTGATCCGATACTTCCAAAATTATCCCGATATATTTTGTACTCATTTTAAGACTATAAAAATTATATTATTATTTTACCCGATGTTTTCAATTTATTTGGTATATAAATGGTTATGTATAAATATTTACGACGGTTTTGTAAATTCAACTCGATAAACATTTATTTCACTCAACTCATGTAAGAAATGTAATTTTATAATTTTATGACCTCAATATATTTTATCTTGACCGTTAAAAATTTATTATTAGCTAACGTTACCTTAAATGCTTAAATAAATACAAAAGTTACTAATCATTCTTAAATAATTACACTTTATTTCTACCTATATGTATTAATCTACTTAAAATGCATCTATTTATTTTTTTTCTTTATGGTTGTCGACCAACCTAATGACTCAACACCAAAATGTTCAAAATATCTAACTAATATCTAACTTATATTCATTTTAACATTACACCTACACATTCATATCTCAAGTGCAAGCAAAAACCATTTTTTCTTTCTCTCTTCACCATCAAACCGGCCACCATAAGAGATCAAGAGAGGATCACCAAAATATTTTCAAGACAAGTATATTTCACTCTAGTTACACTCTTGATTAAGGTTTTGAAATAAAAACCTTGGGTGATTAGGATTAATCATTTGTTCTCATAACCTCATCAAGTTACTAGTAAGCATTCATATTCATCATAATATTTCATATTCATTGTTATGGTCATTTCATTTTATTTGAGAAAACATGCAAGTCTCATGAGGTTTATACCACTTTTTCATTGATTTTAAGAGTTATGTATATATAAGTCATCCTATAATTACTCCTTGTTATATATTATTTTTGGTGATGTCTAGGAACCCATGACACCCTAAGAAGGTGTATGGTAGGATTAGAATAGCTTGAGTTGTTTTGAATGGGTTAGAATAGGTTTGGTGCAGAAAAACTCATTTCGACAAGTTTGCAAAAGGGTCTGTCCTTATTTTAAAAATATGGAAACTCCGACAGTAGATAAAAATTTTGGCCTAGATATTTAGAAAATATACTTTGAAACGAAACCGTGGCCGCTTGAACGGATTAAAGCGGAGCTATAACGAAGAAGTTATGAATTTTTCAAGTTGGCGACGAAAACTATAATTTTCCGAAATTTCAAGATGTATTGCTTATTTTGTACGAGTCAAAAATGAAGCTTGGGCGTTGTAAATTATGTCGACTTGTCAAAAATATGTTAGTATACTTTGATACAAAGCTAAGGACCTTTAAAACGTAGAAAGCGGATTTGTAACAATTAAATTATACGTTTATAAAAAGTTGCAGTAACTTTATTATATAAGAAAAACTATATTATTTCTAATAGGCAAATATTACGGCAAAACTAGAGACCAAGTTGAAGGTTGTTTTAACATTGATGTAGAACTTTTATAAAGTGATGTCTTCTAGTAAAAGTAAGTTCGCCAAGTATATTTATCAAAATGACCGACCGTTTGATTAGCGGAGTTATAATGAATAAAATATAGTCACTCAAACTTAGCCGGAAACCACCCTTAAACAATATTTTGGATACAATTACCATACTAAACCTATATTTATCTCCATGATCGAGACCTCTAGGATGTAAACTTAAATGCTAAAACTTTGAGATAATGATACAAGCTTCCCAAAACCGTTGAGTTTGTTTCCTAACACTCGATGTGCACCATTTTTCGACTAGCTTTTCGAGGCCGTTTATTCACTTTCATGAATTCTTCAAATGACATTATTTTACTGACGAAAAGTTATAATTTCATAATATATCACAAAACGACTATCGAGGATGTTGATTCAACGTATATACTTGTAAAGTATTCTATAACATGACGAGATGTCATAAACATATATTTCGACGATAAATTCTATTTTCAAAAACGTACAAGTGGTATAGATTACATGTGGATTTGCATACACGACATTGTTTCATGATTTATATTAGATCATATCATTCATCATAGGTCGCGGTTAGAGAATTGCGTATCATTTCGGTGCATCCACTTTGTCATCATAACAATTGCACCAGGTGAGTTTTCATAGCCCCACTTACTATTACTTAATTGTTTTACAAACTCTTTGGGGGAGATACATGCTCAACTACTTGCTTTTACAAATACAAATACTCAAAACATTTACACTTTTATGCTACGCTATACTTTTTATACTTGATTGTGTTATACTAAACTTGAAAGTCTCCTTGGATAACACACGCATTGGGTTTCGGAGATGAAGTAGAACCAATGCTATTACTTTCCTTGTGAGTTCATACCCCACTTTTACTCGTTTAAATTCTTATAAACTATTTGGGGCGAGATACATGCTTATTTATCAAAACATTTAAACTCTTTTGCCAAACAACATTACTTATACTTTAGACTTGGTGCGTGAAGTGACTAGACTTAAACAAACATCCCAATATTTATATGTTGGAAGGCCATTTATTTTGATCTGCCCCAACGTGAGTTGTTGGAGGAACATCCCAAAATTTATATGTTGGAAGGCCATTTATATGGATACGATTAACGTGAGTCGTTGGAGGAACATCCCAACACGAGTTGTTGGAAGACCCTGTGGTGACATTTATATTTTAACTACCTTGATGCGCATAATCATGATTGTCATTCTATTTTGGGCAATGGGTTGTGAACACACAAAGTTGCAAGTTTTGTATGGGCGGAACTTGAACCGAGTGGATTTACAATGCCTTTCTTTGCATGAATATTCTCTAAAGGCTTTACATTTCAACACAAACTCTATGAACTCACTCAACCTTTGTGTTGACACTTTTTAGCATGTTTTATCTCGGTATCTAAGGCATTCACTTCATGGCATGCATGTGGACATATCATAGAGTCGCGGAGACGACGCGTCTCACTGGGTTTTATAAACTTTAAAACATCGTTTGGCTTGTAACAAACTTATTTCCACAAGTTGATTTTCATTTGGGACATATACTTTGTAAACTCGATTGTTTTAATAAATTAAACGATGTGTTTTCCAAACGACACTTTAGGTCGTTCAATATAACTATAACTTTGATGCTATGATGATCGATCCTAGGAATTCCATTCCACGCAAAGCAGTAATTTGGGGTGTGACATATATATATATATATATATATATATATATATATATATATATATATATATATATATATATATATATATATATATATATATATATATATATATATATAATAATTAAAAAATTACCACTCTATAAATACCAACTTCAAACATAATCTCAAACACAATTCACCTCAAACTACTTCTCATCTATATTCATTTCCAACCTCAATCTAATTCTCATCCAAGTTCAAAATGTCAAAGAAAAATACCCAACCATCAAAAAACCGACGATCCCGACTACCCTAAAATGCCCCGAATTTGAATTTCTCGCCGGAAAACAACTTCGAATTAAACGGAATAAACCACAACAAAACCGGCCTATTCGCTTTCGTCCACAAAGTTTTGAATATCAATCACAACTAGCACAACCAAATCAAAACCAAAACCCGTTTTACGTTAACCGTCCTTTTGTCCCACCGCAACGTCCTTACACCGATTACCGGCAAGAACCTAGTGGGTCGTCGTATCATCCAAACATGGACTTCATTTATCCTCCTCAACCGTATCAACCTTATTCCCCGCTTCGAAGTACTAATCTTGACATGAATTTGGAAGATTTTATGCCGGAGTATCCGACACAAAACTACCAAACTCAAGATGCTTCGATGGGGCAAGGTTCGGGTCACGGTTCGCACCACGGTTCGTACCATGATTCCATTCCCGTTGAAGATGATGATGATGAAAAAACCGACGATGCTAAAGAAATGTCCCCCATCAAACCAAAGCAGCCATCAAGACGTGCTTCAAAGGCCAAGGACAAAGGCAAGAAGCCCGAAGCAAGCAAGGCGAAAGGCAAGAAGACCGTTGAAGCATGGAAAAAGGCGGAAGAGATCGCGCTTTGTAAAGCTTGGGTTCATGTCGGAAAACTTCGGAGAGGAAGCGCTTGAACCGCTTCGCTTTTGGGAGTTAGTGATAGAGTCTTTTAAAAATGAAACTGGCTCAGACCGAACCTACGACTCCATCACTACCAAATGGAAGAATAGGATTCGTAATATGGTTGGTAATTATTGCGCTATCATTGATAATATCAAGAATAACCATGGAAGTGGTGAGAATGATATAGACGACACTTCAAAAGCTCTTAGAGAATACCGTATGATGTACGGTCATGATTTCACTTTGGAGGAGTGTTGGAAAGTTTTAAAGGGTCATGATGCTTGGAAGAATTGTGAGATGCCGGCTTTCCAAACGAATAGTCGGAAGAAAACAAAGGGTTCTACCACTACCTCGGGTTCTACCCAAGCTCGTGATCCTTTGGATGTCCAAGATGTTGATGATTCTGATGATGAGGAAGAGACTAGAGAATCACGACCGATAGGTCGTGACAAAGCAAGGAAGAATCATCCTCCTCCTCTCGTGCTGATGATGAACCATCATAATCATTTGTAAAATCCATCGCCAAAACTTTCTTCAAATTCAAGAAGCCATCAAAAGGGGAGAAAGGTAAGAATAAGGAGGGTTTAGAAGATGCTTACATACGGTTGAGGGAAAAAGAACCGGAGATGAAAGAGAGAAACTTGAGCTCATGAGGCTATCAAAACGGGAGACCGACATAATCTTCTACAATACCCAAGTTGACCCAACTTTGACCGGACGACAACTAGAAGAATTGATGAAAGTCAAGGCAACAATCAAGGAACGCTACGGTTTAGATTATTAGTTTAAGTACTGTATTGTTTATTTTAATTTAGTATTGTAATGTTTATTTTAATTTTAATGAATTTAAATTTGATGTTTAAAATGTTTAAATTAAAAAAAAAAAAAAAAAAAAAAACGTCGGTCATTATTTGTGGCATCGCAGTCGTGTTTGGTGTAGGAGAGAAAGGCGATGCAAGACTGGTGACCTGGCCAAATTTTATAGAAGTTAGAGCGATTAAAATATGGAAAATCACTTAAAAATGTAGTAAATTTATCCATTTTTCTAATTGTTTGTGAACATTTTTTTTTAATTAACTCATCAAACTTTTGAATTTCGACTTGTGTGTGTTTTTAGACATGCAAAATAACCATTTTACCCTTAATATTTTTTTTGTAACCACTCTACTGAAAGTGAATTGTAAAATAGTCATTTTACATGCGTGAATACATACAAAACTCGAAATCAAAAGTTTAGGGTAAAAAAAAAGAAAAAAAAAATTGATGGCTACATGCAACTAAAAAAAATCGATAAATTCATTACATTTTAAGTGATTTTCCCATTAAAATAATCTATTTTTATAGAATAAATTTTTAGCTCACGTACCAAAGTGACACATGAAGCAAAGTACATTACAAGTACTATATTATGCCATAAACCTTCTTAGGAATGAATAAGGCTTATATTCCCATTCTGCATGGATATGGTATCATAAGTCATACGTTTCTACTTTTTCGGAAAAATCAGTTTTTGGGTAATTAGTTAAGTTACATAAATAATTTTCAGAATATTATTGATAAACACAAAAAAGCTTAAAACACATGAGAAATTAAGTTGATGTTTTTTATGTCATTTTATAATAAGAAGAAATAGTTTGAACTAATTCATCAAACATTTCTATGAATATAAACTATAGCTTTTTCTAATTATAATATAAGTTTCAACCTCAACTCGAACTCCATCTAATTTTGTCAAACACACTCATTCACTAGTTGCATTTTATATATATTTTTTAATAAAAACTTTACTTTTCATATTCAAATCTATACTATCTAATATATGAAAATATTGTCTACTTCTAAAGACAAAGATTAAATTTTATTATTAAAAACCTTCCATATTTAGCACAAATGTACAACACCCAAATGCATCCTAAAAAATATCATGTGCTCCATCATGTGACTCATTTTTCCCACCCTTCCTTCTCAAGTTTCTAATATTGCCGGTCAACAAACATTCATATCCACCGAGATTTTTTCCTCACAAATGTGGCAACTAATTAAAACTTTTAATTATGCGTTTCAATCCATTCAATCAAAGTTTGAATCTGTCAATTTTTCTTGCCCAATACGTTTGGCGTTTCAATACATATATCACCTCTCAAAATAGTTGAATCGCTGGCATCATTTTTATTTGGTAAGTATCTTGATTTTGAACTAATTGTTTTAATTCTTATTTGGTTTATGTTAATTTTTGTAGTGATTTTAATGATTTTATATAATGCCCAACAAGAACCCTAAAAAAAATCTGGGCCTTTTTTATTCTTTCAAATTCATTATTATTGAGCTTATTTTTTTTACTACTTTCAAATTCATTATTATTGAGCTTATTTTTTTTATAGTTTGATTTGGTTGTTTAATTTGGGTTTTTCTTTTATTGAGTTGCCTATAGGTGGTTCGTCTGATTTTGAACCCAGTTACTGGACGAACACCAACAGTTTGATGAAATGCTGGAAAGAAAAAGACATTCTTAATATGTAAGTGATGCTTTTCATGGAACTCATTATTGATATGTAAGGTGTTATGCTTTTCTTGGAACTCATTTTTTCCGGTAGTCTATATACTTTTGGGAAATTCAGACTCCTTCATCTTTCCTCATCCTTGATATGTGTAAAACAATATTTCTCTCAAATCATTTTGCTAATTTCCTTTCATCTACAACTTTGTCACGATTCTCATCTTTTTAAATGATCTTATCGTAGCTTATATTATGATTCTGATGCAAATTGAAATATTATCCTCGCCCCTGCTTCATCGCCACGGGTGCGCTTTTGTGATTAAATTTATGATACAGTTTTGCAGTGATGGATATGAAAAGATATATTTGATAGAATTTTTCATGTTACCGGCCCTATCAGTTTACCAAGTATGGTACAATTTATCTATTTGCCTGTTGTTTTCATTGTGTAATGCAGGCGTTGATGATATGGGACCGTGTAATAGTTGTTCCTTTGTTCCTTGGGATTGCTTTCTGCTTACCCTTTTATATTGAAAACAAAAGTGGTTGATCATGTAAAAATAAGTAATCAAAACAATCCTTTAGTGTTTGGAGTCTTGAGCTAATTTTTCTTCTTTTTTTAGGTTAAGGAATGGTTACACCACTGGGAAGTGGAGTAGAAGAGCTTGAGCCTGATATCGATCTGGAAGCGGAGGAAAGTTTGAGGAAGACGCCGAAGACGGGTAGATTTTTTTCACACCTATCCATTTTTATTGTTTGTTTGGCTGATATGATGTGATTTTAGATATTTTGGGTTTTTAAGTGGTACTTAGGTTGATTCATTAGTGTAGGGAAAATAAGTATTTTTTGTCTCAGATATGACCTATTTACTTATAAATTGGTCCATTTGAGTTCTACTTTATCTCAAACGAGTAAAATGTAAAGGATTCTAATAAGGAACAATTTGTCGCGTCTTCCATAAAGAAACTATTAGGAAATCATAAATTCTATGTTGTATATGGATCTAATTTATTGTATATTGTTTTTGCAGAGCTTCCTCCACGAGCTTTACTCGAGCGACTTGCTAGAGAGCTTCCATGCCGACTGGTAATCCTCATGTCTCTTCTGAATGCATCAGCATTAATTTTGTTGCTTTGGCCAACACATGAGTATATGACAATATGTAGTTTTTTTCTCACGACCCATTTGTAAGATCATTTAAACATGCTTGAAGTAGGGTCTTTATTTGTTCAACTTGGATATGATTCGTGGGCATGGAACCAGAGATCGGTTCTACGTTATTGACATCAACTATTTTCCTGATAAAATGAATTTCATGCCCGGAAATCATGTTTTATTCTTGAGTGATATAATTGTGGATATGCCATAGATGTGGCATTTCATAACTCAAATTGACCCTTTTTAAGTTCCACGGTTACATAAACTCTGATAGGATCCATGGCCTTTGGCAGGGATTGGCTTGATTTACTGTAAATCTAAATTCAAGACTGATATTGCACTTTCAGGTTATGGTAAAATGCCAGAATACGAGAACATATTTACAGATGGTATAATTCTACGACTTACCTTAATAAACACATAATGTTAAATGAGTGTTTGACTGCAAGGATTGGCTTGATTTACTGTAAATCTAAATTCAAGACTGATATTGCACTTTCAGGTTATGGTAAAATGCCAGAATACGAGAACATATTTACAGATGGTATAATTCTACGACTTACCTTAATGAACACATAATGTTAAATGAGTGTTAAACAGTTGGAATTTTGATAAATCAGATTTATTTGTTGACTTTATCTAATGTAGACTCACTACAACTACTTTAATTTTTTCAGGCAAAGTTACTATTGACCGTGATTCTTGATGGACGGAGGAGTTAGGCGTGATCATGCCAAGGCATTGTCGTGGTTTTCGAAGGTTGTGGACAAGTGTGAACAAAGGTCTATTGAGCTTCTTGGAGAGATTTACTTAAGTGGTGTCAAAGTCACTAGAAACTACACAAAGGCATTTGAATGGCTCACTCTAGCATCTAAATAGCAACTTTATTCAGCTTACAATGGGATCAGATATTCATACGCAGGGTCACAGAGCAGAGCAGAAGAACTACACTAAAGTAAGTTTGCTGAAACTTAGTATCAATATATTATGTTTCTTTCTTGCACTCATAAGTTGTGACTTTGATATTTAGTATTCAGAACTGTAAGCTCAATACTATTAGTTTATTGATAAATCAGTTTAGCTATTTTAATAAAAGTAATCATATAAACATATTGCAGGTCACCAGCTTTTATATTACGGGGCACCTTGAGATTCTTTTTCCAGCTGAATACCATAAAGAAATCTTGCATTATTTATATTGTCATTAGGTACTTATCGGTAAAACTTAAGTATGCTTTTATAACTGAAATTCTTAAAAATATGTAGTGAAAATCTTTTTTTTTCTTTTTCTTTGGTATTGCAGGTTTTAACGGGAACACGAGGAAGAAGAAGACTGGCCATAGGGTAAATCTGACTTTTTTCACTTTTAGCCATATTGTTTGATTTTGTTACTTTGGTTAATAAGCTCATAGGCCACTGAATAAGCTGAAAGAAAAGTAAGCTAAGCCGTGGTCATAAGCCGCATATAGGCTGTATATAAGGCGCGGTCACAAGATGTGTATAAGCTGTAGTCTTAAGTCTATAAATTGATTTTATATGCTCCTATTGAGCGACATTCATAGTATCTAAATTGAGATCAAAATGGTTACGCTTTGATTTAGGTTGATTTTTAATTATTGGGGGTTTGTCTTACCTTATTAACCTGATATTGATATCGGAAACGAATAAGCTCATTCTTTCAAGCTTACTACCTAATCAACTTTAGCTTATTTGCTTATGCCAATAAAAGTTTGACCACAGTGACCCTATTGTGTTTGAGGGTTTATAGGTTGTTCTTTACATTTGTTAAACCTGATATTGGTTTAGCTTTTTTATGGGGCTTATCAGGTGATATAGTCAAAATAAGTCCGTTGCAGATTTGCACTATTTGGATAATATCAGGCTTATAGCTTATTGGCATGAATGTTGGTAACCTATAGCATGCTTTAGTTGTTCGTTTTGTGATAACTAACATTGTCTGCTATGTTCCTTTTATTTGACATGCAGCTATAACCAAAGAATTCAGAATGAACCTTGACAATGTGGAGTTTGAAATGTTTGGCTCTTTAAAAAGGTATCTTATACCACATCAATATTAAATAACAAATAGTTACTTGATATGTTTTTGTTATATAATTTATGGTCTTTTTATTGTAGGCCATTGATTGATGGTATAAGAAGAATGCCGTGCAAAGGTGCACATTTAGTATTGTTCTGTCAATATGTTATTTTGGCTGTTTCAGTTTCAATCCTATTTTTGTTAAGCTTTACCTGTTTCCACTCCAATTGAATCTTCCTGTACACGATCCCTAAATCGGTTTTATATACGTGCTGAAAATTTGACAACACGAGTGATTGTTTATAAACTGTAACATGAACATGTGTTAACTTTAAGATAGCGATTTAAGCATATAGTATTAAGATCTAAAGACGAGCTGAACTGGCCATGTACTGATTTGTATGTACCTGTTCTGATAAGGGTTATTCTTCATCTATGCTGTGAGTAGCTACTTTTCCAGCAATCATATTACCATCTGTTTCGAGAATCATTCTGCACACATAATCTAGGTGAACGATCTTGATTATGACATTTGTTCAACTTCCAGATAAATTTGGTTCTACTCACTCTATTCTCGGATAGTAATCTGTGCAAAAATATATTTATAACAGTAAAGGATATTTATAATCTGCTAGAGTCGGCATCGTTTTGGTCGCTTGATCTTACGAATTACCTAATAAGTTATAGTTTGCTTATCCCTTTTTTTGATTATATAATATGTAGTAAATGCCTACATGTCGTACTTAACTAAAAAACTTGCTGACACTTTCTAATTATAAGCTACCAGGCTTACATTTGTTGTTTTTTTCAATTTTTTGTCGATTAATTTTGATTATGGTGACTTGAATGATTGGAAGTTCCTTATGATTCCTCGAGGTAAGTATATTGATGTTTTTTATGTTCTTTGGTTCCTCGAGGTAAAAAACCATCGACAATCAGACGACGCTTATTTTTGGGAAATCTACTCACTTTGACAAAATACCAGATATACTAAATCATTACCTAAATCATTTACAATATACATACTAAAATAACTATATATCATTTTAACAAATCTGATACACCAAATTAAATTTGTTAAAATGATATCTGTAGGTTTTATAGGGAAGTTAATGATGTGGTGTTCCTATGCAGTTTTGTGTTTTAGCTGGGTCTCAAAGACTTCCGGTTGAGGGACTATGTATGAAAGCTGATAAGAAAATAAAAGGGGTTATTGCTTCTTCAACCGAAGGATAGAAGCCATGTGATACAAAGGATGGCTCACGAAGAGTATGGACAACAATCGTCTGGGTAATAATTTTTAACTTATACCTTACATATTTTTAATAACTTAAATCATGATTTGTTACATAGATGTAGTCTACCATAAATCTTAGGTATGTTACATATAAATGTGTCGTGGGGCAGTTAAGGTAGCAGTTTAAAACGGGTTTAGGTTGAAAAGAGTCACTTGGTATTGGTACAAAAGGGTTGATCCGGGTTTAGTTGACCAATAAAAGTGATCATCATTATGTTTTATCAAAGAACAACGAGCTCTCAATTGATTATTATTGTTTGTTTTCAGTATCTACCCATTCCTTCTGTCATGACCAAAGGGGTGGAGTTTTCTTCATAACATTGTCAATGGTTCCTTGCATACCAATAAAGCCAATGCTGGCAAAATATATCTCATCTACTGCTATTATTCTTCTTTTCGGAAAAAATGGTGTTATTCATAAAATAATTAAAATGTTTCTGTTATAGAATTACTAATGGATTCCTCAGTGTTGAAGCTTTTTCATGGAAAAGCACTTACTTGCTAATTTAAGTAAGTTTTGTTTATTGTATCTGATAATTTTAACATCCAGATATTATTATATTTTCTTTAACCAAATCTGAACATATGTGCTTTATAGATATGATGGTCAGCGGGTACAAATTCACAAGTTATCTAATGGATCTATAAGTGTGTTTCACGAAATGGAGACGACACAACATCATATATATACTGATGTAATAAGTATAATAAATGATGTCTGCAAATCTGACACTGTGACTTTCATAATTGATGCCGAGGTATATTTTCTTATCGTAATAGTTTGAATAGTGTTTTACATATATTTTAGATTAAGGGGTTCTTTAAGAATTGTTAGATGCTTAATCATACAATCTGTTTTCTTTATTTAATTGGATTAAGGGTGTTTGGATTGGCCTGTGATACCTGCTTTGAGGGTTGTTTGGAACAGTTAGCTTACAACCACTACTATTAACGAGTTCCTGAAAACCATGTTACAACATCTTTGTATGTTAGAACATCTTTTTATGTTAGTGACCTGAAGTTTTAAGGGGTGTTGTGGATAGACCAACTGTTAGAAATCTGAAGTTAGCAAGTCGAACTTTGTACCCATATTTTTTTTTACAGATGAGTGGATTTGAGTTATGTTTTATCTCTGACCAATAATTGATTGAGTTAAATAGAAATTTAGCTAGAAAGAAGAGTCATATGGGTCGAAAGTCATCATAAGTGTATCCAAATGCATAATAATACAGTTCTTTTAATCATAATACTTATGCTAATCATTTATAAAGTAAATAACGTTTCGTGGTCGGCCCAACCTGACATGTTTTGACCGGCACTAATATGTACCCATTTTAACCTGTTACACTATAAGTAAATTTGTTCATCTCAAAGATTATAGCATAGCCTACATTGCTAACTTATATTTGGTCGCTCTATATAGCTGTGTTCCAACATTTTTATGTAGTTACTTTAACCATAACACCTTACTTTTTTTGGTTATGTTGCAATTGATTTTTGTAGGTGATTGTTGGTGGCTTTGCTCCTTCAAGTCAGAAACATACAAAATTGCAGGTAACGAGGCAGCAGTTGTAGTGAGTCTTCCAGAGGAGGGCTCAA
Source organism: Chrysanthemum lavandulifolium (assembly GCA_022545495.1). Classification (NCBI taxonomy): domain Eukaryota; kingdom Viridiplantae; phylum Streptophyta; class Magnoliopsida; order Asterales; family Asteraceae; genus Chrysanthemum; species Chrysanthemum lavandulifolium. Next base: position 26,472,530 of record CM040245.1, on the reverse strand, counting down.
CAACCCTCTTGATCACGGCAACAATAGCAATGCACAAGATATGGCCAATATGCCTTGGAGAAAAACCTCAGATCATCATGTCTGATGTATGCACACAAACCCTCTATTAAGTTATTTATGTATCCTTACGTTATTTTTTGTTAAGGCAAGTATTGTTGAAACTTACAAAAGATAAGAAATTGTTGTAAAATTGAAATGTACATATTTTTGTTGTTGTAGTTGGATGATGCAAGAAAAGGGCAGGCTGGTGAAGTCTAAAACTGTAATTGCCTTCATTTATTCTTGCAATGGACCATCCGCTATTTAAACTTTGAAGTTTGATGAGCGATATGTACTTTCATGTATTTAAACTTTGATGGGCGATAACGGTCATTGCACAATTGAACAAGATCATAAGAGTTGGCATGTTCAGATGAGGCTCATTGCTCAAGTGAACAAGATCCTGAGGGTAAATACTATGTCCAGCAAGTATTCGGTTGAAACAAGTATTGCTCAGTTACAGTTGTGTAATCCAACCCATATAATTTTCCGTCCGATTTTTATATATAACAAAGATTACAAAAAATATTATTGCAATAAGAATCTAAATGATTAACTGCAATGTGTTGCAACCCATACACCACATTTTACCGTTCCCCTTTTAGCTAACATGTTTTGAGATAAAATCATAAAAACATCTCAAATTGATCCATTTATAACTAACTTTTGATCGTGGAGATGTTTTTAATATAAGCAAAATAGCAGTTGTTCCCTGAGATGTTTTTAATATAAGCAAAATAGCAGTTGTTCATTTTAGTGGTGCTCTGACTAATGTGGTTTATTGAATCACTTGGCCCAAAAAACTAATGAAAAAATGAAGAAAGAACGTTCTTTCCTCGAATGTATGGGAAAGGGTCATTTATTTACCTTGAAGGAATGAGAGGAAATGAGGAAATTTGAACCGATGACTACAATGTATGGGAAAGAGTCAGTGGACATGGTAAGTAGCAATTTTTTTACAAAGTGAATACATGCTTATACACGTGAAGGGTGTCTTTTGAAATTTGTGTTAGGATCAATAATCACATGCATACAAAAATAGCTCTAATAAAAAGTATCTATATGGTTTAGATAGTTGTTGCATCCGCTTCTTATTTTAATTATGGTTAATGCTTAAAATGAGAATTTTTGTGTGATACATGGTACATGACTCTCAGGGATTAACTTTCGAATTAGACAAACTCTATATAGAGGCATTAGTCAAACACAAATAGAAACTTGCAGGTCTGCAATAAAGTTGGTATGGGTAAATAATTTCATTGGATGTTTGTATGTTTTCACAATATGTATGGGTTTTTTTTAACTGTATGCCCACTGGTCATTGTAGTGCAATACTCAAGTGCACTATAATTCATCTAAAAAATGCCAAATAAAAAGTTTAATATGGACTTTATAGGAAGTAGATCCAGTTCTGCTCATCAAAAAACAATCACATAAAAAATAACAATCCATCTAAAAAATGTCAAATAAAAAGTTTAATATGGACTATTTAGGAAGTAGATCCAGTCTTGTTCATCAAAAATAATAATCTAAAAAATAACAATTCATCTAAAAAAATAAGTTTAATATGGACCATATATGAAATAGATCCAGTTTTGCTTATCAAAAAACAATCATCTAAAAAATAACAATTTATCTAAAAAATGCCAAATAAAAAGTTTAATATGGACCATATAGGAAGTAGATCTAGTTCTGCTCATCAAAAACAATGATCTAAAAAATAACAATTCATCTAAAAAATGTCAAATAAAAAGTTTAATATGAACCATATAGTAAGTAGATCCAGTCCTGCTCATCAAAAAACAATCATCTAAAAATACCAATTCATCTAAAAAATGCCAAATAAAAAGTTTAATATGGACCATATAGGAAGTAGATCCAGTCCTGCTCATCAAAAAACAATAATATAAAAAATAACAATTCATCTAAAAAATGCCAAATAAAATGTTTAATATGGTCCTTATAATAGGAAGTAGATCCAGTTCTGCTCATCAAAAAACAATCATCTAAAAAATAACAATTCATCTAAAAAATGTCAAATAAAAAGTTTAATATGGTCCTTATAATAGGAAGTAGATCCAATTCTGCTCATCAAAAAACAATTAACTACAAAATAACAATTCATCTAAAAAACGCCAAATAAAAAATTTAATATGGACCATACACCATACAAGAAGTAGATCCAGTTCTGCTCATCAAAAAACAATCATCTAAAAAATAACAATTCATCTAAAAAATGTAAAATAAAATATTTGATGAGGACCATATAAGAAGTTGATCTAGTTTTGCTCATAAAAAACAATCATCTAAAAAATAACAATTCATCTAAAAATGCCAAATAAAGAGTTTAATATGGACCATATAGGAAGTAGATCCTGCTCATCAAAAAACAATCATCTAAAAAATAACAATTCATCTAAAAAATGCCAAATAAAAAGTTTAATATGGTCCTAATAGTAAGTAGATCCAGTCCTGCTCATCAAAAAACAATCATCTAAAAAATAACAATTCATCTAAAAAATGCCAAATAAAAAGTTTAATATGGTCCTTATGGGAAGTAGATGCAGTCATGCTCATCAAAAAACAATCATCTAAAAAATAACAATTCATCTAAAAATGTCAAATAAAAGTTTAATATGGACCATATAGGAAGTAGATCCAGGTCCGCTTCATCAAAAACAATCATCTAAAAATAACAATTTATCTAAAAATGTCAAATAAAAGTTTAATATGGTCCTTATAATAGGAAGTAGATCAGGTCCCGCTAATCAAAAACAATCATCTAAAAAATAACAATTCATCTAAAAATGTCAAATAAAATATTTAATATGGACCATATAAAAGTTGATCCAGGTTTTGCTCATAAAAACAATCATCAAAAAATAACAATTCATCTAAAAATGCCAAATAAAGAGTTTAATATGGATATATAGGAAGTAGATCCCGCTCATCAAAAACAATCATCTAAAAAATAACAATTCATCTAAAAAATGCCAAATAAATTTTTTAATATGGTCCTTATAATAGGAAGTAGATCCAGTCCTTGTCGTCAAAAAACATTCATCTAAAAAATAACAATTCATCTAAAAAATGCCAAATAAAAAGTTTAATATGGTCCTTATGGGAAGTAGATCCAGTCCTGCTCATCAAAAAACAATCATCTAAAAAATAACAATTCATCTAAAAAATGCCTAATAAAAAATTTAATATGGACCATATAGGAAGTTGATCCAGTTCTGCTCATAAAAAACAATCATCTAAAAAATAACAATTCATCTAAAAATGTCAAATAAAAAGTTTAATATGGTCCTTATAGGAAGTTGATCCGTCCTGCTCATCAAAAATAATCATCTAAAAAATAACAATTCAACTAATAAATGCCAAATAAAAAGTTTAATAATTACCATATAGGAAATAGATCCAGTTCTGCTTATCAAAAAACAATCATCTAAAAAATAACAATTCATCTAAAAAATGCCAAATAAAAAGTTTAATATGGACCATATAGGAGGTAGATCCAGTTTCTTAATAAAAACAATGATCTAAAAATCACAATTATCAAAAAAATGCCAATTAAAAGTTTAATATGGACCATATCTGAAGTAGATCAGGTTCGCTCATCAAAAATATCATCTAAAAATAACAATCCATCTAAAAATGCCAAATAAAAGTTTAATATGGACCATATAGGAAGTAGATCCAGGTCCGCTCATAAAAACAATCATCTAAAAATAACAATTCATCTAAAAATGCCAAATAAAAATTTAATATAAACAATATATGTAGTAGATCCAGTCCTGCTCATAAAAAACAATCATTTAAAAATAACAATTCATATAAAAAATGCCAAATATAAAATTTAATATGGACAATATAGGAAGTAGATCCAGTGCTACTTATCAAAAATAATTATCTAAAAAATAACAATTCATCTAAAAAATGCCAAATAAAAAGTTTAATATGTAACATATATGAAGTAGATCCAATCCTGCTCATCAAAAACAATCATCTAAAAAATAACAATTCATCTAAAATGCCAAATAAAAATTTAATATGAACCATATAGGAATTAGATCAGGTCCGCTCATCAAAAACAATAATCTAAAAATAACAATTCATTTAAAAATGCCAAATAAAAGTTTAATATGAACCATATAGGAAGTAGATCCATCCTACTAATAAAAACAATCATCTAAAAATAACAATTCATCTAAAAATGCCAAATAAATAATTTAATATAGACCATATAGGAAGTAGATCCAGGTCCTACTCATCAAAAACAATCATCTAAAAAAAACCAATTCATCTAAAAATGCCTAATAAAAAATTTAATTTGAACCATATGTAAAGTAGATTAGGTTCGCTCATAAAAACAATCATTTAAAAAATAACAATTCATCTAAAAATGCCAAATAAATTTTTAATATGAACCATATATGAAGTAGATTCGGTCTATCATCAAAAACAATCATCATCAAAAACAATCATCTAAAAATGCCAAATAAAAGTTTAATATGGACCATATAAAAGTAGATCAGGTTCGCTTCATCAAAAATAATTATCTAAAAATAACAATTCATCTAAAATGCCAAATAAAAAGTTTAATATGGACCATATAGGAAGTATATCCAGTTATGCTTATCAAAACAATCATCTAAAAATGCCAAATAAAAGTTTAATATGGACCATATAAGTAGATCCATCGTGCTCATCAAAAACAATCATCTAAAAATAACAATTTATCTAAAATGCCAAATAAAAGTTTACTATGAAGCATATCTGAAGTAGATCCAGTTCTGCTCATTAAAAACAATCATCTAAAAATAACAATTCATTTAAAAATGCCAAATAAAAGTTTAATATGGACCATATACGAAGTAGATCCAGGTCTTGCTCATAAAAACAATCATCTAAAAATAACAAATCATCTAAAAATGCGAAATAAAAGTTTAATATGGAGCATATAAGAAGTCGATCCAGGTTATTGTTCTTCAAAAAGAATCATCTAAAAATAACAATTTATCTAAAAATGCCAAATAAAAAGTTTAATATTAACCATATAGGAAGTAGATCCAGTCCTGCTTATAAAAAACAATCATCTAAAAAATAACAATTTATCTAAAAAATGCCAAATAAAAAGTTTAATATGGACCTTATAGGAAGTAGATCCAGTTCTGATCTTCAAAAACAATCATCTAAAAAATAACAATTCATCTAAAAAATGCCAAATAAAAAGTTTAATATGGACCATATAGTAAGTAGATCCAGTCTTGTTAAAAAAACAATTATCTAAAAAATAACAATTCATCTAAAAAATGGCAAATAAAAATTTTAATATGGACCATGTAGGAAGTTGATCCAGTTCTGCTCATCAAAAACAATTATCTAAAAAATAACAAATAAAAAATTTAATATGGACCATATAGTAAGTAGATCCAGTACTGTTGGATCACGGCCTGAGGATGTAGCTGAGATAAAGGAATTTGCCGAATGGATATTGAAAGTAGGAGATGGAGATATTGGAGGACAACACGACGGAGAGGTTTTGATAGATATACCTGAAGATATTCTAATACATAAACTAATGATCCCGTACAATCTATTATAGATTTCACTTACCCAAACATTTTGGATAACATAGCTGATCCGTCTTACTTCCAGTAAAAGGCCATTCTTGCTCCAACCAATGAAGTGGTTGATAGTATTAACGATCATTTGCTTCAAACCTTTCCTGGTGAAGAAATGGTTTATCTTAGTTGTGACAACATAGATAAAAATGATTGTGGTGGTGCTATAGACCAAGCCGTCTTTTCACCGGAATTTATCAACGGTTTAAAATTTTCGGGTGTCCCAAACTATAGGCTCGCATTGAAGGTCGGTGTCCCAATAATGTTGTTGAGAAACATTAATCAATCACAAGGTTTATGTAATGGGACAAGGCTTCAGTGACTAAATTAACGTGCGTCTATTCAAGCCAAAATAATTAACGGGACACATTTTGGGAATACGGTTATACTTCCAAGGTTGAAAATTACTCCATCGGATAAACATTTACCACTCAAGATCGTGCATGCAAACAATTTCACGTGTCGGTTTCGTTTGCCATGACGATAAACAAGAGCCAAGGACAATCACTTTCGAAAGTTGGTTTATACCTACCACGCCCTATTTTCATACACGGACAATTATATGTCGCTCTTTCACGCGTAAAAGCAAAAAGGGTTTGAAGGTTGTTAGTTCGATGCCGATAGTAATTTATTAAAGACGCTACAAATGTAGTCTATAAAGAGGTTCTTCACGGTCTTTGATCGTTATCAACGGTATGTTGGATATTCACTTAATGTGATACTAATTTGTTTTTACATGTTTATTGTAATTCACACAAATGTTTTACTTACACATTCTTTTCATGTTTGTTAGGTTCTCGATTTAATTTTTATTGCCTTACCAATTCATCTACTTCCCACTACATAGGCTTTCTTTTTGAAGGCTGTCAAGATTGAAGACCACGTGAATGGCTGTTTATTACATTATTACTTACAATAATTGTACTCTATATTGTACTTGACTTATGACTTCATATTAATAAATAACAGATTCACTATTTGTTTTTTTTCATTATTTTTCTTATTTTGTTTACATACTAATTTTTCATCTTTTTGCAACATCTTTTTTCATCTTATTACTTTTATTATCATCTCATTTATCTATTTTTTAAAAAAATAACCCGGTGTCAACGGGTCTTATAAGCTAGTAATATTATAAATGAAAATATTACCAATTTTACAATATCAAGTTTAAAATATACTAAAAGCTAATGTCCCAATCTTTTCTTTAATCAACCTAGTGGGAAAGAAAAGAGTTGACGCCCATTTTTTTTAAAGGTAATGTTAAAATGGTAATTCTGATATTTTGACTTTGGAATATTGAATGAGCTGTGATATTTTGACTTTGGAATATTGAATGAGTTGTCACTGTTCAAATAACAGATTCAAATAACCTTTGACTTTATTTTAAAACTCGTGAGTTTTAAACATATTTGGTTATTAACCATATTACGGTATTTCTTTTCAATTCTCACTTCAATTTTAATTTATAGTCATTTCTTTCTAATTTTATTTAATGGTTCTTTTTCTTCTCTTCTCACACTCATTTAAAGTGGTTGGAAGACCAAATACTAGAGCAAATAGAGAAAACATTGCAAAAGAAGTCTAGCATAAGCAATAAGTTCATCCACATTTGATACACAAATACAGGTGCACCCTCAAATAAAAAACAGTAACTTGTTTTAGCAGAAGGCATAATTACGTATATAATCCAATCTAAACATCAAAAAGTCATATCATATGTACCTAAAATACAAGTTTTGAAAGCATGATATACAATGTCAAGTAGTTAACGTGTGTTTTGGGTTGTTGAATGAACAGTGATGTGAAAACGCACAATATACACACAGTGAAAAAGGAGGAAAGGAAAAATGTTGGTTAGTTTGATTAAGCTGAATGAAATGATGATATAGAGTATTTAAAGACCCAAAATAGACTTTGGTGCCTTTTTACAAATGCTAACAACTACTTAACGAGTACAATCCCTGAACTATACAAGTTTTACATGTTCAGCCCCTGTAGCTATTTATCCTACTTCTTTACTTCCACACTCCCCCTCAAGTTGAGAGTGAGAAGATGCTTGAACTCCTAACTTGGATAGGAAATGGTTGGGTTGATCAACAGGTAGAACTTTTGTGAAAACATCTGCTAATTGAGTCTTTGAAGGAACATAAGAAGGTATAACAGATCCTGCCTTTAGTTGATCCCTGACATAATGGCAGTCCACTTCAATGTGTTTTGTTTTGGCATGGAAGACAAGGTTAGCAGCTATGTGAATTACATCCTGATTGTCACACTTCAAATCCATTGGTCCTAGGTCTTTGAGTCCCAAATCTTTTAGTAAGGAAACTAGCCATGTAACCTCACAACAGGTGATGGCCATAGCCCTGTACTCAACCTCTGCAAAGGACCTAGAAACCACACTTTGCTTTTTGGATTTCCATGAGATTGGAGAATAACCAAGTAGAATACAGTAGCCAGTTGTAGATCTTTTTGTCATGGGGCAACTTGCCTAATCTGAATCACAATAAGCTGTTTGGTGGACTTCAGAGCTATTGGCTACAAGAATTCCTTGACCAGAGTTCTGCTCAAGATATCTCAATAGATGTTTGGCTGCCTGCATATGGACAGATGTAGGCTGCTGCATAAATTGACTGAGACATTGCACAATGAAGCAAATGTCTGGTCTGGTAATTGTTAGGTAGATTAGCTTGCCAATTATTCAGCTTGTAGCTTAACATGTTGATCCATGGGAAGTTTATAAGGTTTGGAGTTTAAGACACCAACTTCTTGTAAGAGATCCATTGTGTACTTTCTTTGGGAGATGAATATACGTGGGGCACTTTTAGAGACATCCAAACCCAAAAAATAACTCAAATCACCCAAGTCTTTCATATGAAATTGAGAACTCAGTTGACTTTTAAGAGCTTGAATCTGCTTTGGGTGAGTGCCAGTGATAAGTAAGTCATCCATATAAACAAGTACTGCAGTGAATGACTTAGAATCTTTCTTTGTAAACAAGGAATAATCTGCTTTTGATTGCTGATATCCAAATGATAGTAATGCATATGAAAGTTTAGCAAACCATTGTCTAGGTGCCTGTTTGAGCCCATACAAAGACTTTTTGAGTTTATAGACTTGAGTTGATCTCTCTACATTCTTAACACACTCCCCCCTATATATCCCATTGGAAATTTCATATACACTTCCTCAAGAAGATCTCCATGCAAGAAGGCATTTGAAACATCCATCTGACACACATCCCAATTGTTCATTGCTGCTACAGCTAAAAGAGCTCTAACTGTAACCATTTAGGCTACTGGAGCAAAAGTTTCTTTATAGTCTACTCCCTTTCTTTGTCTATTACAATTGACTACAAGTCTTGCTTTCTTTTTCTCAACTGACCCATCAGCATTAAGCTTGGTTTTGAAAATCCAATGGCAGTCTATAGCCTTCTTTGTAGGTGGAAGAACAGTGACCTCCCAAGTACCATTATTTTAAGAGCTCTTAATTCATCATTCATTGCTTGACACCAGTCAGGTTGGACTATAGCTTGCTTGAATGAAAAAGGTGTGGTCTGAGAAAGAAGTGCAGTAATAAATGCCTGAAATTGTGAAGTTGTTGGAGTGAGAGAAACTTGATTAGCTCTAGGTGCGTAAGATAAGACGTGAGTAACAAAGTCTTGTAGCCAAGAAGGAGGATTGTGAGTTCTAGAGGATCTTCTAGGCTGAGGTTGAGAAGTAGTGGTATTTTGTACAGGTGGGATAGGTGAAGTGTTTGGAACAGGTTCAGATGGTGAGATAGGTGAAGTGTTTGGAACAGGTTCAGATGGAGTGTTTGTGTTAGTTGTAGTAGTGGACACAAACACATCATACCAATAGTTGCCATTAGAACTGGGTGAGGGTAGAGGATGTAGCAAATGTACCATTTGAGGGTTTGAATATGGAAACACATGCTCATAGAATTGGACATCTCTTGACACAAACTTCTTCTTAGTCAACAAATTCAGCAATTTATAACCTTTTTGATGCTGAGGTAGCCCAAAAAGAGACAAAGAACACCTCTAGGAGAGATCTTATCAGCATTTCTATCAGGATTACTAGCCATTGCCAAACATCCAAACCCCCTTAAGTGTGTATAAACTGGTAGCTCATTAAGTAGAACCTCATAAGGATTTTTATGATTAAGCACAGAAGAAGGAGTTCTATTTATCAGATAAACAGCAGTTATGACACAATCTCCCCAGAAAGCCAAGGGTAGATGAGCATGAAACCTTAGAGCCCTTCAACCTCTAAAATATGTTGTGTTTCCTTTCTACTCTCCCATTCTGTTGAGGTCTATCCACATAGGATGTCTGATGTTCAATTTCATGATCAGCGAAGTAAGGGCTTAAAGTTCCCTTAAGAAATTCTAATGCATTATAAGACCTTACCACTTTCACTCTCTTATTAAACTGTATTTGGACAAAAGCAAAGAATGTAGGCAAAACAGAACAGACATGAGACTTTTGTACCAATAAGTATAGCCAAGTAGCTCTACTGCAGTCATCAACAATGGTAAGAAGGTATCTGAACTTACCATTGGTAGGTACTAAGGCCCCCAAATGTCTATGTTAATAAGATGAAATGGTTCTTTAGCATGTGACTCACTTAGAGCATAGGGTAGCTTAGCAAACTTAGCCATTGGACGTGAAAGACAAGCATCCAATTTTTCATTTCTTTTCACAACAGAAGTACAAGGAACATGTTTAAGACTAGAATCAGACAAATGACCTAATTTATGATGCTATAAAATTGTAAGAATCTACAAAAACACTGGCAGCAAACTTATTATTGACAAAAGTAGAGTAAATGGAGAACAAACTGCAATCTTCCATTGCAGTCACCACCACAGATTGTAGTTTGGTATGAATTTGATCAAGTGTAACATTAGGAAGATGATAGAGTCTAGCTTTTCTCTTACCCAATCCTAGTACCTTCCTGGTTGTCAAGTCCTGTATCACACATAATTGTGGATAAAAGGAGACAAAGCAGTTGTTATCTTGAGTGATAGGAACAGATAACAAACTAAACTTGAAGGATGGTACAACAAGTACATCTTTAAGCAGAATGTTATTCTTAAGTTGTACATTGCCTATTTGAGATATCAAAGATGTTTGACCATTTGGAAGAGTAATTAGTGGTTTGAACTTTAGAGTTTTAAGTTCAAGCATATCATTAGTCGCAGGGGTCATGTGATCAGTTGCACCAGTATCTAAAATCCATCCTTGTATTACAAGTGTAGAAGTTGAAAAACAATAGTCCAAGAAATACATGCAACACAATCTTTGTCCAACTCCTCATCTATGTCTGTAGGAAATTTGAAGCCTCTTTGAGCAAACTGTGGCAATCTTCTCATCAATTGCTCAAATTTATTTGAAGTAAACATAATATGCCCAATCTTCTCATGCAGACCTTCTTGGTTGTGCAACATTCCCTGATTTGACCACCACTTTTACTTTGTTCTTCAACTGATTCTGCTTATACTTATGATGCTAAACTGGATATCCAACCTTCTCCCAACACTTGTCTGGAGGATCCCACTTGAAATCACAAATTCAACACTTATCTTTGTTATCTGATTTACTATACAATGCAGTTGTCTCAATCAAAGAACCTGAACCACTATTAAAAACTTCTCTTTAAGACTCTTCATGTTGTAACAAAGCACATGCAGACTCAACAATGGGCAAGGGTGTACTCAGAAGTAATTGGCTTCTTTGGGCAGCAAAGTGATCATCCAGTCCATTGAGAAACTGGAAAAGCCTTTGCTCCTCTTTGTGAGTGTTAATTGCATCCAAGAACAAAGTGATTTTTGTTGTAATTCTAGGCAAATCAACCATTGAATCCAATTCTTCCCAAATACACTTCATCCTAGTGTAATACTCACTTATGGGTTGCCCCATCTGCACAGTATCATAAGTTTTCCTATTCAACTTATACTTTCTAGAACCATTAGTCAAAGCAAATCTTCTCTCTAATTGCAACCAAATCTCATAAGCAATATCAACAAACATAATGGATTTTGCAATTGAATCAGTAAGTAACAGAAGACATTAGCCAACTAATCACCATATTATTGCATGTATCCCATTGATCAGCAAGATTACCTTTAGCAGCTCTAGGAATAGTACCTCTTATGAATCCTATCTTGCGTTTGGTAGAGAGTCCAATTTCAACAGATCTTCTCCATGATCGATATATAGTTCTGTGCGCCAATCAGCTTTTCTTGAATAGGAAAAGAACCAGGACCATCAGCAGGGTGCAAGAACAAAGGATCATAAGGATCAACAGGAGCCATTACTACTTTGCAAAAGCTTTAACTAATCAGACTCACAATCCACTCAATCTTGAACACTTTGACAGCAAGAACAACGATTAACAGATCAATTGATTAAATTACGTATAAATCAACTGAATTAACCATCAAGATCAAAAAAAGAACATCAAATGGAGGTGAAATGTGATGAGTGTAACAGAGTTGATCACTGTTCAAGCTCTGATACCATGTTGAGTGAACAGTGATGAGAAAACACGCAGTGAAAATACACAAGATACACACAGTGAAAAGGGAGGAAAGGGAAAATGTTGGTTAGTTTGATTAATCTGAATGAAAGGATGATACAGAGTATTTAAAGACCCAAAACAGACTTTGGCGCCTTTTTTCAAATGCTAACAACTACTTAACAACTACAGTCCATGAACTATACAAATTTTACATGTTCAATCCTTGTAGTTATTTATCCTACTCCTTTACTTCCACATGGGTAGATATGCTATTATGATGTTTGAGTTAGATATATGTGAAATTGTAATAAAAGCATGATACTCATCAAAATAGCATTTTCATGTGCCATCCTTACGAATAAGAGCACGAGAGCATGTTGAGGTAATCATATCCTAAATAGCATTCTTAAGACTCATCTTTTCTTCATCTTCTAACATCCATTAACTAGTTATAATCTTGAAAATTAATTTTGCTTTAGGAAATACGAGAACCACAACTGTAGCATGAGCAAAATATGTGAAATGTATCTAATCATCCCTGTTTTTTACAATTGACTTTTCTATTAAAATTAGAAGCCCGATAACTAGGCTAGTGTGTTTGGCAAAACTATCACTGTTAGAAACCAGTAGGTTTAATTTTACGTTTTTACACTTCTTTCAGTCACATTTCGTAAACTGGCGTTTAAACAAAATAGAAGCAGTGATTTTTATGCTCCTATATTATTTAAGTAGCACTTGTAAAACTAACATTTACCGGTGTTTAAACAATATCCAAAACGTTACATGCTAATGCCAAAAAAAAGTTTTAAATTTTACCCGCTAAACGCTAGTTGCTCCAAAACAAGTCAAAATACTGCGCACATAGTGGCTAGTTATTATTAGTTAGCAATTAATATAGAAACTAGTATTTAATGACGAGTTTATATTCCAACCAAGCGGATAACCGAATTTCAAATCTATACAAATAAATCAAATTTTAATTAAAGTTCATGCAACATACAAAATTCATTTGATTAAACTATACCACCAATAAAACTCACCTCGATATAGTTACATCTTGTTGGAATCACTCCTAAACCATAATCAAGTGTTAGTAATTAATATGTAATAGTTAGCTTTATTATGGCCTTTATGTTTGTTATTAGCCTTAAGCTTATGTAGAAGGCCCATGAGCTTAGGCCCAAGCCCATTAAAGAAAGGATGGAAACTAGGAGTGTTGCCCTAGTTTTCCTCCTATAAATACCTTATGTAAACCTTCATTTGAAGGTTGGTTGTTCAAGTTATTCTCTCATCACATACTCTACGCGTAACCGGTCTTACTTTATCGTGTGTGTGTTTGGTTCTTGTTCAATCGCCTTATCTCTTTCTATATTACTTGTGTTTGTAAAACTAGTGACCTAACAGTGGTATCAATCGCCTACTAGTTGGGTGAATCGTATTTGTTTTTGAAGTGGGTTTCGTCCCACGCTTAAAACACACGTTTGATACTTTGGTTCGCTTAAAAACTTGTTTTTACACTTTTTAATCCAAGATTCTTGTACTTTCAACGCTTTAAGGTGTTAAAATACTTGTTTTGGCAAAAGTTTCAAACTTTACGCGTGGATCTAAGTTTTAAGCTTGTTTTTGTTCGTGGGTATCGTTTCACGATAACTGTTTTGAGTGCTTTGGATCATCAAGTTTCACACTTTTGTGTCTTTTGGTGTTATTGAAGCTATTTCATCACACAAAACCGGTTTAGAAACAACTTTGTGCAAAATCATATTTACGAGTAATCCCACGCGTAGCAAAACCCTAAAACTACGCGTAAGATTATCCTTGGTTTGATCTTCATTTTCGTGGTTTACTCGTGTTTTCTTGCTTGGATAAGCCTCGAAAATACGTCAACTTGGATATCTTTTGCACCGTGAAGTGTAAAAGATCACTTGGGATAAAACCCTAAAATTATGCATAAGCATAAGCTTACGCGTAGAAATCCTACGATAATATTTTCTTACGCCTAAGCCTAGTCTTACGATAAGATAATCCCACGCCTAACTTTTGTCTATGCATAACTTTAGCGTCTTTTTCCTACTTACGCCGAAGCTAAATTCTACGCAGAACTTCTAATTGTTACGAGTAACTTTGGTTTTTTTACGCATAAGTGCTACTTGGATTATTGTGATTTCTACGCCTAAGGACACTTCTTCAACAAAGGTTCATTCGACTACAAAGATCCATTTTTACCAACACAAGTTTTCAAATGTCACAACCACCATACTCTAACTATTTCCTTACACTTATCCTCAACGACAACAACAACTAAGTCCACAACATCAACAATGGAATCAACAACAAGCAATTTATCAACAACAATTTAATCAAAACATACTCCACAACTTGGTGCAATTCCCCACCACAAATGGTTCAACCACCGCCAAGTCTTCAAGTTCAACCCTACACAAATGACTTCAATCAACATCCATCAATGAACACTATGAAGGAACCCACTTGGTTTGCAAAGATGTGTGAAGCTTTAAGCGACCAACAATCAATTCATGAGGCTCGATCACTTGATAGACCTCCAATGCTCACTCCGTGAAACTACGATCAATGGGTGATAAGGTTCTTTAGGTTTTGTGATCCAAGAAGCCACATGGAAAGTTCTTAAAGAAGGTTATCTTGGAAGGTCCATTTGAGATGCCTCACCGTCATTGTACCCAGGAGATCCAAATGCCATTCCACCAAGAGATGAACAAACGAACATTGCTATTGTGCGTAATTGAATCCTCAAGAACTTCTACACTATGAAGCGGATGAGCTTGCAATGCAATATATCCTTTTAGAATTACCTAACCCAATTCTTGAAGTGTTGATGCTCAAAAGATCGCAAAGGAAATGTGGGACCACATTCATCTTCTTATGGAAGGATCGGTACTCAATCGGAGGATTTGGAATCCAAAATTTACTTGGCTTATGAACACTTCATGATTGAACCCGAGAGACACTAGAGTCTTATCATCATCGATTTTCGACATCATCAATGATTTGGATAAACACAACATCATCATGCCAAGAATTGCGGTGAATACTAAGTTCCCGAGTAGTCTTGGTCCCGAATGGGAGAAGTATGTCATCTTTCTCCGTCAAGCGAAGAATATGCATCATTCTACATATGGATTGTTGTATGATTACTTGAAGCCTCATGAAAAGGAAGTTGATTGGGAAAGGATTCTCCGTGCTCAAATTGCTCCACCCACACATCCGGAAAATCAACAACTTGCCTTATATGCTCAACAAAGTTATCCTCTTCAACAAGCAACTCAACCAACCGCCTACCACACCAAACGATCAATCACAACAACCTCAACAAAATCAATTGGTTCCTTACAACAACAACAATGATCAAGCACTTCATAGTCAAACTAATGAGGAATCCGATCCGCTCAAGCATTGCAATGTGGATTTGTTATGATTGCTAATGCTTTTAGCCGTTATACCAACAATCGATTCGCTCCTCATCCATTACACGAAATCATGTGTTGTGAACAATGGACGAGTTGAAGTTCGTAATCGTGGTTATGGTCACAAATGGGAGGTGGTCAAGGATTTAATGCAATGGGTAGGAATAACAATGAGCTCAGTGGTGGAACAGGAAATGCTCGAATGGGTTGAATGGTCTTCGATGCTACAACCGCAATGAGAAGGACATCTGGCTAATGCATGCCCAAAGCCAAGGACTAGGGGCGTGCTTATTTCAAAGAGGCTCTTCTTTTGGCTCTTAAGGATGAAGTGGTGGATCTCTCACAAACAAAGAAATGATCTTTATGGCGTATGCGACTCGAGATGATGATATGGAGGACTTGCGAGGCCAATGCACCGTTATGTTGATGGCTAATATGCATGAGCTACACATGAGTGAAACAGGCCAGTGATGACATCGATGGCTTGTCTCAGTAATTCAACAAACCATCATCATATCTCGAACTTATATCTCCGCCAATATCCGAATCAAGCACGGCTCGATCGCTCAAATGAGTCATCTACATCTCATTCGACGATTTTCAAATAAACCATGTAGTTACATTTGATGATCAAGATGACCTTATGGTTTCCTTTGATAATCAAATTGACTCGTGGTTGTACTGAGGTTCTTCATAATGATCATGTGGTAACTCACGCTGAACAAGCCGAACTATTGCCTCATCCGATTTTGCTCGCCTAATTCAAGACCATCAAATCAAAATGGAGGAATGTTATGCATTAAATAAGGACTTAAAAAGCAAAATGTCTTTTAACCAAGGATTTTGAATGCTTACAAATGCAACTCAACTTTTTCAAAACTCAAGAAAACCGTGAAAAAGGTTTTGAAGCCGCTTTTGCTAAATCTCATCAAAACGAAAAATATTTAGAGAGAGATCGTGATCTAGCCGCCTCGAAGAATGCTTTGTTGTCGAAATAGAACAACTGAAACATGAACATAAAAAGCAAATTAACGCCTCACCTTGAAAATCAAAAGCTAAGGTCGAGTTGTTAACTTCTCCGCATACAAAAAGCATTCAACGAATCGGGTAGATGACCTTCTTGAAGAAATTATCGCTTGCAAAACAAAATTAAAGAGTTTAAACTGTTGTTTACAAAATGGTGAATCGAGAATGACTATTGAAAAGTTTACTTTAAAACCCAATCCAAAAGGATATGGACCAAATCTAGGCGATTACAAACCAAAGCTTTCACTAAAAACATTCAAACCAAATCCTTAAGTTTCCAAAGGCAAAATATAAAATTAATGATATTATGAGTGTTGTTGAATGTCATCGTCAAGAGGAATTAGATGCGTAAGACGAGAGTCGATCAAAATTAAAAGCATTGTTTACAACAAACCTTTTAATTATTCAAAACCGGTCACTTTCGCCACACCAACGGATTCTTCTAACACACCAAGGGTTATCATCAAACACCGAGTCTTCTAATGTTAATCCCCAACCGTATTATGCACAAATTTATGGTCCTTTACCTTCCATCGGTGAAGTAAACTCAAAACATGAAAATCGCAAAATTCTTAGATATTTTGACATTTTCATGGTTGACCTCAAAATTTTACAACATGAGATAGAATATCGCTCAAATCAAAATTGATCATTTTCAATCGCCTCTTGAAGAACAAAGAGACATTTTCAAAAAATCTTTTACCTAACGTTAAAATTTGAAAATTGTGCATTAGCTCGGGGAAAAGGATTTTCATAAGGAACTTGAGTAATGAAGGTCGTTTCGAGAAAACTGAAACATCTATTTCTAATACTAAACGAAAAAAGAAAATGTTGAGAAAAGATGTTGATCGACTCTTGAAAGATGTTATATGTGCCGATATCCAAAATGTTGTGTTACTCTATTCTTTGCCACATGCATCCGATTATATCTCTCGCCGATAATGTTGACTCTGGTAATAGCTGAGAATATTGATAAGATGCTTCAAATCGAGTCTTTAAAAGCTGAAAATGAACGATTGCTTAACGAACTTTCCTATGCAAAACGTCGTCTTAATTGGTGTGAAAAAGATATTCACAATCAACAACTTGGGTTTCAAAAGAAAATCGCTCAGTTGCAAACAAAATCTTTTGATCCTAAAATTGAGCAACTGGATGATCAAAACGTGTCTTTGAAAAGTCAAATCTCAAAATATGAACAAGAACTTGTAAAAGTTAAACAGGAATATGGTGTCATATTTGATTTACTCAATAAGACTCGTCATGAAGCATCCAACGAACTTGATCACTATCTTGCTTACACTAGAGAAGTCATGAATTTTCTTTGGTAATATTCGCTCGAAAATCAAGATTTGATTCACACTATCTCTAAGTTAAGAGAAATGTTAGAAAGTATGAACAAATTCCGCCAACAATCATTAAGAGATTAGCACCAGAACACTTAGTAATCGTGCACCTAGAATCCCACCGCCAAATCTCAAGTTGCTAACGTGCTTCCTTCATCGAACAGAATAGTTGAGTCTTTTCCAAACATCCGCACTTCACGACCTAGAGCACTCAATCAAGAATAGGAAGTTGCGACCTAAGAAAAGATCAATAAGGAATGCTAAAGTAGAAGAACACCCTAGGACTATGAATAAGACTCACGTTGCTTCCACTATAGATGTTGCGTCCGCAAATGTAATAGACATAGTGATGTAACGAATGCTAAACCTTTAAGCACTTTTGATATTCAAATCGATGCACCTTGTGTTATTTTTCGTAAAAGTATGAATTCGATTGTCATGACAAATGTGTTGCTAAAGCTATAATCTCTCGCTTACGGAATCCTAAGAACGGAATACCTCTAGGCCCACTAATCATTCTAAGTCCATTGCTTGGTAGACCGCCTTCTTTAGATTCTAAGGCTAACATTGTTGTCCCCAGTAGCTCAGTTTCACCTCCTAAGAATGTAGTACCACCTAGTGCATTCACTAAGACTAAAGCAAAGAGTAGTTATAGATGGCGAAATGGATATATAACACACTAAGATTTAAATGGATGCCCAAAATCATTAATGTGTGCATGTCTAATATACGCCTTCGAACCTCTAACATTTCGGGTTCCACATCTACTTCTATTCCATCCGTGTAAATGCATGTGTAATCTGGTGATACAGATCATTCTCTGGATTGTTGATAGCGGATGTTCCCGACACACGACAGTAACCTCAAACTGTTATCAAACTTTATTGCAAAGTTCATTGGCACCGCTGTTCGGAATGATCACTGCAGCCTATCATGGGCTACTGAGATTATGTAAATAGGAACATCGAAATCAGCAGGGTTTACTATGTGGAAGGCCTCGGTCACAACTGCTTTCGATGAGGTCAATTTTGTGATGGAGATTTGAGGTTGCTTTCGGGAGAAAACTTGTTTCATTCGTGATCTACAAGGAAATGACCTTATGTCCGCTCGCGTAATTCTAGTCTCTACACTATCTCTATGCAAGACATGGTTGCTTCATCTCCCATCCGCTACTTTCAAAGGCAACATCAACAAAACCGGCTATGGCACCGTCGTCTCACATCTAAACTTTCAAACCATCACCAACCTTGCTCGACACAAACTAGTTGAAGGTCTCCCACGATTCCGATATTCAAAAGATCACCTTTGCTCACCGTGAACAAGGGAAAAGCACTCGTGCTCATTTTCCTTCAAAGGTGGAACACGCTCTCAAAGATGTGCTTCATCTTCTTCACATGGATTTGTGTGGCCCGATGCGTGCAAACGATCAATGGCAAACGCTACATCTTAGTAATTGTTGATGACTACTCACGATGGACTTGGGTCTATTTTCTTCAAGCAAAGACCAAGCTCCACAAATGATCATCACCTTTCTCACTAAAATACATGTTCATCCGCAACACCGTCGTGCTAATCGTAATGCACAAAGGAACCGAATTTGTTAACCAAACCCTTCGTGAATTCTATGAGAAAGTGGGAATTCAAAGATCAAACATCTATTGCACGCATACCGTAACAAAACGGAGTTGTTGATGACGAAACCAACGCTAGTGGAAGTCGCAAGAACAATGTTAATCAATGCTAAACTTCAGACATTACGGGCGTGTCGATTCATCGCATGCTATACTCAAAACCGTTCTATGATCACAAACGCCACAACAAAACACCTTTCGAGCTTGTCCACAACCATAAACCGAATCTCAAACACTTTCATGTATTTGGATCCCTTTGTTATCCGAATAATGATCGTGATGATTTTGGAAAGCTCAAAGCCAAAGTCGACATTGGAGTCTTTATTGATATTGTGAGAATTCTAAAGGTTACCGAATCTGAATCGTCAGACAAAACAGTGATGGAAACGATTCATGCTCATTTTGATGAACTCACGGAAATGGCTTTCGAGTATAACAACTTAGAACCCGGACACAACCGCTTAAACTTCCTCAACCCCCATCATCACCGAACAAAGCCCCAACTAACTCACAACAAATGGAAAGGTTATTTGCTCCTCTATTCAGTGACGATATTGATGAACGTGCTCCGTGTATCCGCTGCCGTTGCTCAACCCGATAATACTCTTATACCGATACACCGCCACAACAACTATTGCGTATGCACCTACACCATTGACTTCAACACAACAGCTTGAACAAACCGCTTCCAACAATGATGAACCGGTGATGATATTCGAATGAAGTACCCCACCGCAGATTTTGATCCAAATACGTTTTAACCCGCTTGCTAATGACATCGCCGCACTGATGTCGCGGAATCATCAACAAACCATTTGAATCCTCGAATCGCACAATGTATACCAACATCAACCTCTACACATCGATGGACAAAAGACCATCCTCCGGAAAATATTATTGGCAACCCGAATCAACCGGCCGTTATGAGACAACGTCTTCACACGATGGTGAACATTGCATTTATGCACTCACCGCTCGCTAACTGAGCCTAAAACATTAAAGACGCAATGACAAAAGATAACCGGATTGAATCCATGCAAGAAGAACTCAACCAATTCAAACGTCTTGAAGTATGGAATCGGTTAAAAGACCAACAGGGTCTACGCTATTGGTCTAAAATGGATTTGGAAAACAAATTGATGTCAAGGAAACATAATCCAAACAAGTCACGCCTAGTTGCTAAGGGTTATCGTCGGGAAGAGGAATAGACTTTGAAGAATCTTTTGCTCGGTTGCTCGCCTTGAGGCTATTCGGATGTTTCTCGTCATGGCTCATATGAACATGACGGTCTTTCAAATGGATGTCAAAACCGCGTTTTCAACGGACAACCGAAGAAACGGTTTATGTCACCAACGGAAGGATTCGTTGATCCAGAGTGCCCGAACCATGTCTACAATCGAACAAAGCTCTTTATGGTCTCAAACAAGCCCCGGGCATGGTACGATAAGCTATCATCTTTCCTCATTGCTAATAATTTCACCAAAAGGTTCGGTTGACCTAACTCTTTTATACAATATCACGGGCACATATCTTAATTGTTCAAATTTACGTGGATGACATCATTTTGGGTCTACACATAAAAGTTTTCAATCGCTTTTGCAAAACTAATGAAGAAAATTTTGAAATGTCCATGATGGGTGAACTTACGCTCTTTCTAGGATTACAAGTTCATCAATCACCCGTGGTATTTTCTTGAGTCACCCAAATATGCCCTTGAATTGTTAAACAAATTTGGAATGAAAACCGTGATACTTATGCCACACCAATGACTCATACCAAGAAGCTAGACGCGATTTACATGGGAAATTAGTTGACCCTACCAAATACCAAAGTATTATTGGGTCTCTCATGTATCTAACAGCCTAGCAAACCTGATATTGTCTTTGCCGCTTATCTATGCTCCCGCTATCGATCGCGACCAACCGAAACCCACCTCTCGAGGCTAAAAGAATCCTCCGATACATCAAGGGAACCATTAACTTGGGGATCCGTATCCGAAGGATTCGGTTTTGAACTAATCTCTTTTTCGACGCCGAGCATGCAGGATGCTTAGACTCACGGAAAAGTACTTGTGAGCTCTACAATTTCTTGGTGATAAACCGTGTCTTGGCAATCAAAGCGAGGATTGTACATCGTTGTCATCAATCGAAGCGAATATGTAGCCATGTCGGCGTGTTGTGCTCAAGTCATTTGGATGAGAACACAACTCAAAGACTATGGTTACACATTTGATGTAATCCGATGTATCATGCGACAATCGAGTGCCATTGCGATCTCGCAACCCGGGTCAAAGACTAAATCAAAACACATCGATCTTCGCTATCATTTCATCAAGGACCACGTGAATGTGGTACCGTTGAATTATACTGCTCGATGCGAATACCAATTGGCGGATCTTCTCACCAAAGCCTTGCCTCCCGCTAGGTTTAATGAGTTGGTCCACCGGATTGGTATGAGGTGTTTGACTCAAGAGGAATTGGATGACCTCTTAAAACAGTCTTAAAAAACCTCAAACACCAAAATCTCTTTTGTAAATAACTTTTCAAAACAAAATACAAAAATATAAAACCGATAAAACAACAAAATATTCTTCTATCTATTTTCTTTCAACATGGCATGTACATTTCTTCCGTCAACACTATAATCTTTCAAAATTCAATATTTTTCCGATCAAGTGTTGAGGGGGAGAAAATTACTTAACTGTTTCAAAACATCTGTGTACTTGCATGTCATATTATCCCGGTTGTTTCTTTTATCAATGGTGGTATACTTTTCTGGTTAAATGACACTACTCCTCGGACTAAAATTTATAACCTTTCATTATTTCTTAAGTCAAGGGGGAGTGTCGTCAAGTTTCTTTCTTAAAATCTTTGTCTGGTAACCAAAATGGAAGTTAAATGGCTTTGTTTGAAAAAGGATGTAAAACCTGAAAAATCAAAAACATGATTAAAGACTAAAATGCCCTTGGAATCGAAAATTATAAAATACGTAAAATACGTTTATAATCATTTAACGAAATTTAAAACTTAACTTACGAATAATTAAAACCTAACTAAAATGTGTACGTGATCGATTTTGATACGACGAAGATTTAACGTCTCGCGTAAACAACTTGGGCCGTGTTTGTTTTGTGTCGTGTGGACTCAAGGGCCGAAGACCATTGGGCCGTGGGTTTTGTTGTGTTCGGTTGGACTAGGCCGAGACCCAACCCCCTCCTCAAGCCCTAAACTAAAAATGATACCACTATAAATATAATGCATTTACAAGAAATTGAAACCCTAGTTTTGTTACCTCTTCTTTTCTTTTTCTCCTATTCGGCCGAACCTTACACATTGGTGTCGAGAGCTTTGTTTTCAAGCAAGCTAAGGTATAACATGTTTATTAGTCTTCGTTCGTTACACCTTATGTATATATATTGTAACTTGTTTCGTTTAGTTGAGTCTTGTGTTTTCTTTTTGTGACCGAGCCGTGTGAACCAAACAAAGACAAACCATAATAATTTAAACCTTATAATTAGTAAAGAGCTTGTTACGTAATAAGTATTATTGAATCGGATCATGTTTAAGTCAAGCTATATAGAACCGAACCATGTATATAATTCGGCTAAGGTATAAAAACATGATAACTTGAATATGTAAAGTACTTAGATGAGCTAGGACTTACGTAAAGTGTTGTAGTTGAAACCCTAGGTTTGAACCGAACCATATAAGAGTTTTGAAAGTGTGTTTAGTAAGTAAGATCATGTGAAACCTAAACCCTAGTTTAATGTGTAAACGTGCATGGGTATAAAATTTGACGTATAACATATATATGAGTAACATATGATTAAGACATAAACGTGTTGAGTAAATAACAAGAGTAATGAGTCATTTATTGACATAACATATAAAGTAAATGCACATTAATATGATAGTAAAAGAATGAGAAAACCCTAGAACATAAATGAGAGTCGATTAGGGTTTGAAACTAAGTGTGTGTTAATTCGTTATTTCTTGTGTGAGTTATGACGTTTAAACTATTTTCACATTTAACCCTAAACTTTAATAAATGACATAATGAACCTTAATCTACGATATTGTTTATAAAACACTTAAGTTTCATTTAATTATAAAACCCTAAAGTATTAAGATCATTAAATACATTAAGTATGAACACCAAATATTAAAAGATCATTTCGACGATTATGGATTCATAAATAACATGTACGACCGTTAATGTGTATAGGTTCGTGAAGAAGGAGTAATCCTTTGCTTTCCGTATTGCCGATCATTTGCATTGGAATAAGGTATGATATTCGACCTTTTAGTAAAGGTTCCTTATAACGCTTTCTTTCCGTTAGCTTTTATATTAGGATTTCCTAAGCCTTTGCTATGAACCCTATTTTGTTATTTGAGTGTTGCTTATCCGAACTTTGATTTTGAATCATAAAACATTTGATTTTGAACTATATGATATGAAAACTTTGACTTTGAAAACATGATTTAATCTTTGATAAAGTATGATCTATGTCGGTTTGACATTCTAATTTGACCTAAGATAGTTTGACACCCGAGCCAAATAATAACTAGTCATGGGGTTCCATGTCCGTGTCGATGATGCACTTCGACATGACTCTAGGGCGATAGAGTGAAGTTCGCCACGCCCTTATCTATTATCCGTTATGAGCTCAAGTTATATTATATTATCAATATATGTTTGTGGGGCGATGGGTGCATCCTAGATCCGTTATATGTTATATATTATATGTTATATGTCAGATGTTATCTCGATGATTGATGTCGTGCATGCACGCCCTTCATAACTCGTAGGTCTCCCTACAAATGTTGCCTTGTGTGATTATGAATATGAATATGAATATGATTATGATATGGCATATGTGTCGGGCTCGAGGTAGTTAGCTATAAACTTATTTTATTATTCGATTTATAATTTGAAATGATTATGATTTTGCTATCTTTCTTTCACTTTATTTCGTAATCGTTTTCGCTTCGTATTCGCTTTTGCTTGTATATCCGCTCACTGGGCTTTTGAAGCTCACCGCATTTCTTTTCTTCCATGGCGGTATCTAAGCATTGAGCCGGGTTTTGCTTTGGGATGAGTCTTGAGTGGACTTACCTTAGAGATATTTAGCTTTGATCTTATGATGCCATTTAAGACTTTATATTTCGGATATTTCATTTGAGTTTATTTTTCATTTGGGACCTATGTATTGAAGTCATTTTGACTTGAATTATTTCAAGATTTATGTTAAGACTTCTTTTGGATATTTATGTTTGCTTTGATATGACACCATTACTTGTGATTCCTTTACCCTTGTCGGGTCGGGCGTTACAATTTATGGCATCGAGCCTGTGTTTACGACTTGTAGTCGACACATGACATATGGAGCCTAGGTTTTGAGACCCTTAGAGCTTAGGATTTGACCGTGAGGATTTGGGTAGACTTTAGGATTCCTTCACAGTACTTCCATTTCGTATCTCACCTTTGTTCATTTTGCTAATCGTTTGAATATCGCTCGATGGTTCGAACTCGTACTACTGTGAGCGCAGATGGAGACGATGATGCTACTAACATTGATGTCTGCGATTGCTAATGCTCTCAACACTCTTTTCCCTAGTCTTACTACACCGAGATGATGGAACAGTGATCAACAACATTCAGAATCGATGGTGCTCGGTAGTGGTGGAGGAAATCAACCCGTCGGCATTCACACTTGGCTCGAGCATTTGGTAAGCTCAAGCCTCTTTCGCTTAGCACCGCCGCTACTCCCACCGAGGCCGAGGTGGATCACCATATTGAGAAGCTATTTGAAGCTTGGGTTGTGGAGACGAGTTTAAGACTCGTTTCACGCATTCAAATTGGAAGGTGATGCTTTAAATTGGTGGAAGGCACTCAAACAAGCAAGAGGAGGAGATGCTTTTGTTGTTACTTGTACCGGACCGAGTTTCGACTATCTTCTATAATCGCATTTCCACGATGTCGAGCAAAGAAAGGTATGAGAGGATTATCGCAATCTACCAAACTTGATCATGAGAATTCCAATGAGTACATGAGTAGGTTTATGAGGTTGGTAAGTTTTGTGGGAGCGATTGATGGAGATGGTAGGCGCAAGCTAAGCACTTCAAGTGGGGGATCAAGAAGTGGGTGTTGGACCGATCGCTTAATATTGAGTATGAGAATGTGTCGGCCGCAATGACGCACTCGTAACATTGAGATCTTTCATGAGGTTTCGGGTTCCAACAAGCGTAATCGCGATGGTGATCGGATTCAAGGTAGGACTCAAGGCAATGATTATAAGGGAAATTCGGTAGGAGTTACGATTCGAGGAGTCAAGTGGATAGGAGTTATGATGATCCGGGTCATCCAGAAGGAATGTTGACTCGGGCGCCCGAGACGAGGAGTCAAGATAATAGAAATCTTGGTAGGAATGGAAATGATCGTCGTAACCAAGGTAACAATAACCAACATTACAACAAGGATCACCACCGAGGATCAAATCGTGGTCGTGCTTCAGATCTTCTCGTCGACAAAGGACACCGAGGTTTTGCCTCCCCACCTATCTCGTACTACTTGTGGAAAGGCTCATCCGGACAAGTGTTTCAAGGCCACCGGTGGTTGTTTTGCTTGTGGCTCCACTACTCACAAGATCAAAGATTGCCCTAAGAAGAACCCGCGATTCCTCGAAACTACATCAAGTCGCCGACTACTACCGGACGTGTTTATGCTACTACTCGTAATCAAAGTGAGCGCATTTCGTGTACCATTACGGGCACTCTTTTCATTGATGATTATTCGTCTTCGTTTTATTTGATACCGTGCCACACACTCCATTATATTTGTCACATTTGCTAAGAAATTTAATATGAAGCCCAAACCATTAACAAATCACTTATCGATTTCTACGCCTATGAAAACCACATGATCATTGATCATAAATACGTTAAGTTTCCTCTTCGTTTTGATGATCGTATTCGCTTTGCAAATCTGTATCCTCTCGATATGGTCGACTTTGATATCATTCTAGGCATGGATTGGTTGGCTTATCATAGAGCTTCAATTGATCGCTATGCTAGAACGGTGATCTTTGGAGACGAAACTTCCCGAATTCGTTTATCATGGTTCTCAACCTCTCAATCTGTTAAACTCATTTCGCTATGAAGGCACGGACCATGATTGCTCATGGATGCCAAGGTTTTCTAGCATCCGTTAAGGACACATCTTTGGAGAGTCCTAACATTGAAAATCTTTCGCTGTCCGTGAATTCACCGACGCTTTTCCCGATGAACTCCCCGGTCTTCCCCGCCTAGAGAAGTTGAGTTTAGCATTGAGTTAATTCACGGTGCCGAACCGATTTCAAAGCTCCGTGATCGTATGGCACCTATAGAATCGAAGGAGTTGAAGGAACAGCTGCAAGAGATGATAGAAAATGGATTTATTCGACCCAATGTTTCTCCATGGGTGCACTGCTTTATTTGTGAAGAAGAAGGATGGAAGCATGCGTCTATGTATCGACTACCGTGAACTCAATCGTATTACCATTCGTAATCGTTATCCTCTTCGCGATAGATGATTTGTTTGATCAACTGCAAGGAGCTAAGTTCTTTTCAAGATTGATCCGAGGTCCGTTATCATCGCCACGTGTGAAGGAGCAAGATGTTCCTAAGACCGCGTTGCATACGGATATGGTCATTACGAATTCCTCGTTATGCCTTTTGGTTTGACAAATGCGCCTGCTGTGTTTATGGACCTAATGAATCATGTTTTCCATGAGTTCCTCGATAAGTTCGTTATCGTTTTCATCGACGACATTTTAGTTTACTCCAAATCAAGAAGAGCATGAAGAACATCTTCGTATAGTTTTGGAGATTTTGAGGAAGAAGAAGTTGTACGCCAAATTTTCAAGCGCGAGTTTTGGTTAAGACAAGTCGCTTTCCTTGGTCATATTGTATCTGGCGATGGTATCACCATGGATCCGTCTAAAGTTGAGGCTATCACTAAATGGCCAAGACCTACGACGTTGATCGAGGTCGAGTTTTCTAGGACTTGTTGGTTATTACCGACGTTTTGTTGAAGGTTTCTCTCGCTTAGCTCTACCCCTAACCCAACTGATGAGGAAAGGTGAAAAGTTTGTATGGACGGATGAACGAGAGAAGAGTTTTGAAGAGTTGAAATGGAGATTGGTGTCCGCTCCTATTTTGACTCTTCCATCTGGTTCTGGAGGATTTCAAATTTACAATGATGCATCTAAGAAAGGATTAGGATGTGTTTTGATGCAACATGAAAAGGTAATAGCTTATGCTTCGAGGCAGCTAAAACCTTATGAGGAGAATTACCCAACTCATGACCTTGAGTTAGCTGCAGTGGTGTTCGCGTTGAAGATCCGGAGACATTACTTGTATGGAGAGGCGTGTGATATATTCATCGATCATAAGAGTCTCAAGTATATTTTCACCGTAGGAACTTAACATGAGACAAAGAAGATGGTTAGAACTTCTTAAGGATTATGACACCAACATTCAAGACCATCCGTAAGGCTAACGAGTTCTTGACGACTTAGCCTAAATCGTGCATTCTTGCAAGTATTAAGTTTGAGCCTAGGATTATTCGTGACTTAGAGAGTTTGGATGTTGAGTTGTGCGACGAGGTTTTGATGGATACCGGGCTAGTATGAAGGTGGAGTCGAACCTTATATCGCAAATTAAAGAAGCTCGTAAAGATGATGGTGAGTGTGGGCGTGGCGCAAAATGTTGAAGAAGGTAAGCAAACGGAGTTTAAGGTTGATAATGACGGTATTGTATGGTATGGAGATAGGCTTTGTGTTCCCAATGATCGTGTACTTCGTGAGAAAGTTATGATCAAGCTCATAGTTCTCCTTTCACTATCCATCCCGGTTCTACCAAGATGTATAGGATTTGAAGCAAGATTTTGGTGGAATGGCATGAAGCAAGATGTGGCGACGTTTGTGTCGAGGTGTATGATTTGTCAACAGTTAAGATTGAACATCAAAGGGCTAGTGGATTGTTACGACCATTAGATATTCCAACATGGAAGTGGGATAAGATATCTATGGATTTTGTGGATCGACTACCTCTTACTCGGAAGAAGCATGATGCGATTTGGGTAGTTGTTGATCGACTAACCAAATCGCTCATTTCTTACCAATCGAAAGGATTATGGTATTGGGAGATTGGCGGAGATTTTTCAGAAGAGATCGTTAGACTTCATGGTACTCCGCATCTATTGTGTCCGATGAGATCGCTTTACTTCTCATTTCGGAAAGGTTTGCAAAAGCTTGGGGTACTCGACTTAATTTTAGTACGGCATTTCATCCTCAAACGGATGGTCAATCGAGAGGACTATTCGCACCTTAGAGGATATGCTAAGGGCTTGTGCTTTAGAATGGACCGCGGTTGGGATGAATATTTATGTTTAGTAGAGTTTGCATACAACAACAGTTGGCATGCTAGCATTAAGGCTGCACCGCTTGAACTTCTTTATGGGAGGAATGTAGAGCACCTACTTCTTTGGGATGAAGTAGGTGAACGCTTGATTGAAGGTCCCGAAATGATTGAGATCACTAATGAGAAAGTAGTTGTTGCTAGAGAAAAGTTGAAGGAAGCTAGGTCTCGCGTAAACTACTCTAGCAACTACATTGCCGACAAGCATCGCCGTGATTTAGAATTTCGGGTCGAGATCGTGTATTTTTGAAAGTTTCGCCGCTTAGAGGTGTGAAACGTTTTGGAATCAAGGGCAAGCTCAGTCCCCGATTTATCGGTCCGCTTGAAATTTAGAACGATAGGAGAAGTTTCGTGATCGATTAGCACTTCCGCCCCGCTTATTGCATGTTCATGACGTTTTCCATGTATCACCCTGGGGATACAACTATCATCCGTTACACGCTGCTTCTTATCCGCTTGATCAAATTCAATCCGATATGTCCTTATCTCAAGAACCGAAGCTATTCTAGAAAGGCAAGAAAGAGTCATGAGAAATAAAGTCATTCCGCTCGTTAAGATTCTTTGGAAAAATCATCCGAACGTGAGGCTACTGGGAAACCGAGAGTCGATGCGAGCTAGTTATCCTCATTTCTTTGAATAGTTTGGTATGTTTTCATTTCGTTTTGTTTATTTCATTTCAATTTTCGAGGACGAAAATTTTTCTTTGTAGGAAGAATTGTAAAACCTGAAAAATCAAAAACATGATTAAAGACTAAAATACCCTTGGAATCGAAAATTATAAAATACGTAAAATACGTTTATAATCATTTAACGAAATTTAAAACTTAACTTACGAATAATTAAAACCTAACTAAAATGTGTACGTGATCGATTTTGGTACGACAAAGATTTAACGTCTCGCGTAAACAACTTGGGCCGTGTTTGTTTTGTGTCGTGTGGACTCAAGGGCCGAAGACCATTGGGCCGTGGGTTTTGTTGTGTTTGGTTGGACTAGGCCGAGACCCAACCCCCTCCTCAAGCCCTAAACTAAAAATGATACCACTATAAATATAATGCATTTACAAGAAATTGAAACCCTAGTTTTGTTGCCTCTTCTTTTCTTTTTCTCCTATTCGGCCGAACCTTACACATTGGTGTCGAGAGCTTTGTTTTCAAGCAAGCTAAGGTATAACATGTTTATTAGTCTTCGTTCGTTACATCTTATGTATATATATTGTAACTTGTTTCGTTTAGTTGAGTCTTGTGTTTTCTTTTTGTGACCGAGCCGTGTGAACCAAACAAAGACAAACCATAATAATTTAAACCTTATAATTAGTAAAGAGCTTGTTACATAATAAGTATTATTGAATCGGATCATGTTTAAGTCACGCTATATAGAACCGAACCATGTATATAATTCGGCTAAGGTATAAAAAACATGATAACTTGATTATGTAAAGTACTTAGATGAGCTAGGACTTGCGTAAAGTGTTGTAGTTGAAACCCTAGGTTTGAACCGAACCATATAAGAGTTTTGAAAGTGTGTTTAGTAAGTAAGATCATGTGAAACCTAAACCCTAGTTTAATGTGTAAACGTGCATGGGTATAAAAGTTGACGTATAACATATATATGAGTAACATATGATTAAGACATGAACGTGTTGAGTAAATGCACATTAATAACGTGTTGAGTAAATAACAAGAGTAATGAGTCATTTATTGACGTAACATATAAAGTAAATGCACATTAATATGATATTAAAAGAATGAGAAAACCCTAGAACATAAATGAGAGTCGATTAGGGTTTGAAACTAAGTGTGTGTTAATTCGTTATTTCGTGTGTGAGTTATGACGTTTAAACTATTTTCACATTTAACCCTAAACTTTAATAAATGACATAATGAACCTTAATCTACGATATTGTTTATAAAACACTTAAGTCTCATTTAATTATAAAACCCTAAAGTATTAAGATCATTAAATACATTAAGTATGAACACCAAATATTAAAAGATCATTTCGACGATTATGGAATCATAAATAACATGTACGACCATTAATGTGTATAGGTTACGTGAAGAAGGAGTAATCCTTTGCTTTCGTATTTACGCTTTTGATCATTTGCTTTGGAATAAGGTATGATATTCGACCTTTTCAAGA
This sequence comes from Chrysanthemum lavandulifolium, assembly GCA_022545495.1. Lineage (NCBI taxonomy): Eukaryota > Viridiplantae > Streptophyta > Magnoliopsida > Asterales > Asteraceae > Chrysanthemum > Chrysanthemum lavandulifolium. Next base: position 26,441,302 of record CM040245.1, on the reverse strand, counting down.
AAGGTTCCTTATAACGTTTTCTTTCCGTTAGCTTTTATATTAGGATTTCCTAAGCCTTTGCTATGAACCCTATTTTGTTATTTGAGTCGTTGCTTATCCGATTGATTTTTGAATCATAAAACATTTGATTTTGAACTATATGATATGAAAACTTTGACTTTGAAAACATGATTTAATCTTTGATAAAGTATGATCTATGTCGATTTTGACATTCTAATTTGACCTAAGATAGTTTGACACCGAGCCAAATAATAACTAGTCATGGGGTTCCATGTCCGTGTCGATGATGCACTTCGACATGACTCTAGGGCGAGAGTGAAGTTCGCCACGCCCTTATCTCGTTATCTCGTTATGAGCTCAAGTTATATTATATTATCAATATATGTTTGTGGGCGTATGGGTGCATCCTAGATCCGTTATATGTTATATATTATATGTTATATGTTGTATGTTATCTCGATGATTGATGTTGCGTGCATGCACGCCCTTCATAACTCGTAGGTCTCCCTACAAATGTTGCCTTGTGTGATTATGAATATGAATATGAATATGATTATGATATGGCATATGTGTCCGGTCTCGAGGTAGTTAGCTATAAACTTATTTTATTATTCGATTTATAATTTGAAATGATTATGATTTTGCTATCTTTCTTTCACTTTATTTCGTAATCGTTTCGCTTCAGATTCGCTTTGCTTGTATATCGCTCACCGGCTTTTGAAGCTCAAACCGCATTTCTTTTCTTCCATGGCGGTATCTAAGCATTGAGCTGGGTTTTGCTTTGGGATGAGTCTTGAGTGGACTTAACTTAGAGATATTTAGCTTTGATCTTATGATGCCATTTAAGACTTTATATTTGAGATATTTCATTTGGAGTTTATTTTTCCATTTGGGACCTATGTATTGAAGTCATTTTGACTTGAATTATTTCAAGATTTATGTTAAGACTTCTTTTGGATATTTATGTTTGCTTTGATATGACACCATTACTTGTGATTCCTTTACCCTTGTCGGGTCGGGGCGTTATAAAGGAAAAGGTGGAGGACCAAAATGTCAAAATATTAAAGTTATTGTAAATAAAACACCTCCCACCTACCTTTATCTTCACATTTATTACTCTTAACCTAAAACATCCTACGATAGAATTGCTCAAGAAACCGTACTTTAGATCATCATCTTGTAAGTGTTTTCATGATCTTAACGATAATACAAGCTAAGGTTTTGAATTTGAAGCAAATCCTACGGCTAAAACGTTAGTTATGCGTGATTATGTGTTCTACGATAAGCGTATGAACACACAATCAATGTGAGTGTGTTTTGGTTGAAAAGAAAGTGTCAAACGTGTTTTTACAACAAGGATACTATTTTTACCTCTAAATCCACCCGTAAACACGAATTGATGGTTTTGAATATTAGGGTTTATGAGTCGATTTGGGTGTTTACAAATGTGAAGAGTTTTGTTCAAAAGATTGTTGTGTAATGTTTATATAATGATGAATTGATGATTTCAAGCTCTATCACCACCCAGAAACTCTAAATGATTAAAAATTTGGAATTAGGGTTTAAAGTTCATAAGTTTGGGCATCTTCGATTCTCCACGATTTAGATGTTATAACTTGGTTTATAGACTCTCACAACATCTTAGAACTACCTTAAATTGTTTGGTGCAAATCCCATGGCTAGAAATTATACGTGTAATTCATAACCCTTAGGGTTTTGACCTATCGTATGACTTTCTACTCATAATCGTTTATCGAATGTTCATGCCATGATTTGTTGTTAAAATGAATTTTGTGTCAATATTGATGATTTGATGAATTTATTTCAAAGCTTCTTTGCGCTTAAAATTCGTAATCAAGGTCATTTGAATCTTTACGCATAAGGATTACCTACGGCGTAGTCAAGTTACGCGTAAGAATAAATCCCACGCATAACTATTACGCGAAGGTTCTACAATGGGACCACGCGTATCCTCGTGAAGGATATGCGTGGCGGTGACCCCACGCATAAGGTCTACTTTACGAGTAAGCCTTACGCGTAAGGTTTATATACGCCACGCGTAAGCTTCCACGCATAAGGTCCCCTTTCCCACGCGTAACATTTCACGCGTAAGTAAGGATCCCACGATAAGCTTTAGCTCACGCGTATGTCATTCATCAAGCACGCTTAACTTTGTCAAAACTACGCCTAAGCCTTGATTGACCTTCATTATGAATTGTTACGTGTACAAACTTGTAAATAAACTAATCATAACGTCACGAATCCAATAATGTCACTAATAAACTTAATCGCTTGATATGTTGTGAACAATAAGTGATAACATAAACTTTAAAACTTAAAGTTAACTAACTCACGAAACATTTCACGGCGTCATTGGACTATTGGACAAACAAGTGACTTAGGACTCGAATAATCATTATCATTGTACATTCAATAACTAGACAATAAGACCTTCGTTGACTAACATTATGTCTTTCGATATGTTGGTTCTTTTGGCTAATGTTATTTCGCATCACGACATGGTCGCTCAAATGAATGTGGATGCACCGAGGTTCTCACTATTGTCGATATCTTCCCAACTGGCTATCCTAGAAAGATTGGAAAGAATAACCTTAGGGTTGACTTTGAAACCTCACTTGCTCGTAATCTTCTTGCTTGATTCTTGTGAATATTCTAAGGAATCATCCCTACCGTAACATGCTCTCACACTGCCATCTGCATGGGAAATCTACATTCGACAACTCGGAATTCTATGCGAGGATCATCGTCAAAGTGCGTTGACACGGTGACACTTAATCACAAACAAGTCACAATCACTCATGCGGACTTACGAGTCAGCATTCTCATTCCCGAAATCGAGCCAACTCGACTTCTTTGCTACACCCATCAAGAGCAGTTCGCAATTTCTTCTTGACATTGGCTATGATGAAGCTTCGGGGATTGTTACTAAGCATTCTCATGTGGAGCTTAAGAACATTCCTCAACCGTGGAGAACCCTACATCATCATTACCAAGTCTGTTTACGGTCGCGCGGTGGTTATGAGCATCCAAAGCTCATGGAACTACAAATCTTCCGGTCTCGATCAATAAGAAGGACATCGAAATCAAGCTTTGGTATGGGAGGACATGATGCTATTTCACAAGAAGCTTGGCTCAAAGATTCCCTATGTCGATACACAAAGCTATTGATCCGAGAGCACTGGACTTAATCTCGATATCCCCGTGAGGCTCAATGATCTCGACAATCACGACTTGTTGTCCGAACCTATCCTTTCTATCGAATCAAGGAATCGACAACTAAGAAGCGGTGCCGTACGCCTCGATCACCTTCTATCTAAAGAACTCAAGAAGCTTGAAACGACAAAAGGTATCTAGTAGCAGTAAGAGAAGGAAAAGTTGGTCATCTCGATGAAAAACCTTCGGTACACCTACCGGAGAACCGTAAGAGGAAGTCTTTGGAAGTGTAGTAAGCACAATTGAGTCAAAGGAATGTCCCAAAGAGGAAACACGCCCTAAAGAAGAAAGTTCCCTCTTAGGAAGTTGTTCCTATTCCTTCACCTGAACCGCAAAGAAAGCTTGTGGACGAAAGCTCTAAAGGTACTGAATCAGAAGAAGAGATTACATACTCTGAAATTGCAAAAGATGACACTTCATTAGTACCGAAACCTCCTAGTCCTCCAACTGAACATGCCAAAGGGAAGACTCCAGTGCTTGTACCATATGAAGAAAGCTCAGAAAGTGATGAAGAGCAACTAGATAAATCATACGGGAAGAAGTTTCAAATCGCCGACACCTTCAAAAGTCAAGAATTTGCAAAAGACCAAATGGGCGGCCCCGGAGGATCAAGTGGTGTTGCCCACTCGTCACCGTGATCTGATGCGGTTAATCGACGATAAGGATCCGTGCCACCACTCTTATGCAACAACAAAAGCTTGTGGAGGATACTATCGAATATGAGTTTGAGAAATCAACTGAGAAGTCCGAGAAAGATAAAGATCTTGATTATGACAAGTCGCTCAGGAAGTCCTACACGTTCACGAAGGAAACTTGAACCGCCCAAGGACCTCGGGTCTCCTCATGTCTCCTCCTCATCGATTCTTCATCTCACTCCTCACCACCACCATCAAAGAAATCAACCAAATCAACATCCAAATCGTGAAGAAACCACCTCGATCTTGGTTTTCATACACATGTGAAAGTGTCAAACAAATCGAGAAAGAAAGACGTGCTCAACAAGAAGTGAATTTTTGTTGATCACATACAACATCCGTATGACGAGAATGAAAAGATGAAAGGAGAAAGGAAGTTTATTCAGAATTCATGAGAAGTCATCGTCAAGAGGGCGAATGAAATGATCGAAGGTTACACTAACAAGTACCTTCGTGGATATCGTTCCTAAAGTCACAAAGGAGATGTTTACCAAACAACTATATCCGAATCTTATGCAGATAGCCAAGCAAACTATAAGATCAACACCTTTAACCATCACAATCAATCCATCTAATCATGTAGCTTTCTCGGATAATGAATTGGTGGCCAAGCTTGTCACACAAATGTCTAAACGTTCGGGACATTTACTTCGAGGAAGGAAAGTTGTTTCAAGCAACTGCTTTGGACTACCAACTCAAAGAAGCATGTAGATTCGAGCGAGAAAAGTCTAAGCGTCCTAGAGACTATGAAGATAAGGATCGGGATAAGAATGATGAAGGTAAACGTCCAAGAAGTCCGTGAATCATCTTCTATGTTACCTCCTCTCCAACGGACTCCTACTCAACAAAGGTCCCTCCTCGTTCTTCAACGGGTAAACCTCGGGACGATTCCGAGTTACCACCCCCGACTCGAAAACCGGTGATCACTTTGAGTATACGGGTGGTGACGATGAAGAGGTCCTCGAGCCCCTACAACAACCCACCTCTCCCAAACAAGTTCGAAACCGGAATCATCATCTAGGCCTTGAAAAGAAGAAGAAGAAGGCGCCTCATCGACGTCATATCTTGGCTAGATGATGATAAAAGCAAGAATTTGAATGGTTCTCTACTCTTGTTAACAACACCCCTACCCAAGAAGGTCGATTTGGTAGACGGTAATACATTGGAACATGCAAAACTTTTGCAAGAAAAGTTCCGTGAAGAAGATGACGAATCCGAGTTGAGGCGAATCAAGAATGAAGCTTTTCAACGTGGAAAGATAGCTCGAAAGTGCCATCGAGGTCGAATATCACCTTGAACATTGCTCGAGCTATGTCTAATAACATGGATTGGCTCAACCTGAAGCAAACATCGACTTCACCAAACGGGACAACCCTCCATACTACACCGATCGGTCCAAACCTCTACCAACAATTGGCCAACCAGATGAACCAAGGATTCCATTCGGATATTTCTTCAACAAAGACCGGAATTTCTTCTACATGGTGGCGATGGTTCAAGGAAATACGCTACATCGTTGACACTTCCATTCCCCAGACTATATACCGAATCGCATAGCCATCGAGGAACGTGCCAATCACTTGTTCTCGACAAAGTGGAAGCATACGACCGAGATGCAATGTAGGATTCATCACCGGCCGAACGCCAAGAATCTTCTGAAGCTTTCGTGTTCGAAGTCTCAACATGCGGTGTTCAAGACTAAGGATATCGTTGCCATCAAACATGTTGTTCGTCATCTAAGTGGGACTACACCTTTCTAAAGAATATCGTGGTCAAACGACAAGATGAAAGGGATTATGCATTCTCTGAAGTTGACTTTGAGAATTTGTCTATCAACGACATCGAAGACATGTACCTTGCCAAAGTACAAGGTCGCATGAGACAATTTTCAACCGAAGTACAACGTGAATTCATCAAGTCATTGCTCATCTTCATCGACGCATAGTCATCAAGGAACGTGTAGAAGATCTTCACCGGTGGTTGAATCTTATCGAGACCGTGTCAACTTCACTCCACCTCGCCTAGATCTTCTCGACCTCGACCAGCTCTGCAATATACACTCATCAAGAACCTTTGGCGGCGTCGTTTACGCGGTGAACTTCAAAGAAATTGCTTAATGGCGTGTAATGAACTTCACAAGTTTGGAGATCACACTTTGAAGGATATTCGTCACAAAATCGGGTCTCTAAGCGATGGAATTCTCGGGATCGAAGGGATGTGAGGAGAATCATCAAGATGATTGATGAAAGGTTATTTGAAGGATCGTTCGAGCGTTGGAAAGCTTTGTTGGTGGTCGACCCAGATTAACATCACCGCTATCAACGCATACTCGCACTCTGGCGACATCTTTGGACTTCTGGTACCCCTTGAATTGTTTCCTTCATTATTACATTTGGATGTGTGATTATATATGTCTATGGCTTGTGCACACATAAGATGTACAACCCGTAATTGTCAAGAAAGGACCACGTGGTACGCTTCTGCCACAATCCTTATAAAAGGAGCGAAAGCTTCTTACTTTTGAGTAAAACCTATCAAACAAACCTATCAAACCTTTCATTTTTCAAGGTTTTGCTCAAAAGGACAAGTACTTCCCCATATGATTTTCAAAACCTCAACCATTTATATCACTAGTTGAGGGGGAGTACTTGAATTAAAACTTTGCTCACAAATTGTTCACAGTGGTCACTCTTCCCCAACACTCGAAATGGTCATATTTATTTCAACCGTTCAAAATAACATTTTATATGCCATTTTGAGGGGAGAAAATTGTGATAAGAAATATGTTGTGCAAAATGCAAATGAATCTTTGTGTAATAGACTTAACCAACAATCGACGGTACTAAACTGTTAGTAACTCGAAAAGACTTGTCTGGACGGGTAATAATTTCAAGCTAGTTCGCTAGTAATGTAAGCGTGTCTCGCAAAGGACTTGTCCAAGTAGAAAGTACCATCCGAGAAACTCTTGGTAGACATGAACTCGACGGGTATGACAACCTTTCGAGGCTTTTCTACACCTTCAAGGTAGTTATTAGAGCTAGTTGTCACCTAAAAGCTGTCAATGTAACTCTTTAACTATGCAACGAACCGTGTCTCATGGAGATTGTCTATCTTGAGTTGATCAATTCAAAAGTCTTTCTTCCCACAGTGCAAATTTACATCAAAACTCTTAAGCACATGTGGAGGGGTATTTATGCAAAATCTTATCTCTCACAATGGTTCAAACATGATTTTCATTTACAAACCCTTTGAGAGATTCTTCACTCTGATGGTTTCTTGGGAACATAGGTTAGTCATGGAGATATAAGGTGACTAAGGTTAGGAATAACCGTCCTATGATCCGCTGTGATCGGAAGGATCTACCCAAGGACATCACAAATAGTTAGAAGTCCTTAGGTATGATTATAAAAAGGAGAAAATGAGAATCGGAGAAAGAAGGAGTTGAAGAATTAAAAGAAATGCAAAGAAAAGGGTGAAAAGAAATAGCCCTCCAAATTATTCAACTTAGGCGTACACGGGTTCAATTCATATACTCTCGGTTGTCACTTAGTGACGCCGGTATTGAAGATTAAAAGTCGTCATGGACCCGATGGCGCATGCACTAAACCTTCTTAAGCCACTCAAGTTTCTCTCAGCGGAAGCTTGTTTCGTTCTCACATGGAACCCCACGTAAACTATTGGCTTTCTCTTAGAGATCACGGTATTCCCTCTCCTAGTCTCGCTCGGGAAAACCAAAAACGCACTATTGAGTCTAGAGCCACGAGATTCATCAAAAGATCTCTTAGGTACACTTGACATTTCATCACTTGTTGATCAACAAATAAGATCATCGATGGTTCATATCGAGTCCTTCACGGATCTTAGCAATGTCGAGAACATTTATGAGAGGTTCACATCGTGATCCTCGGTGATTGAGTGGAAACTCTGCCGAGGTCAACATCCAACGACCACGGCGGTCACTTCGGTAACTCCCGTGGATTACGCGGTGTGTCTCAAACGGTCTCGATCGTGAGTGATGCTTGATGTACCTCGACTCATCCGAAGCAGAGGTGTGCCGGTACATCGCGTTATCTCACTGTGGGACTCGAGTTCGAGAACGGCCTTTGTGAGAATTAGAGTTGTGTTTTCACACTATGTTGTTAACACTCTCGAAGTTCAAACTTGTAAGTGCGGAACCGCTTATTACTAACCGTTTGAAATGTTTTCTTATGGAAACTCCGGAGCGGGATGATCGTGCGAGATTCTTCTCATGCTCACGCCAACATCATCACTAATAGAGTTCTATCCAAAAGTAAGCATAGCATCGAGAATGATTCTTCATCAAATCAAAGAATCTACAAAGTTAAAGACTTAAAGAACTTCATCGATCTTGAATTCCAACGTCAAAGAGCGTGTGAGCATGTTGAAGAATGATGTGGAGACACTTTATGAAAATGGGCGGCACACGAAGCGATTTGATGCGAACAACAACATACTATCACTTTCACCACAATGAACAATAATCAAAGAACAAAGTTAATCATGGCGTCAAAGCATAACCGTTCAAAGAAAACTATCTCTACACCGGGAGATTGTTCGAATCAAGGCATTTCTTCTCACAAGAAAGAAGAATGTCGAAGACGCCGAGCTACTACTACAACAACGCCTTCACGTTCATCACCAACACTTGAGGGAGATTGTTGGAATCACTCCTAAACCATAATCAAGTGTTAGTAATTAATATGTAATAGTTAGTTTTATTATGGCATTTATGTTTGTTATTAGCCTTAAACATGTAGAAGGCGTGAGAGCTGGCCCAGCCCATTAAAGAAAGGATGGAAACTAGGGTGTTGCCTAGCTTTCCTCCTATAAATACTTATGTAAACCTTCATTTGAAGGTTGGTTGTTCAATTATTCTCTCATCACATACTCTCGCGCGAACCGGTCTTACTTTATCGTGTGTGTGTGTTTGGTTCTTGTTCAATCGCCTTAGCTCTTTCTATATTACTTGTGTTTGTAAAACTAGTGACCTAACACATCTAAATAACAAAGAATAACTAAAAGCTAGTATTATTGAATCATTTTCGGCAACGGTTATGAGTATCTGTATGCTAGACCAATGTTTAAAACTACCGAAACAATCATATCGAAATGTATACTTATGATGAATTCTGAAGTATGAATGCAAGTGCAACCGATCTAACCACTACAGAATCAAACAAAATAATTAAATTAGGTAAAATAGGAATAATAGTTTAAGTCGGTATTAAAATGCAAAATTGCCAAGATTAAAATATTTAAAAAAATCTTATGTCCCAATCTTTTCTTTAATCAACTAATTAGTATATAAAAGAGTTGCCATTCTTTTAATTCTGATCGATATTTTGACTTTGGAATATTGAATACTACCTTTGACTCGCTGAGCCGCCTCTGTTAGAAAAAAAAAAACAACGACAAGGCGACGAAACATGGTGGTCATGTGACTGTGATGACGACGACAACTTTGCTAATAACTTGAGTTTTTTTAGTTTGAATTTGAGTAGTTGTTATCATGGCCATATTAAAATCCTGTGTAGTAGACTTGATCCTCCAGATTAGGTGAGCTGAGAATTGGTCTGTATTATCAAAGTCTAATATATATGCAGTTGTAGCAAGGGTGAATGTTTATAGCAAACACACCTCCACACTCAAAAAAGTTAGAAAATGAGCTATTTAAAGTTGCTTTACTCAGTTTTCCTTTTCTTTTGTTTTGCTTCTTCCACTTGGTCTTTGAATAACACCAGTCATATTAAATGCTTTGCTCAACAGAGCAATTCTTTGCTTATGTTTAAAAGGAGCCTAATCTCACTTAATTTCCCAATAGATAATCCCATGAATCACTTCACCCCATGTAAAGATTGGCTTGGTTCGAGTTATTATCCAATGTTGATGAACTGGAACACAAGCACAGATTGTTGTAATTGGGATGGTGTTACGTGCAACCACTCCACCGGCGACGTTATCGGTCTTGATCTCAGTTGCGGAATGCTAAAAGGTACTATCCATCCTAACAGCTCCATCTTCAACCTTCCTCACCTCCAGAGACTCAACCTCGCTTACAATGATTTAGGTGGTCCCCAAATTCCACGTGAGATTCGAAGGTTTTCAAATAGTCTCACTCATCTCAACCTTTCTACCTGTGATTTTTCTGGCCAAGTCCCACCGGATATCACACTCCTTAGTAAATTGGTTTCTCTTGACCTCTCCTGGAATGGTTATGATTTGAAGCTTGGACCAGATGTTTTCATCAATATGTTTCGAAATTTTACTAATTTGGAACAACTTTCACTTGGAGGTGTTAATATCTCTTCGGTTTTACCTCATAGACTTAACATCTCTTCTTCTTTCAAATTACTAAATCTTTATAACACTCAATTGAAAGGAATATTACCTCATTACATTTTCAATCTTCCTTCTTTGGAAACACTCCAATTGGGAGGTAACTCTTCACAGGCAATATCCTTGAAAATCTCACTTAACCTTACTTTTCTTGATTTATCATCTAACAGACTTAATGGGACATTGCCATCTTGGTTGTTTACTTCCCCCTCTTTAGAATGTCTCAATCTAAGGGGTAACATGTTCGGTGGAAATGTACCATTTGAGTCATCTGCTCTTCCATCAATAAAAGTGTTACAACTGAGTGACAATCAGATAGTTGGCCATATTGATGTGCAAACATTACATAGATTCACCAATCTCATGGCTCTAGGCCTTTCGTATAATAATTTTAGTGGTGAATGGGAGTTGGATACGTTGCTATCAAGCCTCACAAACCTTGAATATCTTGATCTCTCTTACAGCGGTTTCTCTGTTACAACAGACAATGCCAATCATTATGTCAACCCTGGTTTTAGATACTTAGATTTGGCCTCTTGCAAGCTGAAGGTGTTTCCGAATTCAATTCGAGCCATGCGAAAACTTGAATGGTTAGATCTTTCTAGCAACGAAATCCATGGCCAAATTCCTCATTGGGCTGGGGAGATTGGAGGTAATTATGGTTTGACTTCATTAGACCTCTCACATAACTTTATAACAGGCTTGCCACAATTTCAATGGTATGGACTCAAAGGTCTGTATCTGCAGTCCAACTTGATTCAGGGACCATTCCCTTCATCAATTTGCAACATGAGCAATCTACAATCATTAGAAATGTCCAATAATAGATTCGATGGAGTGATTCCACAATGCGTGGGAAATATCCCCTCTCTTCAACTGATGCATCTGGGGATAAATAATTTTCAGGGACCACTCACTCCATCAATTTGCAATATGAGCAATTTATATTCTCTTGATATATCCAGTAATAGCTTTGGTGGAGTGATTCCTGAATGTGTAGGAATTATGAACAAACTATTCATGATTGATTTGGGGACCAACAATTTTCATGGTACTATTCCAAATGCATACAATAAATGCGTATATTTAGAGGGGCTCATATTGAACGGAAATCAATTAGAAGGGGAGGTGCCACATTCCTTGTCCAAATGTCAGGTCTTGAGAGTACTTGATCTTGGAAACAACAAACTAAATGGCACATTCCCTCAATGGTTAGGAGGTCTTTCAGAGCTGAAGGTTCTTGTACTAAGATCAAACAAATTTCATGGTCCCATTGAAACCTCCACTGCAATGGAACATGCATTTTCTAGTTTACAAGTCCTTGACTTATCCCATAATTTGTTTGCTGGCAAACTACCAGGAATTTTTTTTCAAAATTTCAAGGCCATGCAGAACATGGTAAGAAATAGCACTGAACCAGAATATTTGTCCATGCGTGGCAAGTATTACTCTACCATTGCCGCGGTGAAAGATGTGCAACTGACATTCACCAAACTTTTGGTTGACTACACAATTGTTGATCTATCCAACAACAGATTTGAAGGAAATTCAAACACCATCGGTAGCCTCAAGTGGTTGAAAGTGCTGAACTTATCCCACAACAATCTCAATGGTGAGATCCCAAATGCTCTAGGAAGATTAATGGGGACTGAATCGTTAGACCTATCATGGAATCAACTCATCGGAGAGATCCCTCAAAGTCTTGCAGAAATCAAGGGTCTTGCGGTCTTGAATTTATCAGAAAACTATCTCGTTGGGCGTATTCCAAAAGGCACACAGTTCAACACATTTGATGAGAGTTCATTTAAAGGGAATCCGGGACTATGTGGGCTTCCGCTGACCAAAAAGTGCAGCGAGCATACGCACAAACAAGAGCTTGAATCACATGAGGAAGAGAGTGGATTTACGTGGGAAGTAGTGACGTTGGGATACGGATGTGGGACCCTACTTGGATTGGTGATGGGGTATCTCATGTTGTCAACAAGAAAAGTAAAGTGGTTCAATGTGATTACTGATGCAGGGGAGCACATGATCTTAGCGCGAAACAAGAGAAGATATGTATTTATCGGGAAATGACCTTCCGATTATTAGAGGTACGATTTTCAACTGTTTTCTTATTTCATTAAATTGTGCAAAGGGCCTTAATTTATTAATTCTTTTGCTCTTAAAACATTTATGACGAAGGTAGAGGAGCTTGGGTTGGAGCTGGAGGTGGAGGTTGGGGAGGGCCGGGACCTGTTGAGTTATGCAGCTGTAATGATGATGCTTGTGTTATGTCTTTTTGAATTATTGTTATACTATGTAATATTAGTGTGTTTTTAGTATTTAATAATAAACTTACTTCGTCAGTTGGCGATTTGTATTAATGTTGTTGTCCTTAATGTTAATTTAGTAACTTTTTCATATCATGTGTACTGTATCTTCAATTTGGACAAAGCTTATTGTATGAATCCAATAGTTGCAAAGGGATATGAGTACTGGTGTTTGTTAGTACTACTTTGCTTTTGGTAAAACAATACGGTAACAAGAGATATCAGTTGTAAGGTGCAAGCTTAACAAGAAGTTGCAGTAGAAATAAATGTGTGTAAATTAGTTGCACATACCAAACTAAAAGTATGAGTGTTAGTTCTTTTCCTTTTGATTCAAAAGTAGTCAGCGAAATTTAATAAATCAGCCAACTATATAGAGGGTCACGTGGGTGTGATTATCGACAACACGATAAGCAACGAATCGACACGAAGTTAAACAGGTTTGGGTTGAGGATAAACCGGTTTAGGTCAAAAGCGGGTCAACCCGTCTAACCCGTTTAATAAATGAGTCGTGTTTGGGTTAAGTAATTATTAAACAGATCAACCCGTAAACCCGTTTAAGTATATAAGCCTCTAAAAATAAAATATATAGCTTGGACTTAATGTTAGATTTGTATAAAAATGTATTTTGTTATGTACTTATATGAGTGAGTTATGATTATAATTCATATATCATTGAAATTGTCGTATAATTATTTATACGTTATTTTTATCAACTTTTTTACCCTTTATATGTTTGGCTTTAAAATTTGTTAAATCGACAAACAACCAACGCTATTCGCCGCTTGACCTATTTACTTAAACAGGTTAAACGGGTTACACGTGTTATGCAGGTATGGGTTAGGGTTGAGATTCTTAACACGATTAATAAATGAGTCGTGTTCGGGTAGAGGTTATCGTACCTCGTCAACCCGAATACGACTCGGTTGCCACCCCTATATATACACTTTGTTTTTCTGGACAAAGCAAATTTTTTTGAGCATTGTAGTTTTGTGTCTCATGTCCTCAAAGGATGAGATATTTGTTATGGGTCTATGGTCACAATCTGAGACAACTGTAACACGTATATACTTCTAAGTTGAATCTATCAATATGTTTATGAAGCTTTGCTAAAAAAAAATATGTTTATGAAGCATTGGTTTAAATTACAAGATATTTTGTATATGTCCAAAACTTTAGAAGGACCACCAGATGATGGAAGCAATATGTTGTAGACTAGATGAGTTTACTTGGACAACACTAGTAGATAACAACATAATTTATGAAAGGTACGTGTTTCACTTGGTCTCTTATTTCATCAAGTTGTGCAAAATGGCTAACCCTGTTCTCTTATAAATTCTTCAAAGATTTATGAGGCAGGTAAAGAAGTGAGTGGGTGGGTGGGGGAAGGGGTGTTGTTGGTTTGTGGACATAATTTATAAACGTATGCACAGTTTCAAATTTGAGCCTATTGGATTGCACGCGTTACGTATCAGATTCAATTATAATTATAATTATTAATATATATACGTATGAGATTCAATTATAATTATAATAATTAATATATAATAGTTATGTTTTAATTATTATTTCACAAGAGAAAGATCAATATAGATCTTATATTTGTCATAGATCTAATGAACCAATCGTGTTCATTTATTTTTTGATCTAAACAAAAAAAATAAACTTTCACCATTTCTTTAAAATTAAATATCTCGCAAACCGTTAATTGTTACACGAAAAAAATCATACCATCACGACGAGAATTAATTAATCTTTCTATAGCTATGAACTTATATACTTTCGACTATTATTTTTTTCAAAATTTTCGCCTAAAAAAATAACATGTGATTTTTATAAATCACTTGTGATTTTCTCGTCGAAAATTTGAAAAAAGTTCGTCGAAAATATGTAAGTCTTATCTATAAAAGATAATTTAATTCTCAAAATAATGATAATCATATTTTCATAGTTTGAAGATTTACCGTATGCAATATATGTTTGTTTTAAAATAAAGTGAAAATAGTTTTTATTAATTTTGATGAAAATAGATGGCTAAAATTGGTTCATTGGATCTACGACAAATATGGATTTATATTGATCTCAACCTATTTCACAATAAATAACTTAACGGAAGTTAGTTAACGATCGTTAAAAGACAAGTAAAGGGACTAAAGAAAATAGCGAGGAGAAGGTTCTAGAACCCTCCTGGTGATCAACAAACCATAAGGTTCCCCAGGGAATCCTTAGCTAACAGACACTAAGTTATTCAACTATAAATACAATCCTTGATGCATTAGTTGGTAATCTTGTGAAACCCTAGCTAGCTAATTTTCTCTTATCTTCTCCCTCTTTTTCCTTTGTCGACTGAAGTACAAACCCACAAGGGTTTGAGTATGACTTTGAGTGAAACCAAAGTAATTGGTTAGTTATTGTGATCAAGAAACAAGCATTCTAATTGAATTCTATCAATACGGCGTGCAAGATCGTAGAAATCCTTGTTGGATTTTTGGTGGTGAAGCTTAGTCGAATTTTATACAAGTCGACATACATAAACCCTAAGTTTAGGGTTTGTGATTTTCTTGTTCTCTCGATTCGCGTGGAAGCTAACAAGGTACATTTTCGTTTATTTTAAGGTTGATTAATTATGCTATATGATCCTCATTATTCCACTACATTACTTGTGATTGTTTATGTGTTTTACAGTATATGATAATAGATTACATAGATTTCAACAGTGGCATCACGAGCCGATAGTGTAATTAATTAGCTAAACACATAAAAAATGAATCTTGATTGATTATTGCATGTTTATTAGGTTTTCTTGATTTTTTGTTTTCAAAACCCTAATTAGGGTCAACTGACCCTATTTAAAAAAATATTAGGTTTTTAAAAATTGTAAAAACCCTAGGTTGCACGCAATTTTTGATGTGGTTTATAACGTATAATGTTGATTATGTGACGTTTAAACGATCTTGTTACATTTTTTTGCTAACCATGATTTCTGACTTTTTGGCTAACTAATCCACGGGGTTTGAACCCACCACCACAAAGACTCAAATAAGGTAAAGCCCTCCCTTTTTTGGAGGTTGGCATGGCCACTTAAGGTTGTTTGCACCTAGTAGGAATTGAACTTGAGACCTCACACATTTTAGAGTGATAGTCACAAGCCCTTTTGCCACTAGGCCACCTTAAGTGGTTTTCTTTATGTTAATATGTGATATTAAATGTTAATATGAGATCCATGATAAAAAAAAAAAAAAAAAAAAACATGCATGTTTTGTCATGGATATATGAATCTTGATATATGATATTGTTTGGATTAATTGTTAATTGTGTTTACATGCTTAATTAGACGATATTAATTAATTGGGGATTATTAGTAATTAATATTGTATGACACTTATTTACCTAATATTTAATTAATTCTAAAATTTGGGAAGACCCCATATGTATCATATGTATCGTTATTTTATCAACTTATGTGAATTATTGTATATATTTAACGAATGGCTTACTCAATCGATTTGTCGATGTATGTGGTACACTTGTACCTAGATCGAAAACAAGTTGGAGTCTTAGTTAAAAATATACATGTTAGTTGATTTTAATTACGCATGTTATTAATTGTTAATTTTATTAGTTGGTTATTTTTGTTTACTTTATTATTGTTTGACTCGTAAAGCAAATGGTGTTTTTGAAAAAGAAAAATAAACCGGACTAATAATGGTGAATTTTGATTTATTATAAATTTTTAATCTTATGAAATCTTATGTGACACCAAGGGTTTTGCCTTGCATGCCGTAATGCGTTAAATGCATCCTCGCGTCGAGATTTGCAAGATCTAATGATTTATAATGTGATTTAACAATAAAGTCTTCAACTTTTATTCTATTGATGTTATTTGTATCATTGGTCAATTCTGGCTCACCCATTGTGGACAAACTATAAGAGAAGTATAAGGCGGGTTGTTTAAGATCCCTAAAGAAATCAGGTTTTTTAATATGCTTTGCGTTGACCCGTTTCTCCGCTTTTTTGTGCGTCAAATGTAGCTGTCGAAGATTTTTGATAGGATCATGTCAAGATTAAAATTTCTTTACTTTATTCTTAAAATCACGTTGAATCGTCAATTTTAAAAGTGTAAAGGTCATTGATTTATGTTCACATGATTTGCACATAAATAAGACATACACCAAAATAAAAGAACAAAATTGAGTAGAAATTTTTTTATTAAAACCTTTAATACGAAGATTTATGCATGCGTCTTCGTACATATTTGATTACACATCAAATTAAACGTACAATTTCAAAATTTAAGTTTATGCCATCCAATTAAAGAGACACTTGCAGTTGCCATTTACGTTACATGAGACGTAGCTAGATTGTAATCCCAAGGTAAATTTCCATTTATCGTGAGACGGTATTGGAATAAATTTACAGTTTTTTAATTGGACAACTTAATTAAGTTACATGGTGAGATCCCTTAACCTAAGGCATAAGATGGGATGAAAAGTGCTTACGTGACAGTATGTGATTGTCCCTAGTGCCATAAGTAAGTCCCATAATCTAGGAATTGCACCAGATTGGCAATTATTGTTTGACATTTATCTTATTGAGTAACACCATTACTAGCAAATCAACTGATTTAATGGTACTTTATCAATTTGGATCCTATCTTTAAGAAACGTATATGGTTTATAAGTAATTAACCAATGGGTATTTAATTTTCTTTAAAGGTTATATTATCGGAAGTACAAACTTTGAACTTTTTTCTGTAGAATGGCTCAACCCGGGCATCACTTGACCAACAATGCTTTCAAAGAAATGTTTGATCGAGAGAAATTAACTAGAAGTAATTTCAATGATTGGTTTCGATAACTTAGGATAGTCCTGAGAGTTGCTAAGAGGCTTGACGTATTGGAACAGTCTTTGGCTGAGACCCCTCTTGCTAATTCACCTAATGAGGTTGATTCGTGTTATAGTATATATAAATATAATAGTAATACTTAATCGATCAATTAGTCAATCAGCTCTCTAACCGAGAGTGAAAATCCCAAACGGTCAAAGAAGTCAACCTATATATATTTCCGGAAGTAATTGATATTCCCGGGTCATTAATGTCCCACCGAAGTGTGAAATGGAAAATCGGATTCAGTTCGTGATCGGGTGATTGAATAGTCGAGATATTTTAGATTTTGGTACTTAAAATAGAATGCATAAATAAGGAAGCAAATTAAAGTACACAAATCAAGAAACAAAGCACAGTTAAGTCCTAAATTAAACTAAAAACGAGCACTTAACGGGAATTTAACGAGCCTGGAAACCTAAATTACCAAATTTTAACCCTAGAAGTGCAAATTTAATTTCTAAAAGTCGTAAATGATTTAAAAACAGTTTTAGAAAAAAGATTTATATTTTTTTGATTTTTATTTATTTATTATGAATTAAAAAAACTTTTAATCTAAAAGTATTATAAAAGATACTAAACTATGTGAGAAAAATCTGAAAAAATTAAGAAAAGTACTTAAAGCCATGCAGATTTTAAGAAAAATAAAATGGGGAATCCAGCTTATTGAAATAAGATGGAAATAAGCAAAAAGAGGAATTAAGAAAATATGAAAAAAAGTTTGTTAAATAATAACCAATGCACCCTTAGGAATGTAAGTCCCTAGAGCGCAGATGATTAAGGGTGTGTGTGAAAGAGTGGTTGAGATTGGTTGAGGTTAGGGGTTCGAGCCTGGCTCACCCTTGGCTTCCCAGTTTCCCACTTTTTTTATGAAAGTTGAAAATAAGCTGATAATAAACAAATTTTATGAAAACATAATTTTTATAAAACTTAGAATAATCTTGAAAAAGCTGACTTAGCACAGCGGTTTACTTAAAAACTAAAGGTCCAAATTGGCTTAACTTGCGTAGTAGATAAGCTGCTAAAAGCTTATTCTAAACATAATAAGCTACTTATAAACCTAAAAGCCATCTTAAAAAGAAAATTTAACCTAAATTAAAGAAGTAAATAAGCCAGATAAGCTCAAGAACTCAAATAAGCAAATAAGCAAAACTGTTACCAAACACAGCGTGATAGGGCACTTTCAAGCTACTAAATAAGCTACCCCATCAATAAGCTAATCCATAAAACCTTGAAAACAGCAGAACTTATACACCAAAGAACTCACAAAATCAATTTTCAAACAATTTTAGCTGAATATGAGCTTAAAAATAAGCTGATAAACTGACAGTTGATACTATTTTTTTGGATTTTATAAAAACTGCAGACCTGAACCCCTAATTTTTAACACCAAAATAAGCCACTTTAAGCTATAACCAATCTTTAAAACTTAAAAACATATTAAGATTAACAACCAATTGATGCATAAAACCACTTTTTAGACATTAGATTATGACTTAAAAAATAAGCTGATAAAATAGACAATTAGGCTAATATTGTTGGTTTTTTTTTTGCTTTTTCAAAAACTTGCAAACTAACTATGACTCAAATGAAATATAAAACTGAATTTGAACTTAAAAACTACAACTCAAAAGAGCTTTTATAAACATCTTTGAAATAAGCTGATAAAAATAGTTTTTAGATTATGAAACTTAAAAATCTTAACTAAAAGCTATAAATTTTAATAAACTGACTAGAACTTACTTAAAACTTCTAATAATGCTACTTAAAAGCTAAATCAAAGTGAACTTTTAACCAAAACAAGCTAAAGAAATTTTAACTCTTGGTTAAAACTGCTTGCCAAACACTCCTTTAAGTTTTGTAAAAGCTTTTTTAAAACAGATTAAGACTCTAAGATTTATAAGATTTTGATAAAAAAAAAAACTGATTATAATGACTGAATGACTAAATAAAAGTAGTATTGACCATTTAATAAGCACTCACTAATAAGCTAAGGCTTATTGGTGTTTTAGATAGTTTTTGGAAATTTACACTTACAACTAAAATTTAATCTATAAACTATTAGATCTAAGCAAATAAAAGCACAAATAAGCTATAACTAAGCAAGACAAGTAGATAATAAGTATATTAAAGAAATAAGCAAATCTAATAAGCTATAAGCAATTTAAACAAAGCTAAAAATGAGATTTAAGGCTTATACCTTGATCCTAGCTCAACAAGGATCAAACATGCTCGAGGAGCTAATATACAAGCTCCAGCTTATCAGATGATAAGCTGGTGAGACCCCATAAGCCCTTTCATTTTTGGCTTATCTTCCAAACACCTTATTTTGTTCTTAAAATAGCTTATTAAAATAAAATACTTTAAAATCATACCACAACTCAACCAAGCTATTGAGAAGGTTGTTGGGTTTTAGGTTCCTCAGATCAGGAATTATTCTAAGTATTGGAACCACTGCTAGAGTAAAGGAAACCACTGCCAGAAGAAGGAATCCATTGCTGGAGTTAAACCATGGCTAGTAGTAGTGTATAACCACAGCTATTGTATTGTAAATACTGCTAGTTTTGTTTAGTCGGTTTAATGTTTTGTATTAGATAAATATGGAAAAGATATTTATCTTGTAGGTTACGTATTGTATAATGTAAAGGACTCCTTGGCCTATAAAAGGAGGTCCTAGGTTAGATTAGATATACGTGTGTTTTATATCTAAGGTCGATACACTTCAAGGTTGTAAAACCCTAGTACTGGTTAGAGTATTCGTTATTAATATAATTGAGGTGTTTAAGAGTTATTATTATTGTTCTTCTTCTTAAGGTTAAATATTATATTCCGCGTAGTATTTAACAAGTTATTGTTAAGTCAGTTTCTATAAGGATCGTTTGCTCAACTGGGATTAGCAAGTGGTATCAGAGCTTGTGATCTAGAAACTGTAATCAAGAAGAAGTCAAGTTAAGTTCTATTCAACAAAAGTTAAGATGTCTGACGAAACTCACATGGTTACTGCATCAAAGGTACCCATGCTGAAGCAGGGTGAGTATCAAGTCTAGAGAATGCGAATGAGGCAATATATTCCCATGATTGATTACACCATCTGGGATGTTGTTGAGAATGGTGATACTCTTCCCAAGAAGGGTGATGATGGTAAGGAAATAACCATTGTTAGTGAGGTTGACAGGGCTAAAAGGAAGCTGGAGATTAAAGCTCATAGTATTCTCAGTATGGGAATACCCAATGAGCATGCATTGGACTTTGAGCAGTATGAGACTGCTAAGGAATTGATGGATGCCATTAAAACAAGATTTGTTGGTAATGAAGCTACCAAGAAATCCAGGAAAAACATGCTCAAGCATCAATTTGAAAACTTCACTGCTCTTAGTGGAGAAAGTTTTGATGGCACCTACAACAGACTACAAAAGCTAATCAGTCATCTGAAGTTGGTGGACTACAAAGTTGCTCAAGAAGATATCAATCTGAAGTTCATCAGAAGTTTATCACCTGAATGGGTTGTGCATACAGTTGTGTGGAGGAACAAGGATGACTTTGAGAAGATGACTCTAGACAATCTCTACAACAATTTGAAGGTCTATGAGTCTGAAAAGAACATTGCTGGTTCATCTTCAACTACTCAAAACATTGCTTTTGTTTCTACAAATCACAAGGGTTCTCAAGATACATCTACTGTTGCTTATGGAATCACCACTGCTATTGCTAACCAAACCACTGTTAGTGATAATGTCAGTGATGGGGCCATCTGTGCTTTCCTAGCTGATCTTACAACCGATGCTCTTGTACTAAATCGGGATCCGGATCAAATTGATCCCGATGATCTTGAGGAAATCAATCTTGATGGCAAATGGCAATGTTAACACGCAAGCTAGGAAGTTCTTAAGGAGGACTGTAGACGGGTCAAATATGATGGTCAAAGAAGAGCTGGGTTTGACAAGAGCAAGATGGAGTGCTTCAACTGCAAGAAGAAGGGTCATTTTGCTAGGGAATGCAGAGCTCCCAAGAGGATTGGTGAAGACTACAAGAAGGCTACTGAAGATCCAAAGCCTTCTTTAGCATTGGTTGCTCAGGATGGATTGGGAGATTATGACTGGAGTGATCAGATTGAAGAAGGTCCCAATGCAGCTTTTTCTTGCCGTTGAAGCTTCAAAAGAGCATAACTTTGCACTTATGGCCTATGCTTCATCTTCTGGTTCAGATTCTGAGGTATCTAATGATTCTAAAAATTCTTCTTGTTCTTTTAAATCATGTCAAGATAACTTAGAATCTCTTAAAGCTATTAATGAGAGTCTGAGAAAATAGGTAGAAAGACTTGCATTAGATAACCTAGGTTATAAAGTTGGACTAGAGAGTGTTGAAGAGAAACTTAACTACTGCATTAAATGTGAGTTTGAGTATGTAGATAAGATTAACATACTAGGTGGTGAGATTGATCTTAAGGAAAGATAAATTAAAGTGCTTAAGCAGAAACTAGAGGAAGCAGAAAGTGTAAAACAAGAAGCCCTAGAAGAAAAAGAAAAACATGTTGTTAGGGTGGCTAAAACACAATATGCTTTTGATTTAGTTAATAAGACAATTGGACAAAAACTGTTCAAAGATGGTACTGGCTTAGGTTACAATGATATGCCACCACCCCTCTTATGAAACTTGCACCTCCTACAAAAGAACTGTCATTTAGCAGTGAATTTAGTTTCAACAAACCTGTAGGAGAGATTTGTAAGTATGAGTTACTTAAGATAGGTTCAGATAAGTCATCTGATGCTCCAATTATTGAAGAATAGGAATCAGATACTGAGGAAGATAGAACTGAGTCAATAAAGCCTGAAAAGATAGCAAATGTTAAGTCTGTTGATTCTAAGCAAGCCAACCTTATGCCTAGATTTGGAGCACCAATTTCTAGGAAAGTGATAGATTATAAAGAGGTACCTAGGGAACAGATAAAAAGATACATACCTAGAGGCAATCAGAGAAACTTTAATGGCCTAATTTCAAACAGATTAGGAGATGAGTTTCAATGTATCAAGAAGGCTTGTTTCAAATGTGGTAGTTTTGAGCATTTACAGAGAAATTGTTATAAAAACCAACCACAAGTTTGGAATCATTGGAGGAGGGTAAATCATCAAAACTTTTCAAAGAAAACAATCCCTCATCCTAACAAAAATATGGTTCCCAGGCGGTGTTAATGAGGAATGGCAAAACAAAATCTATAATCAACGCTTCACCCAAATGGGTTCCAACCATCGCTAAGCAAAATGTATCCTTCGCTAAGCAAATTGTTTCCACGGCTAAGCGAATATCACCACCGAAACAAAAGAAGTTTTAACTATTCCAAAGGTGATAAGCGACATAGTGGTTGGAAATCATTTTATATTTGTAAAGGCCTCATTAGTAGTCAATGGAAGCCTAAGACCAAGGTTTTGCACAATGCCGTGGTGCATCAATGGACCTAAAGAAATTTGATTATCTTGATGCAGGCGCACCCAAGTCGAGATTGGCTTGGGTCCACAAAAGAACTAACTTGTTTATATTCATGTGCGGGGCAATCTACAAGATGAGCTAAAAGATAAAGGAATTTTTATAGTGGTTGCTCGGGCACATGACATGGGATGGGAGCAACACGGAGGATTTTGAAGCTTATGATGGAGGATATGTGGCTTTTAGCAATGGTCCAAATGGAGGAAAGATACTTGGCAGAGGCATAATCGAGCAGTGAGATTAGACTTTGAAAAAGTCTATAAAGTCTGAGGACTAAAGTACAATTTATTCAATGTTTCTCAAATGTGTGATAAGAAAAATTGGGTACTTTTTGGGGAAACTGAGTGTGTGGTGTTATCTCCTAATTTCAAAATTCCTGATGAAAAGTATATACAGCTTAGGGTTCCTAGGAAGGAAAACATATATTGTTTTGATCTAAAAGATGTAATTCCTAATAGGTCCTTAACCTGTTTGTTTGCTAAGGCATCAGTAGATGAGTCTAAATTGTGGCATAGAAGGCTAGGTCATCTTAATTTCAAAACAACCAATAAACTAGTAAAGGGCAACTTAGTGAGAGGGTTACCTTCTAAGATTTTTGAGTGTAAAGAACTTTGTGTGGCTCGCCGAAAGGAAAACAACATAGAGCCTCTTGTAAGACCAAAGCGTGAACACCATTACACAACCACTTTGTTTATCGTCATATGGACTTATTTGGACCTACCTTTGTTAAGAGTTTGAACCATAAGCAGTATTTCCAAGTTATTCTTGATGATTATAGTAGATTTTCTTGGGTATACTTTTTAGTCGCTAAGAGTGAGACTAGTGAGATCCTCAAGAGTTTCATTACTAAGATAGAAAATAAAGTAAACCATAAAGTCAAAGTAATCGATGCGATAATGGGCCGAATTTAAGAATGATGTGATGAATCGATTACGTGTGTCTAAGGGTATAGAGAGCAGTTTAATGTTGCTAGGACACCACAGCGAATGGTGTGCCGAGAGGAAAAATAGAACACTAATTGAGGTGCTAGAACAATGTTTTATGAATCTAAGTTACCAACTACCTTTTGAAATTTGTCGTAGGAAGCGCATGTTATGTGTAGAATAGAAGCAAGGTAGTGAAGCCTCATAACAAGACCTCCTATGAGCTGTTACATGATAGGAAGCCTATGATAGCATTCCTAAAAACTTTTGGGTGTTCTACTACTATCTTAAATACCATAGACTACCTAGGCAAGTTTCAAGAAAAAGCAGATGATGGATACTTTCTTGGCTATTCTTCAAATAGCAAAGCCTTTAGAGTATACAATAGGAGGACCAGAATTGTAGAAGAAAACTTACATGTTAAGTTTAGTGAAGAGACTTCTAGTGTTGAGACCAAAGGACCAGAATGGTTGTTTAACATTGATATGCTAACCAAATCTATGAATTATGAGCCTATCATTGCAAGAACTTCCACTAATGTTGATGCATGTACACAAAAGGATTCTGATGCACAAACAATTTCTAAGGAAGCTGATTCTCCAAAGGAGTTCTATTTAGTTGAAAAGTGGAAAGCTGGTTCTGTCTCACCCATCATTGAAAAGCAGGGTCCCACTGATGATGATGTTTTGGATTCTAGAAGCAAAGTTGATCATCATCAAGATAAGGAAGAGCTGTTGAAAGATAACTCAGTGTCGGTAGAAGAAATTGAAAGAAAGAAAAAGCATTTTGAAAGCACTGCTAAGCCAAATAAAAGCACTGCTAAGCTTAATAAAACCACTTCTAAGCCGATTCCTACCACTGCTAGTTCAAGTGAAATCCCTGCTGCAAGTACAGATGATGATAGTTACTTTGGAATCCATGCCAAGCCATTGTTTGGTGATGATGAGTATCCTACTGATCCTGACATGCCTGATTTGGAAGAAAGGGATACTCCTACTGATGATGAAAACTTGGATGACTACTTCAATGATGCTGATTTTACTAATTTAGAGATAGTCATCACAGAGAGCCCAATTCCTACTACCAGAGTTCATAAGAATCATCCCAAAGAGCAAATTCTTGGAGATCTGAATACTCCAGTTCAAACAAGAAGCAGAGCTTTGAAAAATCAAACCTTTCCTGAACAAAGTTTGTTTGCTAGATGACTTCACAAAAGGAACAGACATAAAGATCTGCAAAATTGTTTGTTTGCTTGTTTTCTGTCTCAAAAGGAGCCTAAGAGAGTTGAAGAAGCTTTATCAGAAAAAGGATGGGTTGAATCAATGCAAGAGGAGCTATTGCAGTTTAAGCTTCAAGAGGTGTGGACATTGGTTGACCTTCCAAATGGAAAAAGGGCTATTGTGACTAAATGGGTTTTCAGAAATAAAAGGGATGAAAGAGGTACTCAAGGATACACACAAACTGAAGGTTTGGATTATGATGAAGTATTTGCACCTGTTGCCAGAATTGAAGCTATAAGATTGTTTTTGGCATATGCTTCATACAAAAACTTTGTTGTGTATCAAATGGATGTTAAAAGTGCCTTTCTGTATGGTACTATTGATGAGGAGGTATATGTATGTCAACCTCCTGGTTTTGAAGATCCTGATCATCCTGATAAGGTCTACAGGGTGAAAAAGGCTATGTATGGTTTGTATCAAGCTCCAAGGGCATGGTATGAGTGCCTTTCTACTTATTTGATGGACAATGGTTTCAAAAGGGGACTGATTGATAAGACTTTGTTCATAAGGAAGCACAAGGATGATATATTACTGGTTTAAGTTTATGTAGCTGACATCATCTTTGGCTCAACCAATAAGGAGCTATGCAAAGACTTTGAGAAACTTATGCATGATAAGTTTCAGATGAGTTCCATGGGTGAACTCACTTTCTTTTTGGGGCTATAGGTTCAACAGAGGACTGATGGTATTTTTATTAGTCACGACAAGTATGTAGCAGATGTTTTGAAGAAGTTTGGGTTTCAAGATGTTAAGAGTGCTAGTACACCAATGGAGACTCAGAAACCACTGCTACCTGATGATGGAAGTCCCAAAGTAGATTTGAAGCTGTATAGATCCATGATTGGATCTTTGATGTATCTCACTGCATCTAGGCCAGATATTATGTTCTCAGTATGTGTGTGTGCAATGTTTCAAGTCACACCAAACACAATACATTTGAATGCTGTGAAAAGAATTTTTAGATACCTTAAGGGTCATCCTAAATTGGGCCTTTGGTATTCTAAGGATTCAGCATTTGATTTGGTGGCCTATACAGACAGTGATTATGCTAGTGCTAGTTTGGATAGGAAGTCTACTACTGGTGGATGTCAGTTTTTGGGAAGCAAATTGATCTCATGGCAGTGCAAAAAGCAAACAATTGTGGCTAATTCCACTACTGAAGCAGAGTATGTGGTTGCTACTAGTTGATGTGGTCAAGTGCTTTGGATTCGGAATCAACTATTGGACTTTAGGTACAATTTTATGCATACTAAGATTTATATTGATAATAACAGTACAATATGCATAATTAAAAATCCTTTTGCATTCTAGAACTAAACATATTGAGATAAGGCATTATTTTATTAGAGATTGTAATGAGAAAAGGTTAATTCAAATGGTAAAAATCCATACTGATTTCAATGTTGCTGATCTTCTCACTAAAGCTTTTGATGTGGGGAGGTTTTAGTACCTTGTAGTCAATATTGGAATGATAAATCTCTAAGTCTCAAATTTGTTTTGTAAAAGTTTGTACTGATATTAGTAAGTCTTAGTACTGCTAGTGTTATTCTATCAACTGCTTGTTTCTTTGTATTTCCACTAACTGTTTTGCAGATTAAAGTAAAACAACACAATCAAAATGAGACACCAAAACCTAAATTTCCAAATTAGAGTTGTCCCATTGTTTCCTAATATGATACATTTACCTGCCATTCCTGAGTTTGATGATGTTCGTGAACCCCAATTCACTGAACCTGAACCCACTGTTAATGAACCTGAACCCACTGCTAGTCAACCTGAAACCACTGCTGAACCAATTTTGTTTACTAGGAGGAGTAAGAAGGGCACCAAGCTCCCTCAGGCTAGTGTTAGTGGTGTAGCTAATGAGGCTGTCACAAGGAGTGGTGGTGACATGATTAAAAGGGCTTCCACTACTGACTCATGCTTAGATGCTGGTCAGGACAGTGGAAACATAAATAAGACCCAACCTTTGGCAACTCCTATTGTGGAGAGTTCTCTAGAACTCAACACAAGTGGAGGAAGCCCTAGCCAACTGGCTCACTCAGGATGCATAGATGATCAGGCTAGGTCTGATGCTATGTTTACTTTACCCAAGGATTCACCTCTCAGAGCAGGTTACACAGCTCGAAGTGATGAGGGTAGTTTGGAACATTGAATTGAATAGACGGATCATACTCAGTTACATGATGACTTTTCCAATGAACCACCTCTCAGACCAGTTGACACAGGTCGAAGTGGGGAGGATATTCTTGAACGATTAAATGAATTGACGGTAAAGTGTACAAAAATAGAGGATACAATCTCAAGTCTTCAGGAGCTTGCTGTGTTTCAGGGCAGAGAGATCAGACATTTGAAGCACAGGATGTTTGTGATGGAGAAGGTGAGGAGACCTGGGATTGCTGTTATTAGAAAGGTAAGGAAGCAGAAAAAGAAGGTGAACTCCTCTCAGGATGTGATTTTGGAGGATGTAGCCAAACAGGGGAGGAGTGAAGGCATTGATTCAGGGGAGGCTGTTGGTGTGAATATGGATGATGACATGGATAGTGGAGATCAAGGAGAGCATTATGTGGTGTCTGATAAAGATAGGAATGAAGTTGTACTTGAAACCTTGAAGACTGTAGTAGAAGATAAAGAGAAGGAGGTGGTGCAGGACACATCCACTGCTAGTGTTTCTGTAACCACGGCTAGTCTTAAAGAACCCACTGCTACAACTTTAAATGAGGTAAACACAACCACTGCCACTTTAATTTCACCCACTGCTATTACAACCACATCCACAATTGTCACAACACCCAAACCTAAAGAAGTAGAGAAGGAAGCTGCTAGTACATTGGTAAATTTAAGCAAAACCTCATCCAACCCTACACCTATCATTGCACCTGCTCCAATATTTCTTAAACCAACTGGACCTAAACCCTTAAGTAAAAGTTTGACAATTGGTGAACCTTTGAAGAAGAAGGTGGTTCTACCAGACATTGGGAAAGGGAAAGTGTTAATACAAATAAACCGTAAAACCATTTATTAATATTTTACGATCTCTTTGTGTTTTGTTGATAACAAATATAATGTTATCTTAAGTACAATTATAAAGGATACATGTTAGTTTTGTAAAGCATTTACATATAGCCATTTAAATACAAAATGTAGTAATTAAGCATTTGTTGTAATAGTTTATTAGGATGGGTAAATATCATAACCCATGGATCTTAATCCATACCCAAAGAGACTTGATACAATGTATACTTAGATACATTGAATCTAGATATAACCCATGGACCAACCCATGACCCATAACCAAAAACCCATGGGCAAAGAGGCGTTCCACGGATCCCTAGGATTACACTAGACGGATCCCTTGTGGAAGGATCCGTAAGATCCGTGGGGAACGGTGAAGAAATTTGCCTATAAATGAGAGCCATTTCTTCATTTTAACTCACCCTCTTCTTACTAAATCTCTCATACACTCTCATTCTCTTCTAACATATAGATCACTTGATCTAGAGAGTTGTTCTTCTTTCTTTCTATTTGTGATCCTCATATAGGTCCTTCTCAAGGCGAGATCACGAGCATTCTACAAGTCATCCAAGCAAGGGGTCCTTGATTGATTTTTCACTCCAAGATTTACGTAGCGAAGATCTTGTATTTGATATTTCACATATTTGTTGTGTAATAGTTGTGTTGGGTTGGTCCACCGTGCTACGGACTCGGTATCTAGCTTTGTACGGAAAAGTGTAAACAACGTTGTGAAGGCTTCTCGACCAAGTGAAGGAGTTTGTTGACATAGTGCTTGAACTCTCGAGTAGGTGACTCGGGGAGTGGAGTAGGGCAAGGAAGGTGTCCTTGTAGCCGAACCACTATAAATCGGTTGTGTCATTTCTATCCCTTATCTTTATTTATTTGCTTGCATTATCATTAGATCTATCGTTCTCAACATCCATACGATTTCACATAATATCGAATCTAAAGTTTTGAAATCAACTTAAAATCGGCAAAACTATTCAACCCCCTTCTAGTTTTCCACAATTGGCATCAAGAGCTAAGTTTATAAAAGTTTTAAAATAAAATTGTATTTTAAAACTTTTCGATCACTATGGGTTACGAAAATTATAAGGAAGGGCAATCTATGCAACGACCACCACTACTTGAAACTAATGGTTTTATATATTGGAAAAATAGATTCGAAACATATGTGAAGTCTAAAGATATTGATCTTTGGTACATTATTGTTGAAGGTGATTTTGAGGCTACCTCAAATGATGATAAAGGAAATTTAGTTCACATACCTCATGATAAACTAAATGATGAAATGAAGAAAAAGCTTTCTAAAAATAGTGAAGCAAAATGGTTTTATATAATGCTTTACCAAAAAGGAATTTGAAAGAATTTCTATGCTTAAAACCTCTAAAGAAATTTGGAATTCTTTAGTTGTAACTCATCAAGGCAACCAACAAGTTAAAAATAATAAAATTGATTTATTTGTTCAACAATATGAACAATTTTCAATATCGGATGAGGAAACTATAGATCATTCATTTGCTAACTTTAATACTATTATTACATCTTTACAAGCACTTGATGAATCCTTTTCTAGCCGTAACCATGTTAGGAGATATCTAAGGGCACTTCCATCGAAGTGGAGATCCAAGGTGACGGCAATCAAAGAGTCAAAAGATTTGACAATCCTCACCTCGATGAACTCATAGGCAACCTAAAAGTCTACGAGCTTGTCCTTGCTAAAGATTCGAAGCCTCAAAGGTGAAAGAGAAACACAAATCTCTTGCCCTTAAAGCCAAAAGGCTTGAGCGATGAGGAGAACTCATCTTCGAGTAGTAACGACGAAGAGTACGCTATGGTGGTAAGGGACTTTAAAAAGTTCTTTAGAAGAAAGGGTAGGTACGTCAAACAACCGTATGACGATAAGAAAGGCTTTCGAAAAAGCAAAGAGGACGAGAAGCCAAAGGATGATCGTACTTGCTTTAAATGTGGGGACCCAAACCACTTTATTAGTAAGTGTCTCAAACGGGATGATCAAAAGGCGTTCGTGAGTGGAACATGGGGAATGAGCGACGAGGAAGACGAAGAAATTTGCCTCATGGAAAACGACAAGGTATGTCACGAATACTATAGTAGCTCATCACTTGATGACGACTCATTGCATAATGAATATGATAAACTATGCAATATTAGCTTAAAATTAGTTAACAAAAATAAGCTTTTAAAGAGTCAAAATCAACGTTTAGATAAAGAAGTCATAGAATTAAAAGCAAATCTAAAGCGTTTAGAAAAGGTAAAATAGCAAGTGGTGAATGTGAACTTTATGTTCAACTTCAAACACTAGTGGATAACTTAGATTCTAAAATTGCTAGAATGAGTACGAACACCTTAGATACAATACTCGAAGGTGTTAAAACCGTAATAATCAAAAGGTCTAGGTAGTCAACAACTTGATCCAACAACTAGTGAAAGTAAAGAAACAAAATTAGTTAAGGAACTAGAAAACCAGCCACTATTGTGACGGATCCCACGGATCCCTAAAAAGGAACCGGCTAGTGTACGTAAAGAGATCCGTGGATCTGTCAGTAGCAAACAGTAGCAATAACGTAGCTTCCTTACCTAGAACCGAGTTTGTTATAGTTAATAGGAAGAAACCAACTCATGTCACTAGACAACCACCTCCAAAATATAATCCTACTTTTGCAAGAAACAAAGCTTCATCTTTTCAAAACCTAATTCATTTAGGAGACCTAATAACGTTTACCCAAAAGTAACCATTAAATGGGATGGAATCCAAACATGCAAACGGTTTTCCTTTTCAAAACTTTGCTCCATGGAATGCATACTCATCTTATCCATACATGTCTAACATGAATGGAATGTTTAACACTAATGGACCCATGAACAAATGGGGACCAAACTTTGAGTTTATTATTGTTTTAGGTGTGCTTAAAGGTCGACCTAGACCCCGATGAATGGGTTAAGGATAAGCGGTGCACGAGGCACATGACCCGCAATAGGGATCTATTCTCCACGTCACGAATCCTTCAATGGAGGTAATGTGGTGTTTGGAAATAGCAAAAGTAGCATCATCGGTAAAGGTACGATCTCAACAAATCTCTAACCATTAACGATGTGTCACGTAGAAAACCTAAACTTTAATCTCTTAAGTATAGGACAAATATGTGATAAAAAGTGCAATGTACTTTTACCGAAACCGATAGTAAGATACTTAAAATGGCATAACCATAGGAAGAGGAATTAGGAAACATGGAGTCTATGTCATTAAAATCGGTAATGAACCTAAAGACAAACTATGTCTTACCTCTATGGATGATACTTGACCTTATGGCATCGAAGATTGGGTCACGCCAACATGCGACTTCTTCAATCGCTATCATCCAAAGATCTAGTAAGAGATCTACCTAAGTTAAAATATGAACATCATTTTTGTGATGCTTGTAATATAGGAAAACAAGCTCATTCGAGTCATAAAGCTAAAAACTTGGTGTCCACAACTAAGTGTCTAGAATTACTACATATGGATTTATTTGGTCCATCCGCTATCCAAAGTTATGGAGGCAACTACTATACTTTGGTAATAGTGGATGACTACTCTAGGTATACTTGGACAAAAATTTTAAAGAACGAAACGGAAACCTTTAACTATTTTGAAATATTAAGCAAAAAGATACAAAGACAACTAGGAAGACCCATAGTGTCTATTAGGACGGATCATGGTAGGGAATTCGATAATGAAGTGCAATTGGAGCTTTTGTGACGCTAATGGTATTACTCACAACTTCTCGGCTCCACGCACTCCACAATCGAATGGGGTAGTAGAAAGAAAAATAGAACTCTACAAGAAATGAGTCGAACCATGCTTAATGAACAATCCATACCTCAAAAGTTTTGGTGTAATGCCGTTGATACTTCAACGATATACTCAATCGAGTCTTGATTAGACCAATCTTAGGAAAAACTCCTATGAGTTATTTAGAGGCAAAAGCCTACGTTAAATCACCTTAGAGTCTTTGGTAGTAAATGTTTTATTCTTAACACTAAAGATTACCTTACAAAATTTGATCCTAAATCAACCGAAGGTATCTTTTTAGGTTATTAAGCCAAATAGTAAGGCTTCGTCATATTAAACAAAGAATCAATGAAGGTAGAAGAGTCATTAAATATAAAATTTGATGAAAGTCCACCCAAACCCTCTCCACCTCTTGTCGATGACGAGATTATAGAAAGTGAAGCCATAGTAATAAAGAAAAAGATAAGTGAAGAAGAAGAACCTCTAAGTGATAAAATAGTAAACATTAAAGAGTCCATAGATCACCCCGTAGATAAAGTCATAGGAAAACTAAACGAACAAACATTAAGGTCTCAAGTTCAAAACCAAAGTAGCTTGTTTTGTTTCGTCTCAACCTTAGAACCTAAGAATACACAAGAAGCCATAAAAGATGAAAGTTGGGTAATGGCTATGCAAGAAGAACTAAATCAATTTGTTTCTAATGATGTTTGGACACTTGTCCCTCCACCTAGTAATCAAACCATAATAGGAACCAAATGGGTTTATAAAACAAATTAGATGCAAGCGGAGTAGTGTCTAGGAACAAGGCTAGACTCGTTGCTCAAGGGTATAACCAACAAGAGGAATAGACTTTGATGAGACCTATGCCCCGTGGCTAGATTAGAGTCTATAAGAATACTTCTTGCGTATGCTTGTGCTAATGATCTAAAGCTTTATCAAATGGATGTCAAAAGCGCTTTTCTAAATGGTGTCATAAATGAAGAAGTATATGTAGCTCAACCTCCGGGCTTCATCGATTTTGAAAACCCAAACATGTGTATAAATTAAAGAAAGCCCTTTACGGTCTTAAACAAGCTCCAAAAGCTTGGTATGATAGACTCAAATCATTTCTAGTTAAACACAACTACACCATGGGGTTAGTTGACAACACACTTTTACTAAGAAAGAGAGTCACATATAATCATAGTACAAATATATGTAGATGATATTATATTCGGATCCACTTGTCAAGACATGTGTGATGATTTCTCTAAAATCATGCATGACGAGTTCGAGATGAGTATGATGGGAGAACTTAGTTTCTTTCTTGGTCTACAAATAAAACAAGTAGAAGATGGTATCTTCTTTAATCAATCTAAATACATCAAGGAGATGTTAAAGAAATTCGGTCTAGAAGAGTCAAAACCAATTAGGACTCCAATGTCATCCGACACCAAAGTCACAAAAGGCGAGGACGGAGAATCCGTTGATAATACTAAATATCGTGGCATGATAGGTAGCCTTCTCTACCTCACGGCAAGTAGGCGGATATCATGTTTAGTGTTTGCTTATGTGCTAGGTTTCAAGAAGACCTAAAATATCACACCTAGAAGCCGTAAAAGAATATTTAGATATATTAAAGGGTACAACACAATTAGGATTATGGTATCCTAAGGGCACGGGAGTAGAAACAATTGTATATGCAGATTCGACCATGCGGTGATTACGTTGATAGAAAAAGTACAAGTTGGTATGTACTTTTATGGGATGTTGTTTAACATCATGGTTTTGTAAGAAACAAGCGGCACTTGCAATATCAACAACCGAAGCCGAGTACATCTCCGCCGCAAAGCATGCCAACAAGCACTATGGATGAAACAAAGCGTTAGTAGACTACGACATCCATCTAGCGACATAGCCATCCTTTGTGACAACAAAGGTGCAATCGACAAGCAAGAATCGGTATTACATTCTCGCACAAAGCATATAGAGATTCGTCATCACTTCCTAAGAGACAATGTTCAAAGGGAACATCTCTATTGAGAAGGTTGCATCCGAAGACAACATAGCCGACGTCCTCACCAAACCGTTGAAGCGGGAACAATTCAACCTACCGTCTTGGTCTTGGCCTAATGGAACAAACGTCATAACTTAATTGACTCTACAAGGTATGTAAACACTAGCCTTCTTCTTTTTGAGTCTAGGATTTCTATTTCACGCACAACTCACAAACAATACGGGAATTTTCAAAACCCAAGATAAGTCTTCCATTTATAATTTTTTTTCTTTTCACATAACTACATACACATTTTTAAAGAAAATATCCTTTCAAAATGTTTTATAAAAAGAATGATACCTTCCCGTATCAATTTCACAAAAGCAATTTCTCACGTCTAGGACAAATCACTTTTTCATTATTAATACAAAGTAAAAACCCGTTTTCATTGCATTTCATGTCTTTTGAATGCTAAAGGGAACATATAACTAATATGTGTTTTCGGGTACATTCATTTAAGCAAAAATGAATTAGGAGAATTGATAACACAATATTACGTACTTATGTACCAAATGTGTGTTTTCGGGTTATCTCAATTAGGATTTATTTTCTCTAGTTATTTTCCTTTTCTTTTTAGAGGTCGAGAAAACCATAACTCCAAATAGTTTGCATATAGGCACACAATAGGCAAAAATGTTTCCAAAAGAAAATTTTGTGCTACGAATCACCGGATCCCCGGATCCCAGCCTTCGTCTTTGGACGGATCCCTCGAGGAAGGATCCGTGGGATCCGTGTACAGTAAGTTGTTTTCAACTTCTATTTTTTTCTTTGGATGAAAAATCACATTTGCTTCATTTTTGGAGTATGCTCTTTAATGCTTGTGTTCTCATGATCACATGCCTTGAATTCATATCTAATCATTAGATTTTAATCCACATTTTGGTCGACATTCATTACAATGTGTTGTTTTCTATATATATAACTCCCAAAATGCTTGCATACTTCATCTCCTTCTCACAAACACACTTCATCATGTCATCCAAAAACCCTTTAGGAGAATCATCTAGTATAAACAATCATGATATCCAAACCTTTGTACTTCCACCATCCAAAATACCACAATCAAATGCTAAGATATCCGCATGATTAGTATCCGATCTTGTTGTTTAGCAAAACCAACCTCAAATGATTCATCCTCAACAAATAACTCACCACAAGATGCTTCCATTATAGCACCACCCTCATC
Source organism: Chrysanthemum lavandulifolium (assembly GCA_022545495.1). Taxonomy (NCBI): domain Eukaryota; kingdom Viridiplantae; phylum Streptophyta; class Magnoliopsida; order Asterales; family Asteraceae; genus Chrysanthemum; species Chrysanthemum lavandulifolium. The sequence goes on along the minus strand of CM040245.1, from coordinate 26,406,109 downwards.
ACCAACAAGTACACCAACTTCATCACCACCTAAAATAACTCTTTTGGAACTCCTTAAGACTCCAACAAGATCTAATCAACCTAAAGAAAAGAATTAGTCTTTTCAACACCCCACATCTTCAAATACTTTATTTCAAGATCTTGAAACATCACCACCATTAGCTCTATCACATCACAAGAACATCTAGGTTCTTTTCCACCACCATTTACTAAAATTCGGATATTGATCCATATTTTCCTATTTTTCCACCACAACTTCCGCATAACTCAAATAAAATCAACCCGGAAAACTTCCGCACTCATCACCCACATCATTTACATTGTGAACATTGCCAATCCACTAGGGAAATTGCAATAGAAGTTAGGGAAGAAATGCGTTTCATACTCAACCTCATCCTTGATCGCATCATTACCATTACTCATCAAACCTCCATCCATAACCTTATGCAAGCATGGAAGGAATCACTACTACTACTTTTCTACTTTTATTTTTGAAGTCATTTTTCAAGAACAAGTCTTGTTCTTATTTTACATGCTTGTAAGTGGCATACATACCACTACAATTTGTTGTTTTATTACAAGGCCTGTTTACATACCTTGGCTCCCAATCTTGATTCTCGGCAACCACAAGATTATATAAGCATGTTACTAACCTTTCTTTTGTAGGATTTTATTTTTCTTCACTTGGCCCCAAACAAAGGGAGCTACCGTCAAGGGAGTTAAGTTTGTTTATTTCTTCCAGGGTTAACTTTTGTTTCGACAAAAGGGGAGAAAAGTAAAACTTAGGGCTTTCAAAACTTACATCTATTCTTAAGTTTTACTCATCATAACATTATGTTTTGTCATCAACAAAAGGGAGATTGTTAATACAAATAAACCGTAAAACCGTTTATTAATATTTTGCGATCTCTTTGTGTTTTGTTGATAACAAATATAATGTTATCTTAAAGCTACAATTATAAAGGATACATGTTAGTTTTGTAAAGCATTTACATATAGCCATTTAAATACAAAATGTAGTAATTAAGCATTTGTTGTAATAGTTTATTAGGATGGTAAATATCATAACCCATGGATCTTAATCCATACCCAAAGAGACTTGATACAATGTATACTTAGATACATTGAATCTAGATATAACCCATGGACCAACCCATGACCCATGACCCATAACCAAAAAACCCATGGGCAAAGAGGAGCGTTCTACGGATCCCTAGGATTACACTAGACGGATCCCTTGTGGAAGGGATCCGTGGGATCCGTAGGAATAGTGAAGAAATTAGCCTATAAATAGAGAGCCATTTCTTCATTCTAACTCACCCCTCTTCTTACTAAATCTCTCATACACTCTCATTCTCTTCTAACATATAGATCACTTGATCTAGAGAGTTTTCTTCTTTCTTTCTATTTGTGATCCTCATATAGGTCCTTCTCAAGGCGAGATCACGAGCATTCTACAAGTCATCCAAGCAAGGGTCCTTGATTGATTTGTCACTCCATAATATTTACATGGCGAAGATCTTGTATTTGATATTTCACATATTTGTTGTGTAATAGTTGTGTTGGGTTGGTCCACCGTGCTACGGACTCGGTATCTAGCTTTGTACGGAAAAAGTGTAAACAACGTTGTGAAGGCTTCTCCGCCAAGTGAAGGAGTTTGTTGACATAGTGCTTGAACTCTCGAGTAGGTGACTCGGGGAGTGGAGTAGGGCAAGGAATGTGTCCTTGTGGCGAACCACTATAAATCGGTTGTGTCATTTCTATCCCTTATCTTTATTTATTTGCTTGCATTATCATTAGATCTATACGTTCTCAACATCCATACGATTTCACATAATATCGAATCTAAAGTTTTTGAAATCAACTTAAAATCGGCAAAACTATTCAACCCCCCCCCCTTCTAGTTTTCCATAGAAAGGTATTGCTGAACTTGAGATAAAGTTTAAGAATAAAGAAGAACAGATTGCATATGATAAGGAGTTTGGTGAAAGGTTGTTAGCTGAAGAAAAGGCAGCTAGTGAAAAGCAAAAGTTAGAAGATAAGGAAGCTACTCAGAGATGGTTAGCTGAATGGAATGATACACAATCCTATCTTTAAGCTTCTAATGATATAAAGAATGAGTACACTACTCAAGAGTGGGCACTGTTGTCAATTGATGAAAAAGCTAGAATCTTGGGTGAATGGGCAAGAAGGATCAGTAAAGAGAAGAAGCAAGCTAAAAGGAAGAAACCCCCTACAAAGAGTGAGATGAGAAATACTATGATGAAGATCATCAAGAATATGGACATACATATTAGTGAAAATATAAGCAAATGTTCATTTGAGAGGATTCAGGAGATTTATCAGAGATGTATGAGGATAAGAGATGATTTTAATCCTATGAAATCTGAGAAAGAAGCAGAATGGTTAAAGAGAAGAGCTGGTCAAAGAAGGAATCTAGTTCTAAAAGACAAAAGGTAGATGAAGAGTTGAAAAAGAAAGAAACAACTAAACAGTATTTTCTGGAGTCTAATAATCCAAATCCTTCACCTATTAATCCTATTCCATTAAATGCAGTTCATCCTATTGTGGATTGGCAAATAGTTATAGAAAGGGGTAGAGAAGTAGTTGAGATAACAAGAGGTGATGGATATAAAACTACTTATTTCAACTTTAGTATATTACTGGATTATTTGACTAAGGGTGATTTGGAACAGTTGTGGAAAGTATTGGAATTCAGATATGGGAAGTTTGGTCCAACAGGACTAAAACGAAATCGAAAGATTAGCCCCAGGACTAAAACGAAACATTGTCCTCAATGTTTTGAAATAAGGGTTCTCTTACACAAATCTAAAGCCGTTTATTAATTATGCTAATAGATAACGTTAGTTGATAAGATTTAGGATATCGGATTTCCCAATAAGCAACGACGGATGAAACTCGAGTGGAGGAAAGACAAACCCACGAGCACGAGAGTCTTCATAATTCAGGCAAATTCTGGACATAAAACAACAAGCACGAAACACGAGAAATTGGAAGAGGTGGGCCTCCTCACATTACACTTATTAAAAAATAGAAAGAAGATAGAAAACATGGGTTGACTGCTCGCCCCGAATTTAATTGTTCATGAGAAAGGTTTGGAGATCGAGACAACCATGGATGGTATGTGCCTTCCAAAATAGTGTTTGAGTCTATGAGCGTTCATCTTGAAGTTGGGGTCGTCGGGTTGAGATAACTCGACGATTTCATAAGGAAAACTTGAGCAACGGTGAGCGACCGGTCCAACGGGTTTTAGCTTGTCAGAAAATCTTTAATCGAGAATTGAAGAGAAGGACTCGATCACCAATGTTAAAGACGCGGTTCTTAATTTTGGTGTCATGAATCTTCTTTGTTTTCTCTTTGTAGATCAAAGAGTTCTCGTAGGCATGATCCCTAAGTTCATTTAACTCATTCATTTGAACTTTTCGGTGATCACCCGCGGTCTTAAGGTCAAAATTATAATGTTTCAAGGCCCAGTAGGTCTTATGTTCAAGCTCTATGGAGAGATGACAAGCCTATCCATAAGTGCACCCAATGGGTGTTTTGAAAGCGGTACATAAGGCCCATAATGCATCATTAACTTATCAGCCCATGAGGTATGATTTTCTCCTACGGTGCTTTCTAAAAAAACGCTTTAAACCACGAATAGAAACCTCAACTTGTCCGCTTGTCTGCGAGTGATACGCGGTAGAAAGACGATGAGTAACTCCATATTTAAGCATAACTTTCGAAAATTGATCATTACAAAAATGAGTACCGCGATCACTTAAAATAGCACGAGGAGTTCCAAATCGGAAAATAGACTCTTCAAAAATTTCACAACAACTCGGGCGTCATTAGTGGAGAGCGCCTTTGCTTCAACCTATTTTTACAAATAATCGATGGCCATGAGAATATACTTGTTCCCTCGAGAAGACAAAAATGGTCCCATAAATTGATGCCCCATACGTCAAAGATCTCGCAAACTTGGATTGCATTTTGAGGCATTTCATCTTTTTGCGAGATTTTTCCTAGACGTTGGCAAGAGTCACATGACTTCACCAAGTTGTGGGCATCACGGTAAATAGTTGGCCAATAAAATCCGGAATCAAAGACTTTCTTAGCGGTGTAGTTGGCACCATGATGTCCCCCGGTGGGTCCATTATGGCAAGCCGTGAGGATGTCAACGACTTCTTGGCTGTGAACACATCGTCTAATCACTTGATCCGCACAAATCTTAAACAAATAGGGGTCGTCCCAAAAATAATGTTTCACGTCCTTAAAGAATTTGTTCTTTTGTTGGGACAAAATCCCTTTCACAATAAAATTCCTCGTATGGTAATTTTCAAAATCGGCAAACCATGGGTTACTAGAATCACCTTTAAGAGATATCATCCTAAGTGTTTCGAGCGGAAATGTTTCAGTAATTTCCTTTTTATCTAGAACACTTTGGTGAGTATCTTCTAGTCTAGACAAATGGTCGGTGGCGAGATTCTCTGCTCCTTTCTAATCACGAATAATGACATCAAATTCTTGAAGAAGGAGAATCCACCAAAGAAATCTCGGCTTAGCATCTTGCTTAGCAAGGAGATATTTAAGTGTCGAATGATCCGTATACACTATGGTCTTTGATAAGACGAGATAAGGTCTAAATTTCTCAAAAGAATAGAAGACGTCTAATAACTCTTTTTTTTTGCAGTAGTATAATGAAATTGGGCATCGGTCATCGTCTTACTTACATAGTGTATCGGCTGAAAATATTTGGTATTACGTTGCCCCAGGACGGCCCCAATAGCAAAAGCACTAGCGTCGCACATAATTTCAAAGGGCAAGTCCCAATCGGGGGCAACTAAAATCAGAGCTTCCATTTATATCTTCTTAAGAATTTCAAATGCTTTGATGCATTGTTTAGAGAAGAAAAACAGAGTATCTTTTTCTAGAAGGTGGGTTCAATGGCCAGGCGATTTTAGAAAAATCTTGATTAAATCAACGGTAAAAACCGGCATGACCAAGGAAACTTCAAATTCCTTTGACGGTGGTCGGATGAGTTAGCTTAGCGATAACATCGACTTTAACTCGATCAACCTCAATCCCGGATTTGGAAATCTTATGACCAAGGACAATGCCCTCTTTAACCATGAAGTGGCACTTCTCCCAATTTAAAACTAAGTTAGTGTCTTCACACCGTTTTAACATTTTGTCTAAATGGGAGAGGCAAGACGTAAAAGTATCTCCATAAATCGAAAAATCGCCCATAAAAACCTCAATTATTTTCTCGCTCATATCATAAAAAATTTCCAGCATGTACCTTTGGAACGTGCCCGGAGCATTGCATAAGCTAAATGGCATACGTCGGTAGCCAAACGTACCATAAGGGCAAGTGAAGGTAGTCTTTTCTTGGTCTTGTGGGTCAATCGGGATTTGAAAATATCCGTAAAATCCGTTGAGAAAACAATAATACTCATTTCTTGCAAAATGTTCGAGCATTTTATTCATAAAGAGGAGCAAGAAATGGTCTTTACGAGTCGCATCATTAAGCTTACGATAGTCAATACACACTCTTCATCCGGTGACGAGACGTGTGGGAATCAACTTATTATCTTCATTGGTGACGACGGTCATACCACATTTTTTTTGGAACATAATGAACGGGACTAACCTACGGGCTATTGGAAATAAGGTAAATCATTCCGACATCAAGGAGTTTAAGAACATCCTTTTTGATAACCTCGGGAATTTTCTGGTTAACCCACCTTTGTTGTTGAACCGCGGGTTTAAAATCATCATCCATTAAAATCTTATGAGTACAAAAATGGGGTCAATGCCCTTAATGTCGGAAATTTTCCAAGCGATGGCACTCTTATGATTCTTAAGCACTTCTAAAAGTCGGGTCTTCTCCTCATCTTTTAAATCTTTAGCAATTATAACAGGTAATTTATTGGTTCCTTCTAAAAATGCGTATTCGAGATGAGGAGGTAAATCCTTGAGCTCGGGCTTCAGAGGATTATCATTAGACGACTTAATTTCCTTAATTTCTTCAATTTTAATTTCCTTCGGAGGTAGTGAAAATGACGGGTCATCATTTAACATTTTCTCGAGTAAAAGAATATCTCCCTCCGGAACAAAGTCAGTATCATCAATTTCTGGTGAAATTGAGTCATTTTTAAGACAAGCCTCGATCTCTTCGAAAATGAAGTCACTTCCTTCAAAAGGAGTGAGAGAAAGGGAAGAGTTAGAAATGATAAATTCTGAAAATGGAGTGGGACTGCCACTCGAAGAATGGTTCGGAAAATCCAAGAACTTCTTGAGCATACTCCTCACAAGCCATATCTATAACAACGATCCATTTAACCGATATATCATCGTAATTAGAGGAGTATCTCGAAGTTTGATTGAGATTAAACGTTACAGCTTCATCATTAATACAAAGGGTTAGTTCTTCACCATAAAAATCAATTAAAGCACGTCCCGTCTTCAAGAAGGATCTCCCCGAGAATGAGGGGAACCCGAGGATCGGCATAAAAATCAACGACTACAAAATCGGCCGGAAAATAGAGCTTTCCTACTTTAACATCTTCGGCGACACCGATTAGACGAGTAATTGAACGGTCCGCAAGCTTGAGAGTCATACGAGTAGGAGTAAGTTCGGGACGAGTAATTGAACGGTCCGCAAGCTTCTTTTTCTCAACTAACCCATCAGCTTTAAGCTTGGTTTTGAAAATCCAATGGCAGTCTATAACCTTCTTTGTAGGTGGAAGAACAGTGACCTCCCAAGTACCATTAGTTTCAAGAGCTCTTAATTCATCATTCATTGCTTGACACTAGTCAGGTTGGACTATAGCTTGCTTTAATGAAAAAGGTGTGGTCTGAGAAAGAAGTGTTGGAATTATATAACATGACTAATCATAAATATAAACAATAAACATCAAAGTAAGTGCGGAAGCATATAGGAACATATAATGAATAATTAATTAACTAAAGAATAAAGTATCGTACCTTACTTGATTCTAGCGAACAAGAATCAAATCCACAAACTAGCAATTGGATGAACCCTAATTAGGGTTTATAGGATTATGTGAATTACCCTCACCGCTTTGTAATTCAATCCAAGATACAATCAATAGTGTGATTGTACCACGTTCTTGTACACACGTACTATAACAAATTAAAGTAATGCTAGTTTTAATTAAACAAAATAACTTTGATTTGAAAAGACATGGATCGACACCCATAAGGGTTATGCGATCGGATTATGCAAAACACACACAAAACTATTTAGGTTTTAGCATAATGAGTACAAGAGATGGAAAAATAAAACCCTAGCCTTGTTTATATACCCAACTAAACTTGGTGAACAAGTTGGCTATGGATTGGTTTATGGAAACCATATGGACGATCGGTTTAGGAAACCCACAAGGGATTCTAGAACCTTCTCGATCTCTAATTTCATCTTTAGTCCTTCCCAATATATTTAACGATCGTTAGTCCATTACAACTAATTACTTAACGTCCGTTATAGTTATTTCGTTTAATTAATAAATAAATATAACTATTACATTTAATTATTAACTTTAATTCTCATACGTAAAGTGTGCAATCCCGTGGTCTCGAGTTCGATCCTAACACACGTCTATTAATTTATTGTCCATAAAACCAACAGCTCCCACTTGGACATATCTTAATAGAGTGATCACATCGGTTAGCGTCTAGCAACACTTCGATGCCTCTAGTACAACTTGAGCAAGGCTCCTGGAAAACCTTTTAATGATTTCTCATTATTATTATCCTTTTGTCTCTAATACCATGTTAAATAAATGTATGGAATTAAGTCATTCTTTATTCAACCATTCTGTTTCTCGTTATAAGTGATTGAGCAAGATTATCAAATCTTCGAACATATTCAGGGAGAACTTTGGGCGTGCCACGCAAACATCTTGTCAACCCTACGAGGGCCCAAGAAGATTAAACTCAAAATAAATTTGAAGGAACAAATTCTATCTTGACTACGAGAATAACCCACAAACTTTGCAACACTTGTGAAACAACCCTTATGACTACCGATTCACGATAGCGTTAAGTTGTTCCACGTATGCACTACATTCATGACACTTATCCGGTATCTCAAGTCCGAGGATAACTATTCATAATTTACTTATAACAATATCCACAAAGTAAATTATGTAGTTGGGATACGTCCTATATTCAATCCATTGAATATCATCTGAAATTGGTATGCATTCTCATCAATATACTTTCAAGTATATTCTACCATGTCTCTCAGATTTGTCTTAGTTTAATGATACTCCCATATCATTAATTGACAACGGACGATTTAGAATAAATAAATTTACTCACGGATTAAACATGCAAATATAGGATACAATATATTATAAAATCAAACATACAAAGTATTTGATTTATTATAACAATTGTTTAACATCCCTTATCCAAATACCAAATAGATCAATGCATGAAAATTTCAGTTGATGAATCATGCCTCAAGTAATGACAATCATACTTGTTGACAAGGCATAAATCAACCAACTTGATCTATCGTAATTTTGAGAATACTTATTTCAAGAATTCAATTAATGAAGTCCTTGTATGTGTGCATTCAACAATCCACATAATAATTCATAAAGTGTGTGACATCCTCTATCACCAATTTATGACAATTTAAACTTTCAAACATTTTAAAGTTTAAAGTATTCTTATTCTTTTAATGTATAATGCAACTGTGCTCTTAGTAGCACAACTAGTTCACATGGCCATTAACAAGGATGAAATCCTACCATGACTAGTATTGAGTGTCATTTCAATTAAACCAGCATCATTGTATATAAACAACAATATGCTCATTAAAACTCCATAAACTTTAATATCTTATTGTGTAATGTTTGATGCTTTCCTAACTTTCAAGTTTAAAGCTGATGACAATTTGCACAACAATTGACATATTGTTCATTCATAGAATCTAGGAGCAATTCCAGGCTGAGGATGTAATTCTTTTAGAATATTCATTACACAAGTTATCTAATAACTTTTAGTTAGATATCAACGTTGTCAAATCACTTCTTATCTAAGAATGATACAACAATTTTAATACACAACATGATGTACATGATGAATCTACAGGTCAAACTTAGAATTCATTCACGTTCTATCTTGTCAAAAGATATTTATCAATTTCCCAAATGATATATCATGTTTAATTAGAATCATTTAATTTACTGCACATGTTTATTAATAATAAACATATATTCCAAGGTTGTATGTTTTAATTCTTAAATCTTACAAGTGAAGTTTCATTCCAATCTAAGACTTAACATTTAGCTTACAAGGAATGTTACTTACTATATGTTATACAACATATAAGATTTAAGAAACTTAACATAATACTCCCACTAGCTTTCGGGAATACTTAAAATTTATCTTATTTTAATTATAAATCGAAAATGGGATTTAATAATTAAACATAAGAATAATTTCATAGATGCATGCATTTATCCATTCATGAATTATTTGCACCGTACACTTTCAAATATTATATGAATTCAAAACCTTTCAATTACTTACCGTCCTCGCTCAAGTAATTTCTCAAGAAAGAGTTTTATATTCCATTGTCATATTTCATATAATGAAAACAATTATGACAGTTATCATCTTTATATATTTAATGTGTCTAGAAAAGAATATTCAATCATAATTAATTGCTTAAATATGATTAATAATCTTGTCATAAAACATGCATTAAATATGTGTACAATATTGTCCATATGATTTCTACATAGAAATTCAAACCACTAGAGTTTTTCATCTCTTTGAAGAAACTCATTTCCATTCTCTAGTCTAACTATTAAGATAAACCAAATTTCCAAAATTGATTATCTTATGGATGACATCTTTAACATTCATAGTATGAGTAATTTACCCAATTCAATATTTGGTAATCCATCATAATGATTATCGTGTTTACTATAATCTCAGAACTCATGTTTCTCAACATATAAGTCAAATATCTGAGATATCCTTGCAGATCTATGAATGAAAATTCCATCATCATGAGGTCTATCATTTACATGTCTAACCTCATCATGATATTTACTAGTGTGTTTTAGAAGATTATGTATCTTGTAATTTTATCTTTCAAGAAAAAAAACTCCCACTTGCCTTTTGTAATATATAGACTATCTATATATACTTAGCAATTAGAGCAAAACTACATTGTTCTCTATTTGGGACATTACAAATACACATTGATAATTCTTGACATTAGTTTGTTAATAACCTATTCATAAGTAGTTTAACAAATTCAGAATCTTCAACTTTAAAACTTAATGTGATTCATCACATTCCATAATGAAATGGTGTTTTATTTATCTTCTAGGTTGGAGTCATATTAAGTATATTCAATCCATACTCAATATTCTAACCTTGTTACTTTTTAAGAAAGAAGTTATGGTTATCATGAATCAAACAAATCAAATAGAGTTTGATTCTCCTAACTGAACATGCCATCAACTTGTGGTATTCATTAGAATTTAATATTGTAAGACAATCTAACAATATATAAGATAAACATATTTCTTTTAGCTTACCTATTTACCAACTAAGTCAACTTAATGGTATAATAGACTTTCCAAGCCAATTACATGCTTTATAACACAAGTACCTTTAACCAAGTCACTTCATATCCATGTCTCTTCAATAAAACATAAACTGTTATAATCCCATTTAACGTTATAAATCATTGATCAACTCAATGACTTCTTGTATATGTCTTAATTAAAAAACATAACAAGTTAACGTCTTACTTTATTATAAGTCTTAAAAGACTTTATGTTTATGTCTTTACAATGAATCATAAACATGTTTAACTAAAGTAATTATGAACACAACTCTTGGTTTCAATAGTAATTTCAAGTTAATTTATTTACTTCACAATAATGTAGGACTACATTATTTTCATTTATGTCATTCCAAAATACATAAATAAACAAATTGAAGTAGTATTAGATTACTTTATTTAATTTTATGTCATTCTAATAATACATAAATATTTAATTTGAAGTAGTCTTATATATCATTTTGACACATGTTCTAAATACTTGTCTAATTTAGAAAGCGTAAATATGTCCATGCAAGGTCGACTTTACATAGAGATTTACTTTGTTATTGCAATCTCGCCAAGTTCGACATGACGTAAATTGCAACACCAAATGTTTCTTGAATTAGATATGTACAAGTTATATTAGAATGTTAGTCTCTTACCTTGCAGTCAAGAGAATCCATTAAATCATATAACTATATGTTGTACCTTGCACACAATATAGATTTCTCCCACTTGTGCATGGAACAACATCATGTAGCAAATAAACAACACTACATATGTTTGTTTATGTGACTAATATGATTGTGTCATTGATATTAGCATAACTAGTAGATGTAGAACCACTTCATTGTCTAATAAGGAAACGTACATGACTATCCTTGAAAACATAAGTGTCTACAAGTGGAAAGTAATTATCTTAAGACATTCTAGAGATAATTCTGGGTTACTACCAAGATGACAAAGCTTGTAACTCCCACTGAATAAGAGATCATTACCTTAATTCCTTATTCAGTAATAAGAACACAACACTCCTACTGGATTTGACAACATTGAAAGTGTTTCATTAACCAGTAAAAGAAAATAGTGTTCTATTTACTTCCCTACACCTTTGAGAAAGTCCATACATAACAATTACTTATGTACTTAAAAAAATGTATTCTACTATGTAGATGATGAATTATTCATCAATGCTATTAACTTGAAAAATTGGGCATGCAATTTCTTTCTTAATAGTTCTACTATTCCAACAATTGTAAGTAGTACTTTTAAATGGTCAAAACACAACAACTAGATAAAATATGCTAGTTTGTCTTTTATCAATTATACAGTAATTAGTCTAGCTTCTAATTTAATAACTCATAAAATATGCAATTTTCTTAACTATTAAAATTTGCTTACGAGTTACGTATTTAGAATTTAGACAATTCTAATTATCCTATCATACCTTTCTTCATTCATGAAAAGGAATAGGATTTCATCTCACTCTTTCTTATGAAAAGAGGACTAGGTTTATTCTTTTAGCAAAGTTGACTCTACCAAAAACCCTGTGTAGATCAATTTACCAATATAGGAATAACCTCGTTTACGGTTTAATGTTGCATTAATACATTTAAAGAATTAGCAAAATTCAATTTTAGTATTTTCGATAATTAAACTTTTCAAGAAAATAAAATACCCAAGGTAATATTCATATAACCATAGAATTTTCTCGAAAACTAGGATCCAAATTATCGTAGTTCCATTACATCAGTTGATCCGCTAGTAACGAAGCACATAATAGGGTGTCTGTCGAACACTAATTGGCAAACAATTTCCAACTCCTAGATCATTATGGGATTTATATTTTCCAACGCTATTGCAAATATAAACATGTTTCATCCCATCTTATGCCATTGAGTCCGTGTCTCACTTCCTACTCAACTTAAGTGTCTAACTTAAAGAACGCAAATATGTCCATGTAAGGTCCGACTTTACATAGAGATTTACATTTCCATCACAATCTCGCCAAGTCTTGTCATGACGAAATTGCAACTTCAAGTGTTCCTTTTAATTAGATGGCATATTCTTAATTTAAAAGGGTACTAGTTTTGATTTTATGTGGTCAAATCAAATATGTACAAAGATGTCATGCATTCATCTTGTAGCATAAATTTAATAAAAAACTTTTTATTACCAATTCATAAAGATCAAATTATCAAAGTTTTGATTGGGGTATTGGGTTCACCAATCAAGGAATTTAGTGTTAATTATCATCCATTATACCGTACTTTTGCATAAGTGTAAACACTTAGTGTTTCGGATAATTACCACCGAAGTGGCGCATGGAATTAAAACTAATTCGCCCTTAAGATGAGCTTGTACATTTTATGGCTTACTAAGTAGCTCCATTCGAACTTACTGAGGGGAGAGGACCGGTAAGCTTAAAAGCATAACCTTAGACATCCTTTCGTGTGACCGTATGCACTTCTTAAATAACCCCTTTATAGTTCATTCTAATGGGTGAGCCGTTCAGTCATTGTACCAAAGTCACCAATCAATTAAACTATTGAAAACTTAACTCTTCCAAAACAAATCAAATTTCGCCATTGTTTAGTCCGTATTATTTTTCTATTCAAAATTACCCTTTGCTTAAAACTGTCTAACATAATTAAACAAACAAGTAATAAATAAAAAATAAACTACTAAAAAACAATGCGCACATAATAAACAATTTATACGTGTAAACAAGTAGCCACATGCAACTTATTCGATAAAACCCTATTAATAATCAATATCTAGGTTAAATTAATGTATATATTAATTTAGGGTTTTCACTCCAACATTAGAAAGTGAGCCACATACATCGATGAATCGATTGCGTAAACCCTTAATTAAATTATACCAAATTGCACATAATTGATTCATTAATATATATAATTGGAGTCTTCCCCAATTCAAGATTTATCATAAATATACATGTGTATAAAACTTAACAATTAATTTTCGCATAACCAATCTTAACAATTAAATATCCAAGCAACCATCCATGACGAACATGCATGTATCATCATGGATATAACATAACAATTATTCAGGTTGTCACAAGATCGCATACAATTCCATGTCACATAACACTTTATTCATGAATTTATCACGTAACAAATATATTAAATCTAGGTTTCGATATAGATAACATAACAATTAATATAAACCCTAAAAAATTTAAGGAAATCGATTACAAATTTTTAGGGTTTCTACCCATAAAAAATTTCGATCCATAATAGATTTTAAAACCAAATTAGGGCAAAAGCCCTAACCCTAAAATTAGGGTTTATATAATCATAACCAAAACCCTAGAATAAATCATATCAAACACAATACAATATCCGTTTTTACGTGTTTAGTAATTAATTACTCATTAAAACCAATGACTCGTGATGCCAATCGTTGGAATTATATAACATGACTAATCATAAATATAAACAATAAACATCAAAGTAAGTGCGGAAGCGATAGGAACATATAATGAATAATTAATTAACTAAAGAATAAAGTATGCGTACCTTACTTGATTCTAGCCGAACAAGAATCAAATCCACAAACTAGCAATTGGATGAACCCTAATTAGGGTTTATAGGATTATGTGAATTACCCTCACCGCTTTTGTAATTCAATCCAAGATACAATCAATAGTGTGATTGTACCGTTCTTGTACACACGCATTATAACAAATTAAAGTAATGCTAGTTTTAATTAAACAAAATAACTTTGATTTGGAAAAGACATGGATCGACACCCATAAGGGTTGTACGATCGGATTATGCAAAAACACACACAAAACTATTTAGGTTTTAGCATAATGAGTACAAGAGATGGAAAAATAAAACCCCTAGCCTTGTTTATATACCCAACTAAACTTGGTGAACAAGTTGGCTATGGATTGGTTTATGGAAACCATATGGACGATCGGTTTAGGAAACCCACAAGGGATTCTAGAACCTTCTCGATCTCTAATTTCATCTTTAGTCCTTCCCAAATATATTTAACGATCGTTAGTCCATTACAACTAATTACTTAACGTCCGTTATAGTTATTTCGTTTAATTAATAAATAAATATAACTATTACATTTAATTATTAACTTTAATTCTCATACGTAAAGTGTGCAATCCCGTGGTCTCGAGTTCGATCCTAACACACGTCTATTAATTTATTGTCCATAAAACCAACAAGAAGTGCAGTAATAAATGCCTGAAATTGTGAAGTTGTTGGAGTAAGAGAAACTTGATTAGCTCTAGGTGTGTAAGATAAGACTGGAGTAACAAAGTCTTGTAGCCAAGAAGGAGGATTGTGAGTTCTATAGGATCTTCTAGGCTGAGGTTGAGAACTAGTGGTATTTTGTACAGGTGGGATAGGTGCAGTGCTTGGAACAGGTTCAGATGGAATGTTTGAGATAGGTACAGTGTTTAGAACAGGTTCAGATGGAGTGTTTGGGTTAGTTGTAGTAGTGGACACAAATTCATCATACCAATAGTTGCCATTATAACTGGGTGAGGGTAGAGGATGTAGCAAATGTACCATTTGAGGGTTTGAATATGGAAACACATGCTCATAGAATTGGACATCTCTTGACACAAACTTCTTCTTAGTCAACAAATTCAGCAATTTATAACCTTTTTAATGCTGAGGATAGCCCAAAAATAGACAAGAAACACCTCTGGGAGAGAGCTTATCAGCATTTCTATCATGATTACTAGCCATTGCCAAACATCCAAACACCCGTAAGTGTGTATAAACTGGTAGCTCATTAAGTAGAACCTCATAAGGGGTAGCTCATTAAGTAGAACCTCATAAGGAGTTTTATGGTTAAGCACAGAATAAGGAGTTCTATTAATCAGATAAACAACCATTATGACACAATCTCCCCAGAAATCCAAGGGTAGATGAGCATGAAACCTTAGAGCCCTTGAAACCTCTAAAATATGTGGATGTTTCCTTTCTTGTCTCCCATTTAGTTGAGGTCTATCCACGCAGGGTGTCTGATGTTCAATTTCATGATCAGTGAAGTAAGGGCTTAAAGTTCCCTTAAGAAATTCTAATGCATTACCAGACCTTACCACTTTCACTCTCTTATCAAATTGTGTTTGGACAAAAGCAAAGAATGTAGGCAAAACAGAACAGACATCTGAATTTTTTACCAATAAGTATAACCAAGTAGCTCTACTTCAGTCATCAACAATAGTAAGAAAGTATCTGAACTTACCGTTGGTAGGTACTTTATAAGGCCCCCAAATGTCTATGTGAATAAGCTGAAATGGTTCTTTAGCATGTGACTCACTTAGAGCATAGGGTAGCCTAGCAAACTTAGCCATTGGACATGAAAGACAAGCATCTAATTTTGCATTTCTTTTCACAACAGAAGTACAAGGAACATGTTTAAGACTAGAATCAGACAAATGACCTCATCTATGATGCCACAAATTGTAAGAATCTGCAAAAACACTAGCAGCAAACTTATTATTGACAGAAGTAGAGTAAATGGAGAACAAACAGCAGTCTTCCATTGCAGTCACCACCATATATTGCAGTTTGGTATGAATTTGATCAAGTGGAATATTAAGAAGATGATAGAGTACAGCTTTTCTCTTACCCAATCCTAGTACCTTCCTGGTTGTCAAGTCCTGTATCACACAGAATTTTGGATAAAAGGAGACAAAGCAATTGTTATCTTGAGTTGGTTTAGGAAAAGATAACAAACTAAACTTGAAGGATGGTACAACAAGTACATCTTTAAGCAGAATGTTATTCCTAAGCTGCACATTGCCTATTTGAGATATCAAAGATGTTTGACCATTTGGAAGAGTAATTAGTGGTTTGAACTTCAGAGTTTCAAGTTCAGGCATATTAGTAGTCACAGGGGTCATGTGATCAGTTGCACTAGTATCCAAAATCCATCCTCGTATTGCAAGTATAGAATTTGAAAAACAATAGTGCCAAGAAATACCTGCAACACAATCATTGTTCAACTCCTCATCTGTGTCTATAGGAAATTTGAAGCCTCCTTGAGCAAATTGTGGCAAGCTTCTCATCAATTGCTTAAATTGCTTTAAAGTAAACATAATATGCCCAGACTCCACAGCATTTGCAGACCTTCTTAGTTGTGCAACATTCCTTGATTTGACCACCACTTTTGCTTTGTTCTTCAACTGATTATGTTTATACTTATGATGCCAAACAGGATATCCAACCTTCTCCCAACACTTGTCTGGAGGATGCTACTTGAAACCACAAATTCCACACTTATCTTTGTTATCTTGTTTACTAAACAATGTAGTTGTCTCAATCAAAGAACCTGAACCACTATTAAAAACTTCTCTATGAGATTATTCCTGTTGTAACAAAGCACATGCAGACTCAACCGTGGGCAAGGGTGTACTCAGAAGTAATTTGCTTCTTTGGGCAGCAAAGTTATCATCCAGTCCATTGAGAAACTGGAAAAGCCTTTGCTCCTTTTTCTGAGTGTTAATTGCATCCAAGAACAAAGTGATTTCAGGTGTAACTGTAGTAATTCTAGGAAAATCAACCATTGAATCCAATTCTTTCCAAATACACTTCATCCTAGTGATAGTCACTTATGGTTGCCCCATCTGCACAATATCATAAGTTTCCTTATTCAACTTATACTTTCTAGAACCATTACTCAAAGAAAATCTTCTTTCTAATTGCAACCAAATCTCATAAGCAGTATCAATAAACATAATGGATTTTGCAATTGAATCAGTAACAGAAGGCATTAACCAACTAATCACCATATTATTGCATGTATCCCATTGATCAGCAAGATTACCTTCAGCAACTCTAGGAATAGTACCTCTTATGAATCATATCTTGCATTTGGTAGAGAGTCCAATTTCAACAGATCTTCTCTATGATCGATAGTTCTATGCGCCAATCAGCTTTTCTTGAATAGGCAAAGAACAGGACCATCAGTAGGGTGCAAGAACAAATGATCATAAGGATCAACAAGAGCCATTACTACTTTGCGAAAGCTTTAACTAATCAGATTCACAATTCACTCAATCTTGAACACTTTGACAGCAAGAGCAACGATTAAGAGATCAATTGATTAAATTACATAGAAATCAACTGAATTAACCATTTTTGTAACAGAATTAACCGTCAAGATCAAGAAAAGAACATCAAATGGAGGTGAAATGTGATGAGTGTAATAGAGTTGATCACTGTTCAAGCTCTAAGCTCTGATACCATGTTGAGTGAACAGTGATGTAAAAACACGCAGTGAAAATACACAAGATACACACAGTGAAAAGGGAGGAAAGGGAAAATGTTGGTTAGTTTGATTAATCTGAATGAAAGGATGATACAGAGTATTTAAAGACCCAAAACAGAATTTGGCACTCTTTTACAAATGCTAACAACTACTTAACAACTACAGTCCCTAAACTATACAAGTTTTACATGTTTAGTCCTCGTAGTTATTTATCCTAATCCTTTACTTCCACATGGGTAGATATGCTATTATGATGTTTGAGTTAGATATATGTAAAAGGGAATGGATCTAGTGAGAAGAGTGAGAAAAAAATTCTAGCCACAAAATTCAAATAAGAAAAGAAAAGTAATTGGGAGATGCATCTATTTTTGTGGATGCATCTAAAATTGGTGGTTGTGTTTCCTTCTCATTCTTCTCATCTTGATTATATTTCTCATTTGATCCTTACTCGTATGTGAAATTGTAATAAAAACATGATACTCATCAAAATAGCATTTTCATGTCTCATCCTTACGAATCAGATCAGGAGAGCATGTTGAGATAATCATATCCTAAATAGCATTCTTAAGACTCATCTTTTCTTCATCTTCTAACATCTATTAACTGGTTATAATCTTAAAAATTAATTTCGCTTTAGGAAATACGAGAACCACAACGTTAGCATGAGCAAAATCAGTGAAATATATCTAATCATCCTTTTTTTTTACAATTGACTTTTCTATTAAAATTAGAAGCCCAATAACTAGGCTAGTGTGTTTGGCAAAACTATCACTGTTAGAAACCAGTAGGTTTAATTTTATGTTTTTACACTTCTTTCAGTCACATTTCGTAAACTAGCGTTTAAAAAAAATAGAAGCACTGAGTTTTATGCTCCTATATTATTTAAGCAGCACTTGTAAAACTAGCATTTACCGGTGTTTAAACAATATCCAAAACGTTACATGCTAATTGCCAAAAAAAAGTTTTAAATTTTATCCGCTAAATGTTGGTTGCTCAAAAACGCGTCAAAATACTGGGCACATAGTGGCTAGTTATTATTAGTTAGCAATACATTTAGAAGCTTAAATAAGGTGCTGATTGAAACTTTATATGAATGGTTAAAGTTATTATACTTCTATAACATTAACTGAAATATGACACAGTACGCAAACTTTACGTACACCATCTTGATTCTTGAACTTCTATGTTGAGGTCACGTTTTGTGTGAGATGATGTTGTGTTCGATATGACATGAAGTTACGAGGCGAATGACATGATGTTATGACATTTGTAGAAACAGATTAAAACAATGTTATCTTAAGACCATTACGAATAAAAGAAAATTTCATTTAAGAAGAGCACCATACGTATGTGAAAGTAAGAAAAAATTGTTGTTCAAAAGAGACCATTTACATTGACATGGAACTAATCATTTCGAATACAGTACTTTTTTAATCTTGTAATTATAGTGTTAAAGGTAATATAAATATTTATATTTGGTGATATATGCTTTTGAGTGAACTGGTAACCATTTTCCCACAAATTGGTGTTTTAACCCGACAACCCGATTCACCCGACCCGACTCAACCCGACCCGATAACACCCGAACCCGATAACCCGATTTCTTATCGGGTCGGGTTGCGGGTGACTTTTTAAAAACTCAAAACCCGACAACCCCGATAACCCGACCCGATAACACCCCTAATTCCAACCAAGCGGATAACCGAATTTCAAATCTATACGAATAAATCAAATTTTAATTAAAGTTCATGCAACATACAAAATTCATTTGATTAAAGTATTAAACTATACAACCAATAAAACTCACCTCGATATAGTTACGTCTAAATAACAAAGAATAACTAAAAGCTAGTATTATCGAATCATTTTCGGCAACGGTTATGAGTATCTGTATGCTAGACCAATGTTTAAGACTACCGAAACAATCATACCGAAATGTATACTTATGATGAATTCTGAAGTATGAATGCAAGTGCAACCGATCTAACCACTACAGAATCAAACAAAATACGGAGTAATTTGTCACACCCCAAATTACTGCTTTTGCGTGAATGGAATTTCGTGGATTGATCGTCATAGCATCACAATCACAAGTTATATTGAACGACCTAAAGTGTCGTTTGGAAAATACATCGTTTGATTTAATAAAATAATCGAGTTACAAAGTATAGGTCCCAAATGAAAGTTACTATGTGCGGAAAGTAAGTTTAGTACAAGTCAAACGATGTTTTTAAAGTGTATAAATCCCATGTGAGACGCGTCGTCACCGCGACTCTATGCTATGTCCACATGCATGCCATGAAGTGAATGTCTTAGTTACCGAAAATACATTGCTAAAAGTGTCAACACAATGGTTGAGTGAGTTCATGAGTTTATGTAAATGTTTAATACGACTACCACAAGTATAAATTATGTATGACAATGTCGCCACAAAATGATACAATTGCTTAAGCACATGACAATCAAGCTTGATCGATGTTCGCCAACAGAGTGTTTTGCCAAACAACTCAATAGTGATAATGAAGTGAAATGCATCCGTCCGGTTGGAATCGCCAACCCGGATGGAGGTGTCACCTCGATAGATCTATCCACTCACCATCGCCTATGAAATTAACGGTTCATGATTATGAAATGGGGACATTTAAGCGGCAATGAGGTAACTTAAGCAATGTAATGAATTTGAACATACTTGGCATCGTAGTAAAATGATGTGCAATGTATTATCCCCGTAGGTTTGAAATAAGTAAAAATTTGAATAAATCGGGCTATGAAAACTCACTTGTTGCAATGATAATGATGATGTAATGGCAAAAGTGGATACACCGAAATGTAGCGTGAATCTCTAAACCGACCTATTATGAATGATATGATATGTAATAAGTCATGATGTAATGTTATGCATGCAATTCGGATGATATTTATACCACTTATGAATTTTTGAAAACAATACTCTCGTCGAAAATATAATCTTTTAACGTCTTGACCATTTTTAAATTACTTCACATGTATTTACGTTGAAATGATATCCGACGATAATCATTTGGTGATTTATTAAGAGAATATAACTTTTCGTCGTAAAATAATGTCATTGATATTTCCATGAAAGTGACAAAAACGGCCTCTAAAAGCTAGTCGTAAAATGGTGCACGTCGAGCGTTAGGAAACAAACTCAACGGTTTTGGGAAGCTCGTATGATAATCTCAAAGTTTTAGCATTTAAGTTTTCATCCTAGAGGTCTCGTACATAAAGAAAATTAGAGGTTAAGTATGGTACTTTTAGTCCAAAATATAGTTTAAGGATGGTTTTTCGGCAAAGTTTAAGCGACCGTAATTAATTCATTACAACTCTGCTAATCAAATGATCGGACATTTTGGAAAGTATACTTGGCGATTTCACTTTTACTAGAAGACTTCACTTTATGAAAAGTTCTAAATCAATGTTAAAAACAACCTTTAACTTGGTAACTAGTTTTTGCCGCAAAAACTTGTCTATTAGAAACCAAGTTAGTTTTTCTTATATGATAAAAGTTACGGCAACTTTTGTAAACGTATATAATTTAGTCGTTACAAATCCGTTTTCTACGTTTTAAAGATCCTTAGCTTCGTATCAAAGTATACTAACATATTTTTAACAAGTCGACATAATTTACAACGCCCAAGCTTCATTTTTGACTCAGATAAAATAAATAATGGTTCTTGAAATTTCCAGAATTTATATTTTTCGTCGTCAACTTGAAAAATTCATAACTTCTTCGTTATAGCTCCGTTTAATCCGCTCAAGCGGACACGGTTTCGTTTTAAAGTATATTTTCTAAATATCTAGGCCAAAATTTTTACCTACCGTCGGATTTTCCAGATTTTGAAAATAAGGACAGACCCTTTGCAAACTTGTCGAAATGAGTTTTCTCGCCAAACCTATTCTAACCCATTCAAAACAACTCCGAAGCTATTATAATCCTACCATACACCTTATTAGGGTGTCATGGTTTCCTAAACATCACCAAAACTAATATATAACAAGGAGTAATTATAGGATGGATTATTTATATTTAACACTTAAAAACCTTAAAAATCTTAAAAATGGTATAAACATCATGAGACTTGCATGTTTCTCAAATAAAATGATATGACCATAACAATGAATATGAAATAAAAACATGAATATGAATGCTTACAAGAAATATGATGAGGTTTAAAGGACAAAGGGTTTTTCCTAATCACTTGAGGTTTTTATTGCAAAACCTATACAACAAGTGATACTAGTGTTTAAATAAACTTGTCTTGTAAAATATTGATGAAATCCTTCCTTGGTCTATGTGGTTGCCGGTCTTGGAGAGAAGAGAGAAAACAAATGGGTTTTGATCTTACTTTGTGAAATATGAGGTGAATGTGTTTGTGTTTGCATATTATACAATATACATGTAAAAGATATTTTGTAAACTCAAATGAGTCACCCCTTGGTCGACAAGGGTGTGCTAGTCATGACTTTAATATATATATTTTTTAAAACTTGTATAAGTGTAATAATATGTAGGTTAATTGAAGACTTGTGGTAAGTTGTATACACATTTGAATATTTAGGGTAGCGTTAGATAAAATAAATTTTCACGGGTCAAGATAAAATATATTTAAGTCATAAAATTATAAAAATACATTTCTTACAAGAATTGAGTGAATAAATATTTATCGGGTTGAATTTTGAAAACCGTCGTAATTATATAAATATAACAATTTATATACAAAATAAATTTAAAACACGGGTAAACTCATAATATTATTTTATAAACTTAATATGAGTATAAAAATATATCGTGAAAATTTTTGGAAGTAACGGATCAATTGTTCAAAATAATTAGTTACGCGATAACGTTTATTTAATATGAAAATTATACGTTTAATGAAAATGCAAAACCACGTTAATTAATATGATGACAATGATGTTAATGAAACGTAGACTAAACTTAGTCTATATGAAATGTCATCGATGATATGATCATGAATTCACAATTAAACCATTGCTGTTACATTTATTTGACGTCAGAACTTAGTTTTACGATAAACGATAAATGATGAAGCATTTAATAATGTTTTAAATACGACCGAAAATACGAGGTTATTATATAATTAAAATGGGTAAAATAGGAATAATAGTTTAAGTCGGTATTAAAATGCGAAATTGCCAAGATTAAAATATTTTAAAAAATCTCATGTCCCAATTTTTTATTTAATCAACTAATTAGTATATAAAAGAGTTGCCATTCTTTTAATTTCTGATCGATATTTTGACTTTGGAATATTGAATACTACCTTTGACTCGCTGAGCCGCCTCTGTTAGAAAGAAAAAAACAACGACAAGGCGACGAAATATGGTGGTCATGTGACTGTGATGGCGCCGACAACTTTGCTAATAACTTGAGTTTTTTTAGTTTGAATGTGAATAGTTATGATGGCAATATTAAAATCCTATGTGGTAGACTTGATCCTCCAGATGAGGTCAGCTGAGACTTGGTCTGTATTATCAAAGTCTAAAAACTATTTATTTGGGTTGAACAAAAGTATTTCAAACCAATTACTTGTAATACTATACTACTACTAGTATATATGTAGTTGTAGCAAGGGTGAATGTTTATAGCAAACAAACCTCCACACTGAAAAAAATTAGAAAATGAGCTATTTAAAGTTGCTTCACTCAGCTTTCCTTTTCTTTTGTTTTGCTTCTTCCACTTGGTCTTTGAATAACACCAGTCATGTTAAATGCTCTTCTCAACAGAGCAATTCTTTGCTTAAGTTTAAAAAGAGCCTAATCTCTCTTAATTTCCCAATCAATAATCCCATGAATCACTTCACCCCATGTAAAGATTGGCTTGGTTTGAGTTATTATCCAATGCTGATGAACTGGAACACGAGCACAGATTGTTGTAGTTGGGATGGTGTTACGTGCGACCACTCCACCGGTGACGTTATTGGTATCGACGTTAGCTGTGGTATGCTGCAAGGTACCATCTATTCTAACACTTCCCTCTTCAACCTTCCTCGCCTCAAAAAACTCAATCTAGCTTACAATTTTTTTGCTGGTTCCCAACTTCCACCTGAAATTGGAAGGTTTTCAAATAGTCTCACACATTTTAACATCTCTTTTTGTCTGTTTTCTGGCCAAGTCCCAACAAACATCACACTCCTTCACAAATTGGTGTCTCTTGATATGTCTTTGAATCAGTTTACGCTTGAACCTCATGTTTTTAACAACATACTACGAAATTCTACTAATTTGGAAGAACTTTCGCTTATAAATGTTAATATCTCTTCGGTATTACCTAGTAGTCTCAATATATCTTCTTCTTTGAAATTTCTTAATCTTTCCAATACTTGATTGCAAGGAGAATTACCTCATTATATTTTCAATCTTCGTTCTTTGGAAACACTGGACTTGTCTCATAACAGTTTCACAGGCAATATTCCTCTGGAAATATCACTTCTTCCTAAAATGGTTTATATTGATCTCTCTTGGAATGGGTTTGATAATTTGCGAATGCAACCTCGTGTGTTTGAAAATCTCCTGAAAAATTCTACCATTTTGAGATACATTTCGCTTTATCAAGTTAATATAGGTTCGATTTTACCATCTTATCTTAATCTATCCTCTGTAAAATCACTTGATCTAAGATTTTCTAATTTGCAAGGGAATTTACCTGATAACATCTTCCATCTTAAATATTTAGAACTACTTGACCTTTCAGAGAACAATCTCACTGGTCCTTTGCCATCTAAGCTGTTTACTCTTCCCTATTTACAGACTATCCGTCTAAATGGTAACATGTTTAGCGGTAATGTACCGTTTGATTCGTTTGCTCTTCCATCGTTAAAAGTGCTACGCCTCAGTCGTAATCAGTTAGCTGGCCATATGGATGTGCATATATTTCGACAACTCCCAAACCTCACTGTCCTAGACATTTCATTTAATAATTTTAGTGGTGACTGGGAATTGGATACACTGTTAACAAGCCTCACAAACCTTGAATATCTCGATCTTTCATATAGCGGTTTCTCTGTTACAACAAACAATGCCAATCATTTTGTCAACCCTGGTTTTTTGATCTTAAAGTTAGCCTCTTGCAAGATAAAGGCGTTTCCGGAGTCATTAAGACTCATGCGAAATATTGTGTTATTAGATCTATCTAGCAACGAAATTGAAGGCCAAGTTCCTCACTGGGTAGGGGAGTTAGGACGTAATGATATGTATCATGTAAATCTATCACATAACTTCATAACAGGTTTGCCTCAAATTCAATGATATGGATTACAACATCTATTTCTACAGTCAAACTTGATCCAGGGAGCATTCCCTCCATCAATCTGCAACATGAGCAATCTAGTGTATTTGGATATGTCAAATAATAGCTTTAGTGGATTGATTCCACAATGTGTGGGAAATATCATCCCCTTACTTGTAATGATGGATTTGGGGAACAATCAGTTCCAGGGAACCCTTCCAAACGTAGTTCCAAATGTATACACGGATTGTAGATACTTAAAGGGGATTATTTTGAATGGAAATCAATTAGAAGGAGAAGTGCCAAGTTCCTATTCGAAATGTCAATCCTTAAGAGTAGTTGATTTGGGAAACAACCAATTAAATGGTACATTTCCAGAATGGTTGGGAGAACTTCCAGATCTCGAAGTTCTTGTCCTCAAATCAAACAAGTTGCACGGTATCATTCAAATTTCTTCATCAGTGAAATTCTCTTTTCCAAGTCTGCGAGTTCTTGACTTATCTCATAATGGGTTTTTTGGCCAACTTCCTGTAAGATATTTTCAAAATTCCAATACCTTAAAGAATATGGTACAGAACAACACAAAACCAAAATATTTGGACTTAGGTTCGAAGTATTACTCATTTGTTGTTGCGGTGAAAGGGGTGGATCAATATTTTACTCAACTTTGGGTTGAGTACACGATTCTTGATCTATCAAAGAATAATTTTGAAAGGAAGGTTCCAGATATTATCCGTCAACTAAACTCTTTGAAAGTGCTCAACTTATCTCACAACAACCTCATCGGTCGAATCCCAGATTCTCTGGGTAAATTATCAGAAGTTGAATCATTAGACCTATCTTGGAACCAGCTCACAGGACAAATCCCTCAAAGTCTTGCAGGCATCAAGGGTCTTGGAGTCTTAAATCTCTCCCAAAATCGTTGTTGGTCCCAATATGAGTAAAACAATATAACGAAATTGCAATATAATGAATAACTTGTCAATATGTTTTCTTTCTGAATAAATTCTGTAACATTTACAACTATATATAGGTTTCTAAAGGGTGTCTCCAACAGACATGTTGGTTCGGTATTTCTAACTGCCATATCATAACTGCTAATCAGTTATTAAGAATGTAATAAGCAACTTTGGTCCTTCATGTTTCTGTCTTGTGAAATGGAGCAGCAGATCGAGATTATCTGCTCACATTCTCCTCCTTAATCTTGATCGTTGCTTCGTCCTAAGTCTTGAACTCCGAGCATTTGTCGCATAGTCACGAACTTGAGTCTTGGTAATGCTTTAGTTAGAATATCTGCTCTTTGAAGTTCTCCACTTACGTGTTCTACTTTAATATGACCATTCTCTACGCATTCTCGTATGAAATGATAGCGAATGTCTATATGCTTGCTTCTTCCGTGAAATACTGGGTTCTTTACGAGTTGTATAGCTGATATATTGTCAACTCTGAGCGTTATCTTCTTTTCTTCTAATCCAGTTAATTCACTGAGTAATCGTTTTAGCCATAGGGCTTGACATGTCCGTCTTGTAGCCGCCATGAATTCGATTCACATGATGAGAGCGCCATCGTCGGTTGTTTCGAGTACACCAAGTGATAGGTGACTCTCCAAAGTAAAATACTATTCCGTAGTTCCTTTTCCTTGATCCGTATTAACTCCATAACCATGTCACCGTATCCTCGTAATCTTGCACCTCCGCTCTTTCTTGTATATTACTCCATGGTCTTCGTTCCTTTAATGTATCGGATTACTTGTTTTATCGCCTTGGTGATGATCCTTTGGGTCTTGCATAAATCTGCCGAGTAGTCCGATGAATAACTAAGATCCGGTCTTGTATGCGTAAGTATCTCGAGACTTCCAATTAAGCTTCGGTAATAAGTTCGTCAACTGGTTTCCATCTTCCGCCTTGACCAACTTAGTGCCGGGGTCCATTGGTGTCTTCGTGTCATTCTTGTCCGTCATGCTTGTTTCTTTCAAGATCTTGTTAATGTATCCAGTTTGCTTGATTGTAATCTCTCCTCCGTCGTGTAACTTCTATCCCAAGGTAATATGCTAGCAATCCTAAGTCGCTCATTTCAAATTTATCTTTCATCCGGGATTTGAACAAATCTACTTTTTCTTTGGAGTGCTGTGATTATCGGATCATCTACGATACTCCAACGATAAGTGTAGAAGTCTTGCTTCTCTTTGTGTAGATCGCTTGTTCGAGATTACATTTCTTAAAGTCTAATGACTTTAATGTTTGGTCAAGCTTCACGTTCCATGCTCTCGGTGCTTGTCTTAAGCCATACAAAGCTTTAGTTAGCTTGTAGACTTTTTCTAGGTTTCCTTGCTGAATGAAACCTTCAGGTTGTGTGACATAGACTTCCTCCTTTAATTCTCCATGTAAAAATGCTGATTTTACATCTAAGTGGTGTACTTGCCATCCATTATATGCTGCTAGCGCTAATATCAATCAAACTGTCTCTATCCTAGCAACTGGTGCAAACACTTCATCAAAGTCTATTCCTTGTTCTTGTACATAACCTTTTGCTACTAATCTTGCTTTATACTTTATGATCCTTCCTTGTGCATCTCTTTTGGTTTTATAAACCCATTTGAGTCCTATTGCCTTCTGATTTTCGGGCAATGTGGTAAGGGTCCATGTGTTATTTTTGTTGATTGAATCTAATTCAATTTCCATGGCCTCAATCCACTTCTCATCTTTTGATGCTTCCTTGTAATTACGGGGTTCTTCTTCTGTAAAGAATAAGCTCGGCGCTTCTACTTCACGTGCGCTTTGGTAGATTTCGTAATATCCTTTAAACCTTGTATAGGTCTATGATCAAATCTAGGATCCGAGCTCTAATGAGCTTATAGTAGCTCTTTCTTCATCTGAGTTAGGGTTGAAAGTATATGATGGTGGTGTGATTGGTGAGGGTGGATCTGGTATTGGTTCTTGTTCTTGATACGTGTTGTCAGTGTTTTCTATGTTGACTGGTGTAGGATTATCATAGTCAACTCCATCTATTACAAAGGTAGTCCAAAACGTATCTTCAGTATTCGTCTCCTCTTCATTATTATTCCAATCCCACGGTTTCGTTTCCATGAACTTTACATCCCTACTAACATGTTTCTTCTTTCCTACTGGATCATATAGCCTACATGCTTTTGATCCTTCTTCAACTCCTAAGTAAATCATTGGAATGCTTCTATCATCTAACTTCTTCAAGTGAGGTATCGTAACCTTAGCATAAGCTGTGCATCCGAATATTCTTAGGTATTCTAGGTTTGGTTTTCTATTGTAGAGGGCTTCATATGGTGTTTTGTCTTTCGTGGCTTTCGCCGGTACCGTTGAGTATGTAAATGGCGTGCCATCGCTTCCGCCCAAAAGTTAAGGGTAACTTCATTGCTTTCATCATACTCCTAGTCGTTGATAACACTGTTCTATTTCTCCTCTCTACAACACCATTCTGCTGCGGTGAGTATGGTGCTGTCAATTGTCTCTCAATTCCATTTTCCTTACAGTACTTGGTGAATTCATGTGATGTAAATTCACCTCCTCTATCAGTTCTTAGCATCTTGATTTTCAACTTCAACTTTGATTCGATCTGGTGTCTAAATTCCTTGAGTGTGCTAAACGCTTGATCTTTCGAGTTTAGAAAGTAAGCCCACATAAATCGTGTGCAGTCATCGACTAATAAGAAGATGAGCTTCTTTCCGGAGTGTGTTGTTGGACTTATGGGACCACAAAGATCTCCATATACTAAGTCTAACGGGTTCTTTGATCTGAATTTAGCTTGGTTTGGAAATGGTGTTCTGATGTGTTTTCCTAATAAACATGCATCACAGATTTGTCCCGCATGCTTTATTCTTGGTATTCCATCCACTAAACCTTTCCTTGTCATTTTATCTATTGCATCAAAGTTCAGGTGACCTAATCTAGCATGCCATAACCATGCTTGGTCATCTACGTTTGCTAAAAGACATATAGGTGCTACTATATGCAATCTAATACTGTAAAGTCGATTCTTAGATCGTTCTACTTTCATCAACAACTTCTTGTTCTTATCATACAAAGTCAGTAAATTTCCATCCATAATGATCTTGCAACCTATTTCGGTAAGTTGTCCTAGACTAAGTATGTTGCTCTTGAGGTTTGGAATGTAGTAAACATCCGAGATCATCTTCTGTTGTAGGTTTCTACATCCTAATAGTATTGAACCTCTACCCTTTATCTCTACATACGATCCATCTCCAAAACGAACACGTCCAGTGATGTTTTCGTCAATATCTTTAAAATGGCCTTTTGTTCCTGACATATGGTTGCTTGCACCATTGTCTAAGTACCATATGCTAGCATCTGTCGTAGCATATTTTCGGGGTTGTACTTTTTCTTCATTTAACAAGATTTCTTCAGTTTCGTGTGTAGCCATTAGCAATGATGGTTCATCGTCTTCTAAGATAAGGTTTGACTGTTCTTGAGTTGTTGGTGGACTTCTACAATCCTTTTTGTAGTGTCCGAGTTTTCCACAATTATAGCATGTGATTTTGCTCTTATCCCATCCTTGTTTTCCATTGTTTGACTTATATGAGTGGGATGAGTTTCCTCCATTCGAGTTGTTTCTATTTCCTTATTCTCGCCGCTTCCACGTGGATAGTTTGATCTACCTCTATATTTTGTAAATCGTTTCTTATTTCTAGAATGTTCGCCTTGTGCGAATAATAAGTTGTCCCGCCATCTACTTGTCCTCCTTTCGGAGTTTTATTCTCTCCTCGAATGCCTTAAGTTTTCCGTGATCTCATCTAACGTAATGTCATCGAGATCATTCGTCTGCGTCTATGGATGCTACTATTTGAATGAATCTATCCGTGTGGAGTCTAATAGTTTTCGAACCAAAAGTGATTCATCCAACTCTTTTCCTAATTCTTTTGCCTTCGTGGCGTAGCCGCTCAATTTGGTCAGAATACATCCACCGTTTCATCCTCCTTCATCTGAAGAGTCTGAAATCCAATCATCAATGATTGTAATCGTGCTTGTTGCACCTTTTCTTCTCCAACGTGTCTCTTTTTCAACGAATCCCATAATTCTTTTGCTGTTTTGCAACTTGCTACTTGTAAGATCACATCTTCGGTTAACGCTTGATATAAGAAGGCGGTTGTTGCCTTATCCTTCTTAACATCTAATTGTGTATCGGCCTTAGGTTCTATTGTTTCCCATAAACCTTGTGCTTCTAGTATCACCTTAATTTGTATAGTCCAAACTGTGTAGTTTGTGATTTTGAGTTTTGGGCATTGATTTGTGTCATAGGGGTTACGGGTTTTGGTGCGATGTTATCGCCACTTGCATCGTCACCGGCATTTTGATGGTGCTTATGATCTTCACTTTCTACTGTGATAGGGATTTCTAACTAGTAGTATCACTTAATACTACGGGAACGAAGTAGTTATCCGGGAATCCTAATATGGAACTATGGATTTCTAATAGTATAAACTAAGTATCTATACTATAAATATGAAAGAAAATCCAAAAGTTTAAGATTTTTCGTGTGACTGCTTTTTGTCACTTGCGATTCCTTCTTGTCGGTACTAGAGTATACCAACTATGTTTTTCTTTCCTTGTATCACGTTGTCCTTTCTTTTGTTGACTTGCTTCCTTTATCTCCAAGTCTCGGATTTTGTGTTGACTTGCTTCTTTATCTCCAAGTTTCGAATAAACACAAAACGTTCGTAAATTAGTCTCGGTAATTTCTTCCAAAAGACCAAGCGAGTTGCTTGTCTTTGTTCTACTACTCGACGGTAGTATGTCAACAAGTGATGTCCTTGTTGCCTTCGTTGCTTGTCCGCGTTCTAACAATACTCCTTCTTCTTTATTCCACACCGTATCTACAACAACCTACAGAAATACCAACGGTATCCTTGCGAGCAAATGATCAGGATGCTCCTGTTGTTGTCCCTCTTTGTATTGTAAACGTCTTTCCAAAAACAAATGATTGTTTTCTGGTTCGGTATACCCTTCTTTTCTTTTCAAGCAACGTTCTCTTTTCTCTTCACGTACGTCTTTCTTCTTCTCTACTTTTGTCTCGACAAAAGGAGTGTCTCGTTGTATGATTGAAAGCCAACAAACTTTCGAATCAAAAAACTGTTTCTTGTTGCGTTTAGTATCAAACCAACAGAAAATACCAAGTCACCACAATTTGGTGGCTTATCGAATGCAATTTCTTACACAAGTACGGTCGTGCACTACTTTCCTTGCGTTATCAAGTTATCCAGGCAGCGTATGTATGATGATACGTTGCGCCTTTCTTCTTCTTCTTCCTGAAACAAAAGTTTCAGCGCTTCTTCTGGTTCCTCCTTTCTCGTTCAAGAGTTTTTGGTTTTCTTTTGGTACTCGTTAATCAACAGATTGGTTTCTGTTTTCTGGTTCAGAATCTTGTGATTGAGATAATGGTTGTATCGATGTAACGAGTGTATGAGCAAGGCTCTTGATGCCAAATGTTGGTCCCAATATGAGTAAAACAATATAACGAAATTGCAATATAATGAATAACTTGTCAATATGTTTTCTTACTGAATAAATTCTGTAACATTTACAACTATATATAGGTTTCTAAAGGGTGTCTCCAACAGACATGTTGGTTCGGTATTTCTAACTGCCATATCATAACTGCTAATCAGTTATTAAGAATGTAATAAGCAACTTTGGTCCTTCATGTTTCTGTCTTGTGAAATGGAGCAGCAGATCGAGATTATCTGCTCACAATCGTCTTGTGGGGCGTATACCTGAAGGAAGACAGTTCAACACATTTGATGAGAGCTCATTTGCAGGAAATTTGGGACTATGTGGATTCCCAATGCCTAAGAAGTGCAATGAACAAACAGGCAAACCACAACTTGAAGCACATGAAAATCATGAGGACAAAAGTGGATTTACATAGGAAGTGGTGACATTGGGATATGGATGTGGAACATTAGTCGGATTGGTGATGGGATATCTCATGTTGTCAACAAGAAAAGTCAAGTGGTTCAATGCAGTTGCTGATGCAGGGGAGCACATGATTTTAGATCTAAACAAGAGAAGATACGTATTTATCGGGAGATGAAGTTAGATTCGAAAAGGTTTTATGTTTCAAATGTTTTCCTATTTTACCAAATTATGCAAACTGGCCAACCGTTCAAAATTTACGGTTGCAGGTGGGTACATTATGTGTGGAGTTGGACGTTTCAAAATTCACAGTTAGTTGCTGCTTTGTGTCCTATTAGGATTCAAATTTGCCCTTTTGTTGTATTTCTAATATTAAAGACGAATCATATGTGTGGAGAAAATAAATAACAAATGGTTACATCTTTTAACTGTTTAATTTCATCATTAGTTTGTTCAGTGTGGAGTAGGAAATTAGAACTAGGATGAGCAAAAACCAAAGAACCGGACCGAACCAAATCGTTACATTTTTCCGGTTCTTGAGTTTGAGTTTTTTCGGTTCTTGGGTCAGTTCGGTTCGGTTTCACCGTTTCTCAGTTCCGGAACCAAATACCCAATAATTCTAAAAACATGTAATATTCTTTACTTATTTTACTCAAATTGATAGATTTTGTGTGCACGGGACAACAAATAACTAATACGGTTGGTCACCGTCATTGACCTATGAGGTCACATGCTAGCGCAAATAGAAACTCTCTATATATATGTATGTTGTACATATAGTATTACAATAAGGTTTAAGAAGTTACGAGTTTGGGAAATTGGCTTAACATGTTTAACGAACCGGCGAGTAATGAGAAATGTCGTGACTTGCAATGCAAGCCACTAAAGGGCCGATTTGGTATGATCAAAAGAAATGAGAGGAAAACTTTTTATTGTTTTGTTAAAAATATTAACATGTGAAACTATAGAATGATTGTTTATTTGAGCTTATGCTTTATTTGTTAAATATTACTCCATCTGTCTCATTTTATAATTGAAAAATCAAAGTCTTTTTCTTCAGAGTTTGACCATAATTATTTTTTTTCTTCGTGTTATATAATAATTGATACAGTATATAAATTGATTTGTGTTTTATATGTATTTTCATTGGTATACTTTTCATCAAGTATTATGTAACACGAAAGAAAGTAATTATGGTTGAGGAAAAAGACTTTGACTTTTCAAAAATGGACTTATAAAATGGGACGGAGGGAGCATTTGTTTAAACGTAAATGGTTGCAAATGGTTAAAAAATTAATTTTTTGTGTTTTTTATAGGCTTAATTCATTAGTGCATGAGATTATTTTTTCTTTCAGAAAATTGGTTCCTATTCGGGTAGACCCAAAGAACCGGAACCAAAAACTTTATTCAATTCGGTTCTCGGATCTATCGGTTCCAGTTCCGGTTCCGACCCATGCCCATCCCTAGTTCATGTATTGTCAAGACTAGATCTGTGGTTATTCTCAGTTGCGGGGCTAGGATTTTAATTAAAGGGTGGCCAGACCTAACGTAATAATATAGTGAAAAATATCGCTCATGATTTATCTATAATGCATTTTTTTTCAAACCATTATTCAACCTAACACGATAATGATGAAGTATAAATGAAATTTAGAAAAGCGTAGTTTGACAAGTAAATTCGTTTTAGTTTTGTATTTGATTGTTCAAGCTGTTCGTTTTTGAACTTTAATCAGCATATCTATATGATTAAGGGAGTTGATTGCAAAATTTATTAAGAAACTAGCTATCGTACCAAATAACTTACGAATAAAGTGAGTTAATTAGGGGTGGCTTAGTACTCACTAGTCACTCTACTAGCTCTGCCCCTTGTTATTTTGTTAAGACATCAGTTGTGACTTGTGAGGCAATAAGAAGTTTAGTTAAAGAGTTTAGTTTATGTTAATATATCTATCCACTTCTGTCACTTCTCATTTGGATGCTTCATTTCTTTATTACATTTAGGTTTTCTTACCTTGAACCTATATTTGTATCATCCTAAACGGTTTTTCCCGCCCATTTCACTTCTGTTCCGGAGGCTTTTCGTCCCGCCTCAGTCTTGATAGTTGTAAGTTCGAGTGTTACCTTGGTGAAATACTTAATCTCAAAACCAATCTGCAAGTATGTGGCCAAAAGAAATTGATTTTTTTTCTTTTTCTTTTTTTGGTTAACCATGGTTTCCGATCTTTTGGCCGACTAATCCACAGGATTTGAGCCCATAGTCACACAGACTTAAACTGGGTAAAGCCCTCCCCTTTTCAGAAAGGTTGGCACACCTAGCAGGAACTTGAGACCTCTCAATAAAGGAATTGAATAGTTCTCCACTTATCCCACAATAATATCACATGCCGAAATGTTGAATGCCACATCTTAGGTAATCTCTATCAAAATCAAATTCGAATTCACATTAGTACCATGTTTTTTTCTTCTACTTAAAATTATTATCATTTATGTTATGTAAAGTAAGTCTTTGTTGGAATGCTTAGGTGAAATAGAATACTTCAATACATGTTCTAAACAAACCAAATTAATTTTATTAGATATTGGTATAACACAATTGGATATTTAATTAATCAAGTTGCAGGCTTTTATGTATATTTTTTGCCATCTAGCCTTGTTTTTATATGCCTACCACCGTATGATGAATTGACTATGGGATCAAATTGCTTTTCATTGTATCTAGGAGATCATCTGTTTTACCATGTAAAAGAAATTATGCTATTAAGATTTTTGAATAGAGGTTTCACGTAATTTCTTGAAAGCTTATCACCCTTTTAAGATATTTTGATCATAGGTTTATATTGAAGCTCTGTGTATAACATGTACATAAACTAGTAAAATTAGTACATAATTGATTATATGCATTATAGAATACTTTGCTTATCCATCAGTTTGGTTCTTCATACATCATACTCTTGACTTCTAAATAAAATATATTAATATTATAGTACATAACTAGTTAAATACATACTGAATCAACCTTGTTTTGATAATGAAATTTTGATTGACATGAAACTTTTGGAGACATTAATCTAGACAGAAAATTCTGAATTAGTCACACTATCAAACCTAGTTCAGTTTACTTTCTCATGCATTTTCAAGATTGTAATAGTCAAATCTACAGTGTTATGCTTATGATCGATATATAACAGTTCACATCACATGATATTCCTTGATAAGAGTTGAACTTCATGGTCATAGTCAAGAGTTTGAAAGTCAAAAGTACTGTTTGAGCACGTTCAACCTTTGTGACGATTAATATTTCATATTTAAATGTTTGAAAATGATGTCTCGCTGTGTATGAAGATCTTGCTTTCAGCTATATAAGAAGAGAGGATCTCATGGTTGATGCAAGTGAAGATAATGGAGATTTTAAAGTTTCTTTACAGTTTACTCCTAATTTTTCTCTTCGTCTCTTTAAGTTCTTCAGCTTTCTCTTCGTCTGCTAAAAACTATTCATGTCTCGCTCAGCAAAGCCTTGCTTTGCTTGAGTTTAAACAAAACCTTTTCTCGATTTCTCATGCATATGATGATGAAAATATAATTGATTCACTATGTAAAGATCAGTTTGGTTCAGGTTATTATCCTAAGATGAAGAACTGGGACAAGCGTATTGACTGTTGCACTTGGGATGGAGTCACGTGCAACCAATTTACTGGTGATGTTATTGGTCTCGACCTCAGCTGTAGCATGCTCGAAGGTATGATTCACCCCAACAGCACCATCTTCGACCTTCCTCGCCTCCAATCCCTCAACCTTGCTTACAACGATTTTAGCACTTCGAACCTTCCTCATGAGATTGGCAAGTTTGCTAATAGTCTTGTGCATTTTAACATC
Source organism: Chrysanthemum lavandulifolium (assembly GCA_022545495.1). Lineage (NCBI taxonomy): Eukaryota > Viridiplantae > Streptophyta > Magnoliopsida > Asterales > Asteraceae > Chrysanthemum > Chrysanthemum lavandulifolium. The sequence continues at coordinate 26,370,187 of CM040245.1, read as the reverse complement.
TCAAATTCCTTATTTTCAGGACCAGTTCCGTCAGAATTGTTACTTCTTTCTAAATTAGTTTCTCTTGATCTTTCTTGGAATCGATTTCGTCCAGCGCTTAAACCTCATGTTTTCAAAAATCTCCTACAGAATTTTACACTTTTGAGAGATCTTTCTCTTGGAAGGGTTAATCTGTCTTTGGTTTTACCCCATATCTGAATATCTCTTCTGCTTTGAAATCACTCGATTTGAGAGCCACTAGAATTTATGGAAATTACCTGATAACATATTCAATCTTCCAAGTTTAGAAAAGCTTGACATGTCAATTAACTTTGACCTCATTGGTTCACTGTCAAGGTAAAGAGGAGCACTAGTACTATCCTCTCAAGTGGTTAAGTCTCAAGCCACCGGCTTATCAGGAAATATACCAAATTCAGTTGGCCATCTCAAATCATTGAATTACTTGGATCTGTCATCGACGAACTTAGCTGGGGAGATACCACACTCAATTGGGAATCTAATCTTATTGGAAACCTTATATCTTTCAGCTACAAGGTTGTCAGGAGAGATACCATACTCTATCGACAATATGAGGCTCTTGAATACCGTAGATCTCTCTATGTGTAATTTCACAGGCTCCCTTCCCAAATACCTTGGTAACCTTACGCACCTTACTACTCTATATTTGTCACAAAACTATCTTAGTGGTTCATTGCCTTCTTCGTTATTTACTCTTCCCTCACTAGAAACTATATATATTGATAACAACATGTTCAGTGGGAGCCTGCCACCGGAGTTGTTCACCCTACAACCATTAAAGCAATTATCAGTGGCCAACAATCAACTTGTTGGACTTATTGACGTGCTTGATCCGGATCCTGCTCTTCGATCATTTAGGCAACTCAAAAAGCTCACTTACATAGACCTTTCATATAATAATTTCAATGGTACATGGGAACTAGATACACTTTTTTCAAGTCTTAGAAATCTAGATACACTAATTCTCTCCTATAGCGGGTTATTTGTAGTCTCCAATAGTTTTAGTGGTTATGTCAACCCATATTTTAGTGTCATAAGTCTGGCCTCTTGCAAACTATCTACATTTCCAAACTCCTTGAGAGCAATGAAAAAACTAAGTTATGTGGATCTATCTCACAACCAAATTTATGGCAGCCTTCCTAACTGGGTAGGGGAGATGGGAGGAAACGAGTTGGTAGTTTTTAATATTTCACATAACTTCATAACAGGCTTACCACCATTTAAATGGGATATGTTACAATATCTGAGTCTCGCATCCAATTCGATTCAAGGGCCTTTCCCTCTATCAATTTGCAACATGAGCAATCTATATATATTGGATATGTCCAATAATCTGTTCAACGGAGTTATTCCACGATGCTTTGGATATTTCAGCTCCCGTCTTCATATGGTTGATCTGGGAAACAATAGTTTTCATGGAACCATTCCAAATACATACGAAGATTGTGGACAACTAGATGGGATTATTTTGAATGGAAATCAGTTAGAAGGAGAGATTCCGAGTTCCTTCTCCAAATGTCAATCCTTGAACATACTTGATTTGGGTAATAACAATTTAAATGGCACATTCCCTCCTGGTTGGCCAATCTTCCTGAACTGCAAGTTCTCGCCCTCAAATCAAATAGGTTTCAAGGTCTCATAGAAAGCCCTTTGTGGGTAAACTCCCATTTCCGAGTCTATTGCTACTTGATCTATCTCAGAACTCCTTTATGGGCAATCTCCTATAAAATATTTTGGAAATTTCAAAGCCATGCAGAAAGTTCTGGAGAAGGGTGAACTGGAATATATGCACCTTGATGGCAAGTACTACTCTATTACCATTGCGGTGAAAGGTGTGTTGCTTCCATTTTCAAAAGTTTCAGTTGCGTACACATTTGTTGATCTATCAAGCAACATGTTTGGTAGTGAAATCCCGGGTATTATTGGAGATATTGCTTATCTTAAAGTGCTAAACTTATCCCGGAACAACCTCATAGGTGGAATTCCAAGCACTATAGGAAATCTGCTACACATTGAATCACTAGACCTATCTTGGAACCAACTCACAGGACAAATCCCTCAGAGTCTTACAGCCATCAAGGGTCTTGGAGTCTTAAATCTCTCACAAAATCGTCTCGTGGGGCGTATACCAGAAGGAAGACAGTTCAACACATTTGATGAGAGCTCATTTGCAGGAAATTTGGGACTATGTGGGTTCCCAATGCCTAAGAAGTGCAATGAGCAAACACGCAAACCACAACTTGAAGCACATGAAAATCATGAGGAGAAAAGTGGATTTACGTGGAAATCAGTGACCTTGGGATATGGATGCGGGACCCTACTTGGATTAGTGATGGGATATCTCATGTTGTCAACAAGAAGAGTCAAGTGGTTCAATGCAATTGCGGATGCAGGGGAGTATATAATTTTGATGCGAAACAAGAGAAGATACGTATTTATTGGGAGATGAAATTAGTTTCTACAACTCTACAAGGTATGTATATCAAACGTTTTCCTAATATAATCACCAAATTACGCAAACTGGCAAGCGTGTTTAATTATTCAAAGCTTTCGGTTGCAGGTGGGTACATTATGTGTGGAGCTGGACTTTTAGATTATGCAGTTTCTTTTCGTACGTGTACATTATGAATTAAGTTTGGCTGGATATGTTATCATAATTCAATTTCTCCTTCTGTTGTACTTCTAATATTGAAGACGAATTATACGTGTGGAGTAAATAATTCATGGTTACATCTTCTAGGCGTTTAATTTCATAATTAGTTTGTTCTGTTGGGTTTATATATGTTACTCATATGAAAATCTTTCAAAAGGTTGACACATTTTTGTCGATTCAACTGTTGCTTGTCACCACTGTAAACTATAGTACTAGACCATCCAAGACTTAAATCCCAATTACCTACGAATATTGGATTCTTCGTCTGTCTTGTGATTCATTACATCAAAAAAATAAAAATAAAAAATACCTTGAACATATGTTAGTGTCACCCTAAGATTCCTAGATTTTTTAACTATGTAGTTGTAAGTTTAAATGTTAGTTAATTTGGTGAAGACCCAATATCCAATATTCCAAACTAATTAGATTTCACAAAACCAAATTTGCAAGTCTGTGCCAAAAGAAATACATATTTTAATAGTTGTCGACTTTGTAAAATAGCAAACATATATCTTATTGATTGTGTGACCATCAAGTGCACGGTGTGGTAACTTGCCCCTTAACGGGATTGAGTTAAGGTGTAACTCAAGTGAGTTACCATACCTAGTGCTCTTATAACGTTCAATTTGATTAATAGAATCAGGATCGTTATCATCCGTGATCGTCACGTTTATTAACATAGAGATGTATATGTTCCAATTTATCGGCGAAGGATGAATTGTGTGAAAATGAGTAAAATGTATTATGGAGTTTACTCTTTCCCCTAAAGATCAAAATAGTTGTTCATTTATCATCATGCAACGATATATGTATCATGACATCGATCATCCACATTTGCTAAATGCTTTACATGTATCTTCTTAAGATCTACTAATTCATGTATTTGTATATCATAAATTTGTGTCCTTTGAAGTATTCTTCTATTTAATTTTTTGAAGTTAACGTCATCTATGTCATGAAAATCGTATTTATACATTAATATTTAATAATGATCAATGGAATTTTACTAATATATATAAGGATAAATATATCAATTGTGGTTTTTAGGTATTGTAAAGTTTTACTAACTGGATAGTGATCAATACTTGCACTCTATCGTTCTTCTGCTGAATCAAAATAAAATAGATCAATTTTGTGGCGTTGCGTACTCAAGATATATATGAAAGGGAAAAAAATTGTGTTCTAGTCATAACTTTTGTACAAAAAATTAATACTCAGAAATCAGGCGCGGCTAGTTGTTATTGTATTGAGTTCTAAAGGTTCAGAAGCTGTTGACACTCTGTCTGTAGCATTCTCTCTTTCAACTTCATTGTCATCCTCCATCTTGATAGTCTCCTTTGATGCATCATATGAGGCATGCAATCCCACAAGAAAGTAGTATGTGAGTAATACAGCAGTCCACCCCATGAACCTCAAGAAAGATGCTCCGTCAATTGAGCCCATCATGAACAAGTTTAATGCTATGCTGCACGATGGCAACCATGGAACCAATGGGGCTCCCCAGAGCCTAGGATTCCTTGCTTGCTTCACTTGCAATCTGATACCCAATGTGGACAAAAACCAAATTCCCGCTACGATAGAATACACCAACCAACTATTCACTCCCCATGCCCAAAGTAAAGCAATCCCAAGAGACGAACACACAATCAGCACCAAGAACATAATCAGCTTGTTTCTGTCCTGATCAGATGTCACACCGGTTGAGTAGTATCGTCTCACTAATAGCCCAATTGCCACTAGTGAAAATATGAAAAGGGTAGAAATGGAAAGAAGACTTGCTAGGACATCAAGGCTTGTGAAAAACGCAACTAGGCAGTTTGCAGCAGTCATGATAATGGCGGCATTCACTGGTGTCGTCCCGAGTTTTTTATGAACCACAGCTAGAATAGGTGGCGCCATGTGGGTCCGAGCAATGTGAGTGAAATACCGAGATTCTGCTATGATGGTAGCCAGCAAAACAGTAGTCATTCCCTTTAACGCTCCTAAGCCGACTAATATCTTAGCCCAATTCATTCCAACAGCTTCAAATGCAATTGTGAAAGGGGCGTCAACATCAATTTGGTTGTAGGGTTGCATTAGGGATAGTACCATAGCCAAGAGTGAGTAAGTAATGATAACTATTAACATAGACCCCAGTAAGCCAATGGGTATATCTCGCCCCGGCTTTTTGGTTTCTTCTCCTAATGTTGCCACTCCATCAAACCCAACATAAGCAAAGAAAATCACGGATGAAGCCTTCAAAATACCCCGAGTACCAAACGGCGCAAAAGGATCAAAGTTGGCTGGATTAGCCTTTGTTGCTCCTGCTATAATTATGAAAAGCAAGACAGCAATATGAATTATGGTTGCAACAGAATTAAACATTGATGATCCTTTGACGCTGAATGATGCAATGATACAAATGACTACAGACACCAAGACAGCCATTGGGTCCAAGTAGTCAAAACCTTCCCCCATGGATGGAATGTTAATACGGAATTCATTAGGTTTATAGTTGCATAAAGTTGCAAAATACGAAGTCCATGAACGCGATACACTAGCTCCAGCTACAACGTACTCAAATAAGATGTTTCCGGCTGCAATAAAAGCTACAAAGTCGCCAAGCTCTACTCTTAGATAAGCAAACGAGCCTCCAGCCACTGGAAGTTCAACCGCGAATTCAGTATAACAGATGACAGAAAGTAGAGCAGCGCAGCCTGAGATGAGGTAGGATATTATAACACCAGGACCCGCTAAATCATGCGCAGCTTCTCCAGTAAGAACAAAGACACCTGCACCCATGACAGCTCCAACACCAAACCAGATAAGGTCAAACCAATTAAGGGAACGCTTCATCTCGTTCTGGCTTCGAGCACGCATTCCATTGATTTCAAAGTCATCTGATGAACGGGCCAGAAGACGCTCTTTTAGACGGGCTTTGGTTTCCATTAAGGCCTTGCTGTAGTTTGACCAGCTTTTGAATGATTCTTCTGGGAAGAAATCAGATTTTAAACATATGGAAGAGTTTATCTTTGGATCATTGTCGAAATTACTGTTGTCTTGTCCACCACCACTAAGGTTGTTATTGTTATTAACATTTCCACCTCCATCACCATCATGATTAACATTATTATTATCGCTATTCACATTGTCGTTTTCATTTCCATTTCCACTGTTTCCATTGCTGTTGTCATTCTCATTGCCACTATGATCGCTAGTATTATTGCCACTATCATTGTTGTCATTGCTATTGCTATTGTTGTTGGTTTCATTAGTGTTGTCATTCTTGTTGCCAACATCAATAAGATTTTCAGCGACATTGGTATCTACCATCTTGATGTCCTGAAATAGATCTAAAATCCCAATAAGGAAAGCAAAAAAATTAGACACTATTTGCCGGGAAAAAAAAATAGAGTTGTATAGAAAATTCAAATAACGTTGTTCTCGATACCTAGAGGATTCGATCTATTGCAACATTATTGGTGCTTTTATATTTTCAACTTCAAGGGCGAGAGGCAGATACTATCTACTCAAAAAATCTGTACAATAAATACATACATTTTATTAGTTATATCACGAAATCTGTAAGCTTTGAAATCCTATTTGATCAAAGCGTATCTACGAGCATTAGTAAGGCACCATAAGGAAAATTAGTACATTTCGACTGTAAGTAGTAAGTACGTATTGTTGGAATTATATATCATAATAAAACACAAAACATCAAAGAATACATGCAGAAGCGTATAGGAAAGATTAATGAATAATTAATTAACATAAACAAGAATATGCGTACCTTTCTTGATTCTAGCCGAACAAGAATCAAATCCACAAAACTAGTAATTTGATGAACCCTAATTAGGGTTTATAGGATTATGTGAATTACCCCTTACCGATTTTGTAATTCAATCCAAGAATACTAACAATAATGTGTTAGTACTACTTTCTTGTACACACGTACTATACCGAATTAAAGGAATGCTAGTTTTAATTAAACAAAACAATTTTAGTTGGAAAAGTTTTGGTTCGACACCCTTGTGATGTTGTCGACCGGTTTCAAGCACAAAACACACAAACAAATTTTAGGTTTAGCTTAATGAGTACAAGAGATGCAAAACACAATACCCCACTGGCAGATATATACTAAACTAAACTTGGAGAACAAGTTGAGTTTGAGTTAGGTTGGGTTGGGATCTCCTTGTGGCCGATCGGTTTGATATCCCTCAAGGGATTCCGGAACCTTCCCAATATTAATTTGCAATCTAGTCCTTTCCAATTACATTTAACGACCGTTAGTTCATTACACTTAATTACTTAACGTCCATTATAATTATTTCGTTTAATTAATAAATAAATACAACATTTATATTTAATTATTAACTTTAATCCTCGTACGCAAAGTGTACAATCCCGTGGTCTCGAGTTCGATCCTAACTCACGTCTACTAATTTATATCCATAAAACCAACACGTATATCATTTTACTAATAAGAAACAGATTGCAAGCGATGTGTTAGCTATTCAAGTATATATATACGTGGGTAATAAAAATCTAAATATTTACCTTTGATTTTGTTGAGAAGATGTATCTTTGAGAAGGAGTAAGTATTTACTAAGTGTATGAAAAACATGATGCACATTATCAGTAAGATTTATACATGAAGAGTGTGTTTTCGACGGCATACAAGTAGGGTAATTAGTTAAAAAGTTTCTAATAATAGCATGCAAATTTGACCAAGTGCTTGAATCGTGAGACCTTGATCTTAGCTTTGTATAGTATTCAGTAATTATTTGGAACAACGATTTGTGTTTCTGTTTCATGCACGGGGCTTGTATTTCTTCTGGTTTCTAAAATAATAACACATTTCAGGAATTTATGCCTTCAAGACTTGAAGTTATGCACCAATCAACCGGCCTAAAACAACATCATTCTAGGCCCAACGGGGTTTACTTAGGGGGTGTTTGGGTAAAATTGTGTTTCTCCAAAAGTGAGTTTGTCAAATGACGTTTTGCAAGTGCTACTCCCACCTTACTTTTTGAAAACGCATGTTTTAGCCTTCAAAATGTAAAAGAGCACTTTTTCTCTTTTTCTATCCAAACACTAGATTCCCTAAAAGTGCGTTTTGGCATCGTGAATAATCAAATAATCCAAGTTCAAACGCAATAACAAACACCCCCTTAAACGCCCACCCAAGTTCGTCTAATTTAGTTCTTACTTCTAAGAGCAAAAGGCGTCGTGAAGTTTGGTCCTCGCCATTTCAACGTGGCGTTTCACCATTCCTTCATCACCACACCGGTGGCCATCGCCATTGCTTCGCCGTTTGGTCCTCCAAGGCATTGAAGCACAAAAAGACAAACAACTTTTATAAAACTTTATCCGTTTTGCTCTAATACTTATATGAAAAGAAAGTAAAATTGGGGGTGAATGAGCCCGAATGAAAAGTTTGTTTTCTGTTATGAGTGAAGGTATTTTAAAATAAAAGTATTAAATGATGTGACACCCAATGGGGCTCAAATAAAAAATATATTGCCTCATTATACCTTTTGCTCTAAAAACATCGTCAATTGATTGTAAAAGTTATTTATTTATTTAATTATTTTTAAAAGATGGTTCTTACTTTAAATGGCTTGATATAAAAGTTTGTCTATGGGCTTTCTTTTTACTTTTTAGGGTTAATATCAATTTAGTGTGGAAAGCGTTTGATCATGTCATTTTTCCCAAGACTCAAACGATTTTATCTCTATTGCATATAAAAAAAACACTTTCGACTTAAAACTTGAAAAACGAATAACGTTATTTGATTAAAGTTTCTTTACTTATAAAGGTATTGCAATCAATTAAGGGTTTAGGGCGTACAATAGACGTGTACTTTACGAAATGTACCGTTTTGATACGTGCACTAAAATCCGTTCCATTTTATGTTTTGTACCATTTTGCACGGTTAAACTTGTTTTACCGAAACCATAATCACTATTGCCACGCAGCACACGCCCACGTCGATTTCACTAACAAAAATAAGTTAAATAGCTACGCATTTTTCAAATGTACCGTTTTAATGCGTGTATAAGTTTTTGTCTGCTTTTTATACGTTTCGTCCGTTTTCTTCCGTTTTCTTACGTTTTACCGTTTAATACGTTTTGTTCGTTTTATACGTTTGTCCCTTTTATACATTTTCTTACTTCTTTTTATGTTTTCATCCGCTTTTTACGTAAAAAGCATTTAAACGGAAAAAAAAAAGAGACAAAAACGTAAAGATACGGACGAAAACCTAAAATAACAGACGACAACGTAAAAAACAGACGAAAACGTAAATAAACCGATGAAAACTTAAAAAAAAAACAGGCGAAAACAAAAAAATGGGATGAAAACGTAAAAAAGCATATGAAAATGAAAAAAAAAACGGACGACATTGTAAAAAAACAAACGTAAACGAAAAAAATGATGAAAACGTAACGAAACGGACAAAAACGTTAAAAAACAGACGAAAATGAAAAAAAACGGACGAATTGTTAAAAAAGAAAAACGAAAAAATGATGAAAGCGTAATGAAACGGACAAAACGTAAAAAAGATTTAAAACCAAAAAAATGACAAAAGCGTAAAAAGCATGAAAACGTAAAGAAGCGGACGAAAACATAAAAAAAAAAAAAAAAAAAAAAAAAAGACGAAACGACCAGGGGACGAGAGATGTAATTTTGGACAAACAAGAATGACGATCTATGTAATTTACTCAAAAATATGCCACATAGGCATTTTGCGGTTTTATACATTTTCCAACCGGTTGCCTGTAAACATGCGTGGAAAATGATACAAAACATAAAAGTACGCAACATAAAATGAAACGGATTTTAGTTCACGTACCAAAACGGTACATTTTGTAAAGCACACGTCTATTGTACGACGTAATTAATTATGTGAATAATTAACTACAATTTAATCCACAAAGTTTATTCACCTTCGCTTAGACACTTGCACCACACTTATATACATACACAACACACGCACACACAATTTTACACTATTATACACTATCGCCGATAACGTAGTTAATCAAACAATTTTCTAAAAGAAACAATAAAAAAAAACCTTCCAGAAGCTTTTTAAAAAAACGTTATTAAAATAAAATTATTATGCTCTAACCGCATCACCGATTCTCATTCTATCAACTAGTTACAATACCCGTGCACGCACAAGGTTTTGAGGAAAAAAAATTATTTTGTATTAATACTGAATATTGTGTCTTAAAGGTAATTGCATATAATTATATAGTTATGAGTTTCGTGCACGTACGAAGTTTACACATAAATCAAATTTATTTTAACATTTTAGTTCATTATATACATGCACATATAAGAGTTTGCCCATGAAAATTGTGATATAAGTACAACTAATATTTATGCACGAGTTTTTCATTATGCATTAATATCCATTAGAATTTAGTAAAATATTTGTAAAAATTTCATTAAGAACTCAAGATTTAATTTTATTTAATGACAAAGATGTTGATTTTGTTATTTAAATTTCACTATTGATATTATGTTGTACACATGATGCAAGTTTAATAAGCATAATGGCGTTGATAAAGTTAAATTATACTCCTTAAGTTTTTTAAAATGTTTTTCTATATAGTCTTATATAAATAAATAAAATTACATGAGTCGTTATTATAAGTATAATCGTGATATTTATTTTTATATTAAAGTAACCCATGCTTACAATCTTATAATTATATTCCGCTTTTAGTAATTTAATTGTATTTAAAATGTAAACTCGTATTCACAAGTTAAACTTATAAAAATGAAATAAACGAGTCCTTATCGAACGATATAAGAAAAAAAAAATTGATACTTATAATCTTATGCAAATTTATATGTTGTTATTTTAAAACAACATATACATTGTATTTTTTAAGATATAAAATATAAAGGGTATAAAGTATAAGGGAGTATTTGTTTATAATCTAAAATTACTAAAAAAATATGAAGGCTTATAATATTACACTTAACTTAACTCTATATAATTTTTAAAAATTCAACCACTAAAGTTTTATTAATTACCTCCTATTTTTTTAAGTTTTTGTTTTCACAATTTGATAACTATATTTTTATGTGTTTTTTTTATCAATCATATTTCTCTACCATTAATTTTGACTTTTATTAACCAATCACATCACACGATTTTGTTTCCGTGGCGAAATCAAGCTCTCCTATTAGCCCAATTGTTTTTTCAGTAATAATAAATTGACAAAATCACTCCGAAATAATGTAATTCCTTTATTATATAAAAGATTTAAATTACTTCCTATACTATTTCTGTGTGTAATTACAAAATAGTAAAATATGTTCCTTTACTATTTCTGTGTAATGACAATATAATCTTTTTCATTTTAGCATCGACTCAGATGGTAACTAAATCATCACCTATAAAATCATTGAACAAAAATCCATGTTATGGTCGCTTTACGCTGCCTGACCATAAACAAGCTTTCCTTCATTATTCGATAAAATAAAATAAAATTTATTAAAGACATTTTGATATACCTGTCTGTTGCTCATTAGAATCTTAATTGCAAAAGTCGTAATTCTAGAAAGTATAAAACTATAAGATAGTTTGGGGACTTATTGGGCATCACTCAACTACCGATCTTTCATATTTTTTTACAACTAGTGGTCCATCTTGTGTAAGTCAATTGAACACCTTTTAAGGCAAAAATAATGTGGTATAGGGACACATAGAACGGACAACTCGAACTACATGATTGTAGTAACTTTTTCAAAAGCTTATGACATTGTATAACTTATCTAAAATAGTGAATGGATGTCGATCTAAGGCTTTAGTCATAGTCAACATCCCAAAAACTCGATAAGCCCCATACATGATTTGATAATGTGCATTTATGAAAAATTATATAAAACGAGGAACATAATTTTTTTTTCTGGGCTAGATGCATTTAGAAAAAATCAAAGTTTTTCACAAAATTAACAAGATGCTTAAAATTTCATAGATGTCTCGGTGATTCACCCCTGTTCGTCTCTGAAGTCAGCACTTAGCTATTGAACGACAACCAAATCAAAAGTTTTATCACTTGTTAATTACTTAGCTTTGCATTATAGTAATATGTCCTAATATAAGTGTCTAGTGTGACTTTTTTAAGTATTTCTTCTTCAATTTTGACATTTTTTTTATATAATAGTTGATGAAAATTATACTAATAAAATACGTTTAAAACTCAATCTATTTATATATTTTGCATTAAGAATTATATTAAAAAGAAATCAAAAAGTTAAACTGAACATTTATTTTTTTGACTAAGTGGTACTTTTTGTCCTTATATTTGATTGGTATTTCATTTTTAGACTAATATTAATATATATATATATATATATATATATATATATATATATATATATATATATATATATATATATATATATATATATATATATATATATATATATATATATATATATATATATATATATATATATATATATATATATATATAGAAATTGGTTCTTTTAAAAGTTGATCTTGGTGGAAAAGTGAGAGAGTGATCTCAACCATTAGATCACCCTCCTTCCCTCCCATTTTCACACCAAACTCAGGGGACCTTATTGTATTTTCCTTCATTCTTTAAGGAATGTTTTATAAATTCGCACCTTTCATATTTAATGCCTAATTTTTTCATTTTTCCTTTTTCTTCTTCTCTAGATCCAAGACCTGAACTTTTTTCTCTTAGTTCCAGATTCACGAAATCACGACCATGAAGATTCACGAAATCATCTCATCACGAAGTCTTATCGTGTTATCAGATTCAATAAGGTATGTAACTGATTTCGTGTTATTAGATTCAATCGTGTTATCAGATTCAATATCATTTTATCATATTTTATCATATCGAAGATCAAATTAAGGTATGTAAACGAACTTGATTATAGATTTGTTATTTTGCTACTTAAAATCAATTATAAAGCTTATATATTGATTGTTGTTGTTTTATCGAATGAATTGTTGTTCATATTCGATTAGGTTTTTACTTTTATGCAATTTGATTTGTTAAACACTATCTTTGTTTATAGATGTAATGATTTTGAGTTTATTGACATCATTCATTGTATAGAATAGCTACTTTGAAACAATTTGAGAAATAAATACATGGAAAACATGTTTACATATGACTGCACACCAATTGTTTGATAAAATGTCTGAATGGGATTTTATAACTGCGATGCACTAATTTTACATAGTGATGCCCTAATTATTGTGAATATATTCAAGTTACATTGTATGCGTTAATTAATTTAGGCAAGAGGATTTTAGATTTGGATGAACACACTCGCTAAGAAAATTGTATGGACATCAAGTTTGTTGCTACTGTATGTATCACCACGTCCTCATACCATGTGCTATGACGTTAGGTTACACGTTTCAAGAGGAAAACTTGTTTGTCTGAGTAGCAAAAGTCAAATAAGGACACATGATATGGAATAGCGTTCTTTGACAAATTTAACCTTTTTTCAGCAACTTATTTAAATCAGATATTGACTTAGTTGAAATAGGCTTCCTATTCACACTTGTTCTGTCGCGGTGCTTGTTAATCAATTGAAAGGTGTTGCCCCAACTATCGTAATTCGAGATATGAGTGAGGAAGTGAATAGTATCTCCACCAATCTTCCTCGAGTGACAAATTACCATGGAGGATCTACCTCACTTGTACGACAAAGCACTAGAAGGACTATGGTAGTTGCGTTGTACCTTATTTGCTTTTTTATGATGATTAGCAAATATGTTAAATGCTTGTTAAGTACTAAACTACGATTTGATGTCCGAGTATCGAAGTCAAATCAAGACACATCCGTAGAGCTTCGTTTGATTTATGTCCGAAATTCATTCACTTGACCAACGGGTGCACTAAAGTGACTCAAACAGATGCACTTAAGTTCATAAAAGCAGTCTGATAAGTTTGTTGGCTTTTTGGAGATATTCTTTGCTCATATGATTACAAGCTGCTCAAGTGAATAAGCGAAAAAATGCTCTAAGTATTTATCACAAATGCATATAGTTCTTGATCTTACTTGTATGTTTGGCGATTATGCGGAGTGGATGCTAAAGTGCATAACCTACTACCGAACAACATGGAACGTTCATACATAAAAGTTACCCCAATTTTGAAGCTAGCAAGAAAGACATTGGTTTGAATAAGTGTAACAGGATAAGTAAATAATACCATTTACATCTTGTGTTGTAAACTCCCTATAGTAAAGAAGATAAAAAATCTGTATAGATCTTGTATATATTAGTATCGTGTTCAGAAATATGAATTGACTTCAGATTCAAGATTTCATTATAATAAAGTTCCATATTCTATATTTGTGCTTTTAATATAAATATGTTTCTTTATCACATTCATTGCTTTGAAATGTTGTTATCAGCTGATGATGTAACATGTGGTATCTCCGTTGAGTCTTTCTTTGAAGGCTCGTCAACTTGAATCTTTGCTTGGTCGTTAACCGTGTTTTTTTTATCATTGTTTGGAGTCGCCTTTTCGTCAATTTCCCGAATCTAAAATTATTGCACTTTTTTTTTTTTTTTTTTTTGCTTTTATGATACAAACGGATGCACTAAATTTACTCAAATAGATGCACTAAAGTGCCTCAAACAATACTAAAGTAATATATGAGAATGAACACATCCATTAATGTAAATAATAAAAGAATGCTTTGGGTGTAATGGAGATGAAGGATAAAGCTATATATTAAAAGAATATATTTCTTGTGCGATTAGGAGTAAAAATATCAACCGAAAAATATAGTTGAACTAAAAATATCAATAAACATACAAATAAATAAGTAGTCATGTTATGAGCAATTAATCTTATTATAAACTTAACAATCGTAATACAAGAGATGCATTTTGCATTGATGAGTGATGCTACAATAAGAATACAACATCTCCTAAGATAGAGTAAGCTAAACAAAAACTATCAAAATAATATTTTTACAAGCTAACCATTGACTATCTTCAAATTCTTGCAAATTCTGAAACATCCAGAGAAGTCTCTCAAACCATTTACCTTTCGATGCCTATAAAGTCGTCACCTTGTAACAAATCATCAGCGTTCAACCAAGAAGAAATGTCATATTCTCGTCTGACAAAATCACCTTCGTCACCAAATTCATCCATTCAAGGAAGTTGCAGATAGGGACATGTCAAATGTATATTTCTAAATAGAACCTAAATTAGTTGAACAATCATTATGTAATATTGCATCTGATGCCTTATTTTTTAATACATATGCTCTAAAATGTACATAAATTAGTATATTGCCAAACAACGCTTAATAATCATCATGCAATATTTCATACAGATGCCTTATTTTTCTAATCTGGATGCACTAAAATTGTATAGAAATTATTATATTGCCAAACACCCCAATGTTTACTACATCGTTGGATAATCCTTATGCAATATTAAACAATTGTAACGTATAATGTTGATGCACTAACGTATAACACAGATGCAATAAGATATTATCCTTTGGCAATCTTGACGTGAGTCCACCAATGCCCATTGTTAAAGACTATAATGAGGGCATTATAGTTTTAGTATCCAACTCCCTTTAAATAACGTAATTAAAAAGAAAATAACATGTCAAGATACCTCAAGAACAGTTGTAACTTGAAGTTGAGCATAAGGCAAGTCGATTGAAATCCATTCAAATTTAAATCTCATCAATGTAACCTTTGTGTCATTAACACAATGTATTACCGACACCTCTACATTATTTGCAAGCATGTTGTGTAGACCTATGAAAAATCCTCCTGTATAACGTAAAGTAATAATTGTTATCAGAATATTGCATTTCCATGTTTTCTTTTCTAAGTGTATGCCAATAAATGAATTAAACATATGAGATGATAAGTCACTCTAAAATGGCGAACCACGGGCCAACATAAAGAGCATCAATGTCGTATTACAATTATATACCTACACAAGTTTTGAAGAAAATTAGAGCCAAATAAAATCTTGCTAAAGCCAAAATGAAAAGATAAGTAACATAAACAGAAACTCACGCCAAGACCATAAGATCCATATGTCAATATAGTTGTTGAGGCAGTCTATCGAACCCACCACTTTTTATAACTTTATAAAGATTTAAAACTGTTGCAATACCTTTAACTCTCTAGCTCTTTAATAGCGACAATAGCAACCAACTCTTGAAACCTGAAGGTCACAAAAGCATAGCTTTTATTCTCAATTAAGTCTTTACCTCTCATTATCTAGACCTATTACACGTTAAATAAGATTAAAATACATATAGAGCAACATAATTTTCTATAAAAGAGAGAGAGAGAGAGAGAGAGAGAGAGAGAGAGAGAGAGAGAGATTCAGACGCATCACTAGATTCACCAAACTCTTTCAAAACATATTCAGATGCATCAAGAGGAATTCCACCAAGCATACAAACCGACGCCCAAGTATTTCCAATGACTCACTAAACATACAAATGGATGCCCTACTATGACAACCGATGCACTAAACATACAAACGAATACACTGTAAAAATACACAGATGCCTTAATATCTTTGACGATTCACTAATCATACTCACTTATGCCTTAATATGTTCATAGATGCACTAATCATATAAGTATATGCTGGAGTATTTCCAACGATGTACTAAACATACAAATGGATGTCCTACTATGACCAACGATGCAGTAAACATACACACTAATACCTTAATTTGTCTGATGATGCATTAATCTTACTCACTAATGAAAGCATACTCACTGATGCTCTAAGATGTTCAATGATTCAGTAATCATACTTATTGATACCCTAATATGTCCATTGATGCACTAAATATACAAATAGATGCCCAAGTATTTCCAAGAATGCACTAAACATACAAATATATGCTGAAGTATTTCCAACAACCACAAACACAGATGCACTAATAAAATTTGATGCCCTAACTTGTAATTATGATGCTGCAAATATACACACAGGTGCCTTCAAATGTCATATAATTCAATATTAAGCTCGTATACTGAAAATTAGTGCATCACAGCTTTAAAATCTTATTCAGACATTTTATCAAACACCTGGTGTGCAACTTTAATAAACACATTTTATTTACATTTTTTCGTCAAATTTATTCCAGATCTTGTAGAAAACATGATTATATGATTAAAACTTTCAACAAAACTTAAAAAATCATTACATCATAGTTAAAAACTTACAGATTATGTACAATTAAAAGTTACCTGATTAAAAACTTATTCTAATTGTTGAAATTGATAATTATACACAATTATATTATGTTTAAATCAATAATCTGAACCGAAACATTAAGTTAAACAAATGAATAGGAAGATCAATTCGTAAAGAAAAAAATAGGACTGAGAACTGATGGTTTGATGTTGTGGTGGAAGAATGGTGTTGATACCGTTATGGTGCGAAGTTGATTGGTTGCGGTGTGGTGGCTGTGTGGTGGCGGCGATGGAGATGGTGAATGAGAGGAATCAGGAATGTGTGTTTGAACTAATAACTCTGCGTGTTTGCATCTGATGGTTACCATCTACTCCGTATATGTTTACCTTTTTTCAAAATTTATCCTGAAGTTTGAGATGTTTGCAAAATCTACCCTGTAACTTTTTTTTCTCACTTTTCTATCTAATTACACTTTT
The DNA here is from genome assembly GCA_022545495.1 of Chrysanthemum lavandulifolium. Lineage (NCBI taxonomy): Eukaryota > Viridiplantae > Streptophyta > Magnoliopsida > Asterales > Asteraceae > Chrysanthemum > Chrysanthemum lavandulifolium. The sequence continues at coordinate 26,352,849 of CM040245.1, read as the reverse complement.
CTCTAGAACCGGACTCTATATATATATATATATATATATATATATATATATATATATATATATATATATATATATATATATATATATATATATATATATATATATATATATATATATATATATATCGGAACCACTCCAAAAGTGAAACACCCATTCGTGTTTTGTCCATTTAATAAGGGTGGTGGCATTCGAGCTCGGTATGTAGCGGTTTCATTTCATATCGCACGGGCACACAATTCGGTGTTCAACCAATTCGGTATGGCATGCCGAATTGGCATGGGTGAGGAGCGTGTGTTTGAAACTCAAAAATGTGACCGGTGCATGCATTAAAAAAAAATCCCTTTTATAAATATCACTTCGTTCTCCTCACATTTTATTCCAAATCTCATCATTTTTACACAAACAAATCAACTACAACACTCAAAAAAATGTCTTCACCATCCTCTTCTTCCTCCGATGACGAATTAATTTTTCCCGACGAGTCTTCCGAACTAATGATCTTACGGAGTATGTAGCGGCTCAAGACTTATCATACCTCGATGACTAATGTAACTTTCTTTTATTTCAACGGTGATGTAATTTTCTTTTTTTATTAATGAAATATTATGTTTTTATTATTAATGAAATATTATGTTTTTATTAAATTGTTTAATATAATTATGAATATATGTACTAAAAAAAATAATAAAAAAATGAGTGGGGTATGGAATCATGGTTGCCACTATAAAACTATGGTGATGTATGAGTGAGGTATGAGATTAGGTGGAATGATATTATTGGTGGGTGGTGAGGTATGGGTGAAGTATGTGTGGCATGAATGCCACCACCCTAACAACGGCAATTTGACCATATTTGACCGTTAAATAAGAATGCTGATTATTTCTTTCATTTTTTCTTCAATATCTCATCTCCTTACAACAATTAAATCTATTTGTAATTTAAACTCATAAAACCCATTTTTATGTTCATCCAAGAAAAATCACACATCCAAATTCCTTGTATTTTTTGTATAATGCAAAATCCATTTAAATCCACATAAAAAATATCATCAAAACTCATTTAAATGTGTTGTTCATGTGTTCTTGAATAAAAGACCACCAAACCATCATTATCATCACCTAAAACCATAAATACAACCCCATCCATCGACGGTTGACATCAATGTGGTCAACAACGGTGGTCAGCGAAAATTTGAACCAAATCCGAAACAGATATTTCACTTTTAAAGTGGATCCGATAATTTTTTTAAATTTGATTGAAAATAAAATATTCTGACAAACTACAGGGAACAAAAATGTAGTTAACTTAGGTTATGTTTGGCGCGGAGCTTTTTGGAGCATTTTGGGCGATGGCGGTGAGCAATGAGCTTTTTAATTTTTATTGTTCGTTTGGTAAAGGAGCGGTGAGCTTTGCTATTTTTTAGGAATGCTCATTTTTCCAATGCTTCTTTAAGAATTTGTGAAGCGATGTGTTTGTCACATTTCATGCCATTCTTCTCCTGACTCTCCTACATACCAGCCATCGCTGCCACCCGCTACTTTTACCAAACACACCCTTAGTCTTATTACTACTTGTTAATTATCTATTGTAATTATTGTTATTACTACTTGTTAATTATCTATTGTAAGGTCATAGAAGCGAAAAGTCATACTCTTTTCTAGTTCTAATATATTAATGAACTCAAAGGTCATCGACACTCGTTGAAATTGATCAAAACAAGTTGTCAATTTAATATCCGAAAAGTAAAAATTTACTCAAAGCCATCTTTTTCTCGGAAATTATTTAGGAGGTGTTTGGAAAATAAAATCCTAACATTTATTTTTGACCTTGTTAAAAAAAATTGGGATGTTTGTTTCTAGAAATCTTGAAAACATTAGACGACATATTTAGGGCCTTTTAGTTTTTTTTTAGAAATGTTATAGCTTTTTCCTCATCCTCTTATT